>JAJHSJ010000013.1:24374450-24859316 GCA_021015155.1 Magnolia officinalis | reverse complement strand
ATGAGAGAAAAGTGGACAGGGCCTGCTTAGCCCCATATAATCTAGAACCCCTATTTGCTGCAGTTGGTTGGCTGCCCATCCTAGATTTCGGAGGGCCTTGTCAACTCGAGCAAACGCGCAATTTTCTTGTCGCGTGTCACTCTCCGGTATCTGATCCTCCTTCGTTCATGGTCTCTCTGGATGGTGATGATGCGTTCATCACCCCTGCCACAATAGCTGACATTCTCAACGTACAGATGGAACCAGAATGACTTCCCGACCTAGATCTCGATCTTCCTGAGGTTCGTTCCATTGTAACCAAGTATCTGTGCAACAATAGAGATATTCCCTGGTACCAGGGGAATGCCTTAAAATCTAGGTACATGGAACCCCACTTTTGGGTTATGCATGGGATCTTCGCTACAAATCTGTATCCAAGGAGTGCAAATCGATCTGATCTCGCCGGTCTTATGGTCATGATTATATACTCCGTGGCAAATGGGACAAAGGTTTTCCTTCCAACACTAATTGTCAATCAATTGGTTAATGCAATACATACCTCCAGAGATCTGCATTTGCCATATCTGTGGATTATAAACAGGATCTGTCCAAGAATTGGTTTTCCACCTACCACTGATCCTGTACTTCCAGTTCATGTCTTTAATGTAAAGAACATTCGAAAAATGGACCTGGAGTACCACGAGTACAAAGAAGAAGGGATTCAAGGATGTGAAGAGGAAGGTGTTGGTGATCCTCGTTGGGAGGAAACTGAGAGGACAGGAGATGAATCATCTCGATCCGATCCTGCCCCATTTACATCAATACCCGTACATGCAAAGAGATTTAAAATGGACAGAATTGGGACAATCCAAAGAGATATTCACTCTGTACGTGAGCAGTTGACTACTTTGGAGCGAGTAGTCCAGAAAGTGCAGTAGACTGTACAACAGCTGGTGGATCTGCTGACATGCCGACGGGACGACACAATGCCATCTCACTCTGCTCCGTAAAGCCGGGTCATGCATGCTCTCATGCACATTACCCTTTTATCTCCATGACTGAACATCAGTATCTTTTTGGATGTTCTTCGCTATCACTAGTGTGTATGACAACCCTCTATGATATGGGATTTTTTTTGGTTGTATATGCCAACAGATGGGCTAATGGTGATGAATGTTGATGGGTGCCCATACCGGGGCTTGTTTTTTTTTTTTTTTTTTTGCTTGGTGGAGTAGTATCTTTTGTGGTTCTCTAAATAATTATGTTTTTTTTTTTTTTGGATTTACTGCCGTCTGGGGCAGTTCTGGTTTTTCGATGGCTGAACAAAACTCGTATCTTTAATGCCATAATTCTGCTTTCGGTTCCCCTAGTTTGTCTGGTGGAATGCATATGGTGTGTTTAATGCTTAATTGCTTTACTGTTATCACTGCTTTCCACCTGTTCTGACCACAGATGACTTCTTATAATATTTTGATCATTACTCATCTGTATCTTGTATGCATGTTCTCTCACGTACTTTAAGCTTCAGTTAATATCACTTGTTGTACCTTTGCCAATGACCGACAAAAAGGGGGAGAACAGTTCAAAATACCCAGAGCAGAAATTTGTGTATCTATCTATGTTTATACAGGTGTTAGGGGGAGCAACTGTAAGAAAGGGGGAGTTTTGAAGTAAGGGGGAGCAGACACTTCTAGAATGTGTACATGGGTTAGAAAAAAATTATAAAATTGTGTAATTGCATGGACAACCAATTTAGGGTGTGTCTAGAAGTGTTCTAGGGTGTTTTGGGTATTTTGTCACGTAATTGACGAAGGGGGAGATTGAAAGTGCACCTGCTAATGCCCTGGTTTGTTAAGTTACGTGTGTGGTGAGTCAGACTGGCTGCAGAACTCGATTGAAAGATTATTTCAAGCGTCTGCCTCAACCGGATGTATGAAAGCTTGCAATAGGTAAATCATAGCCTCACATCCCATGTCCCAAAACACCAGGTGATTAAAACCCTTAAAACAAGATAGACATCTTAGGGTTTAATGGTGAGAAAGCTTTTGGTAAAATAGAAAAATCTCTAAGTTTTTCTCGCTCTGTCGATTCTATCGAAGCACCCTCGATATGATCGACCTGCACTGTTGATGTCCTCGAAACCTTAATGATACTATCGATAAGAGGACCAAAATGTCCAGCACCTATACATTCATCTGGACAGATTTATCGATATATCGACACACCTATCGATATCATCGATAAAAGCACTAAATATGTTCAGCAACTTCACAATATATCTGGACGAATTATCGATGTATCGATAAACATATCGATATCATCGATATTCAAATCTCGAGCCCATCGAGAGTGGCTCGATAAGATTGACAGGCAGATTTCTGGCGCCCCTGTTTTTTAATGAAAATCTCAAAATTGTTCGATATATCGATAACCGTCCGATATGATTTGAATTCAAATATCGACAAGATCGGAGGTCTATCAATGATATCGACAATGGGTGCGCATTTCTTACAGCATTTATTTCAGGTTGTGTTTAACTATGATCGGGGGCCCTTCGATTTAATCGATATTCAAATATCGATGATATCGACACCAGATCGATTGCATAGAACGATGCCATAATCTGTCCAACAAGTTCAAAGATAAATCAGCTGGATTTATCGATGCCTCGACTTTGATCTCGTTGTCATCGACATTCAAATTCCGATGACCTCGATGGTTTCCTCGATCATTCATGAAAACCTGAAATATCTCAAAGTCAAGTCTCTCTCATTTTTCAAGTGTCGATGGATTGAACCTGTCATCGATGGAATCGGAGATCGAAATCCGACATCGACAATAGTTTCGATTCATCGACCATCTAGCAAAGAGTTTCAAAAGCGTATGACATTGAGTCCGAGTCATTGATCAGACCATCGATTCTATCGAGAGTATACGCTCGATGATATCAAACCTGCTTGTTGATATCGAACTCTGTCATAAATGTGACCGTTTTATATCCGTTGGAACTTTTTGCCTATTTATAGAGGACTTGTCTTTTGTTGCTGTGAGAGAAAGTAGAGAGAGCTTTTGTGTGTTTAACCTTAGATCATTTACCCTAAGCCCTTTCTCTCAAGGGAGCTCATCCTCCAATCCACCCTCACCATTGATATTCAATAGAGTAGATTGGGGAATGAACTTTCGCATTCAAGGATCCTCCAGCTACTACCTTAATGGAAAATCATTATGCTGGGATGCCTTGAATGCATAAGAGTAGAACTACTCTACCTTTCTTATAGGTAAACCTTTAGAGAGTAAGATTCCATCTCTACCTTGACCCAACCTTAAGCCTAGTCTTGGTATATCATTTGTGTTACGGATCAAGGGAGCAGAAGACTCTTCGTCAACAAGGAGGAGGAGATCTTCGGCGTTGTGCTTAATGGGACTCATCAACTTATCTGTAAGTATCTAGAGTCCAAGAGGACACTTGTGATCATTCCTTTCTAGGATTGGGTCGTAAGTGGTTCTCACCCTTTGAAGCCCTCGTAGGAGGCCTCCGGCGGGAGTGTACGCTGTGGGTGCATAGTGTGGACCCTTGCTCTTGTGTAGGGCATAAACTGTTAGGTCCTTGTATAGGTCCTTGACCTGTGTGGTCTAAAATCTGGGTGCGTTGTGTAGACCCTTGCTCTATGGAGAGCATAAGCATCTGGTTAGGAGTGAACTACCAAAACTCTGGGTTTGAGGTGAACCGCGTAAAACCTCTGTAAAGGTTGAAGTTGAACCTGATTTAAAACCTTAGGTTTGAGGTGAACCCTAGGAAACCTCCTTAGTAAAATCCGGTACACTTAAGGGTTGAATGCGGCAGCTGGGAGTGGAGTAGACTTATCATCGAACCACTATAAAATGACTGTGTCTATGATTGCTTTTCTATATGTGTGATTCATGTCAATGCATTCATATTCATATATCTGATCACATCCCACACACATACACAGTCACATCCAACATAGACTAAGTTGCATATTGTTATATCTTGATTAGTTTGTGATTGGATCCTCTACTTGGCTTGGAAGCCGATAGAGTTACATTTGAGTAATTCTGATAGTTGAATATCTATAAGGATTAGTGTAATAGGATTTTGAATAAACAGTAAAAACTTTTAAAAAGTCCTATTCACCCCCCTCTAGGACATATTGGCATATTCCGACTTCATCTCAAGCGGTCTTCACCGCTATTTCAGAGAGAAAGAGAGAGTTAGAGAGAGATAGATAGAGTTTAGAGAGAGAGAGAGATAGAGAGAGTGCAGCACGTGGCTGCACCTCTCCTCTTTTCACCTTTTCTTTTTCTTTTTCTTTTCTTTTTGCTACTCTGACACAACAGAGGTGGGTTCCACGTAGGGCCACGTATATATATATATATATATATATATATATATATATATATATATATATATATATATATATGGGAAAAGGTACAGAGGTGGGTCACATGAGGTTGAGCGGTGTAGGCCCCACCACTGATGTTTGCCAACATCTAACCCATCAGTTAGATGCCCCATTCTAGCGTGGGCCTAGGTCTCAAAAATCAAGTCAGACCGTGACTTGTGTGGGCCACGCCAGATACAACAGTTGAGAGGGCTACCCTCCATTTAAAACATTCATAATCAGCTATTGGGCCCACCGTATTGACATGGATGCGCCTGACAGGGAGGGCCCCTCATGGACGTGGGCCCCACCGTCCAGGGTGGTGGACGGCTGGATCAAACACATATGTCATGGCGTGGCCCACTAAAATGGATGGACAGCATGGATGGGGTCCCATGGACCCCACGCCAGCTGACACTTCACTGTTGCCACCGCCACTGGGGATGAATGCCAAGACCTCAACGTTGAAATGAGGTATCTTTCATTTTGCCCACTACGTGAGCTGTGGGATGGGTCCCACGTTGAAACGAGCCATCTCCACTCAGTTTGCCAGTTGCGCTATGGAGCTAGGTGGCCCGCGTCAGATCGCACTTCACTGGCAGCCACCCCCATTGCTGGCCACATTAAGGTGGCCCCCTCATGGACGGTTGAGATCACATATAAACATCATGGTGTGTCCCATATGAAAGGGGTTCACCGGTAGGTGTAATGGATGAAATACACACATTAGGTGGGCCATAAACATAGAAAGAGAGAGAGAGAAACACCGGCAAAGATGGAGGGGCCCCGCCACTATGGGCCCCTCTTTGTTACAAAGCCTACATTAAGGTGGGTCCCACTACATGTGACCCTTAAATCAAATAAATGAATGAAAACAAAAATCCACAAATCACCCACCGCTCCTTGCTCCTTAGGCTTCGTTTGCTCCTTAGTTTCGATCCGAACGGAGGAGATGGAGTTTAGATGGTTGAGATGGAAGATGAGAGGGTGGGAAAGTGGGCCACACACAAATCTCTTTGAGGGTTTAGGGAATGGCTTGGACGTGTGAAACTTTTTCTCTTGCTTGGGAAAGTATTTTGAGAATGAGAGAGAGAGAGAGAGAGAGAGAGAGAGAGAGAGAGAGAGAGAGAGAGAGAGAGAGAGAGAGAGGGTTGTAGAGGGAGATGGGTGATGGATGTGGTGGTGATGGATGTGGTGGTGATGGGCGTGTAAGAGACCTTTTTGACTTTTGTGGCAAATGGTGTTAGAAAAGCATGGGTGTGTAAGAAACTTTTGACTTTAGGGGTTGCTTGGGGAAGGGTGAGAGGTGATGTGTACTTGACATGATGGGATTGATTGATGTGACATATCGTAGAGATTCTCTTCAGTTTTCGCACAAGCGGCGTTTTCCTCGCATCGAACGTGGACCCACATCTCCTGACCAGGGTATCACATCAGCGCACGAGACGCGGTATCGGAACCGCGGCGACGGCGCGGTTGCTAAGGTACTAGTCTTACGTTGAATCGATTCAGGTTGACGGTGTGTGACGCAAGGTCACGCACAAATGCCGGTTAAGGGTCGAAGGTTGCCGCAATTCGACCGGGAAGACTGTGGAAGTCTACGGAACGGTACGATCTAGGATACGGGTCTTACATTATCTCCCCTTTACTATATAACATTGCATATTACAAGCCCATCATTCTCTCCCCCTTTTTTATCACAATTTGATAAAGGAAGAAGAGTATAAATAATATGTAGATCATTGTATAAAATGAGCATGTAGGAAGATCAGGGTAATCATATGAAATAGTTAACCATATCATCTAAAATAGGCAACTGTCAGTAAACACATAATCAAGGCATCCAAAGTATGAAGACAAGTCACAAAATAAGTTTTAAGTACATAACCAGCATAAGTATGAAAAATAAATAAATCTAGCTTAATCCAACCCAGAAGAAGATGGTGTTGGCATCGAACGATCATTTAGCCGCAAACTCCGGTTGATGCGATGGAAGTACTTTTTCATATACTTCATTATAAACTGTTGGGTTTAGGCCAATGAAGCTTGTGATACATGCAAAGACTCCACTTTCTCCTCCAATGTAGATAGTCTCTCATTAAACTTAGAGGGATGGTAGTCGGAATCAGCTGGATCATTTGAATAGTCCAACTCATTAAAAATATCATCCATTGTTGTGTCTTCAGCAGGCTACGCTTCCTCTTCTTCTTCACTTTATCTAGGAAGAGGAGTGAGGTTCATCATATTCTGGTTAGAATTGTTGAAAGGGGGTTCGGATTTCGGTGCCTCATACATAGGAATTTGAACGTTATAGTGAAAAGCAATGCAAGTCATAAGATGAGTAAAGAGAATCGAAGCATGCTTGGGATGCAAGCGAAAATGAATAATAATGTAACAAATTAAGGAAGGCAGACAGACACGAATACCTGATACAACTAAGTGAAACACTTTAAGCATGAAGGGAGTAAGATCAGTCTTATTCCTAACTAGAGGATACATATTAGACGTAAAAATTCGATGTAAGACGCGGTATTTTGGGAGCATTTGGTTTGCAGGAAGGGCATTTCCTGATCACCATTCAACATTGAAACGACACAATGCTCGAGTGATGATTTGTTTTTTAGAGTTCGACATCTTCTTTGATAATGTGGTGATTGGTATTCCATCATCTGCAACAACTATATCCATTAATGCAGATATAACTTGAGGTGTTATTGTGAATGTTTCTTCTACAAATTTAATTGAGAATGACAGATTCTCAAGAGAAACATCACATATGGAGTCATACATGCCTTACACTATGGACCGATAAGCCGTTCCACCCCAACTCAAAAATCGTTCCCATTCAACCTTGGAAAGAATAAGAACTAGACAAAACCTAACAATGTGATCTAAATTAACAGTTTTTTCTATGATTATATCCCTTGTGCGAAAGTCCTGAACATATTCCGGATCATCCTCTGGTGACCCTGGGGTCCGTACACAAGAGGAGTTGATCTAGAAGATGAACCGGTGCGATTCATGCGAATCATTTTCTTGGTTTTATATTCCATTTCAGAATGCATAAGAAAAATATCAAAGAAAAATAGAGAAAAAAGAGTAGATCAGATTTGAAGGAAAACCCACAAGAAAAAGGGTTTCAAATAAAGAAAAATCTACCCAAATATATTAATCTAACATTAGACCACTTAATACTTGAAGAAATTTGAAAATAAATCACTCACAAGTGAGTTTGGAAGATGGGTTGGTCGAATGGGGACCGGTTAGCCGAGGAAGAAGGTGAGAAATGAATTAGATTTGAGGATTTTCCGCTTTAAGAGGTAAACCTGCACGATCTTCGTCTAGCCTGAGCCCGTGCTCGGCTGGTCGAAAAATCTAAAAAATTTTGATTTCTATTTTTTTTAAAAAATATTTTATTTTTATTTCATGCATTTCATCATAAAAATAAACATTAAAATAAATGCATAAAAAGAAATAAAATAATTATTTAACGATACATAATCTAATATCATGCTTCAAAATTGAAAACTTAACTTTGTTAAGCTGCTTAGTTAATATATCTACAAGCTGCTTCTCAGTTTGAATGTATTCCAGCATGATATATTTGTCTTCAACTAATTCTCGAATATAATGGTATCGTATGTCAATATGCTTTGTACAAGAATGTTGAATTGGATTTTTAGAGATATTTATTGCACTAGAATTATTGCAATATAATGTCATTGTATCTTGCGTAATTCTATAATTAGCTAACATTCTTTTCATCCATATTATCTGAGTGCAATCATTTCCTATCTCGAAGACCCGGATGTGTTCTAGGAGATCCCGGGTTTGCCGCCGCATCGGCAGATTGAGTTCCAGATTGATTTGGTACCCGGTACTGTGTCTATCTCGAAAGCCCCTACCGGATGACACCATTGGAGTTGAGGGAACTGTAGGAGCAGTTGGATGAGCTCCGGGAGTTGGGTTTTATTCGTCCTAGCAGTTCGCCTTGGTGAGCCCTGGTATTGTTCGTGAAGAAGAATGATGGCTCGTTGCGGATCTGTGTGGATTATCGTGAGCTCAACAGAGTCACTATCAAGAATCGATACCCGCTTCCCCGTATTGAAGATCTATTCGACCAGTTGCAGGGTGCACAATATTTTTCCAAGATAAACTTGCACTCCGGTTACCATCAGATTTGGGTCCGAGAGGAGGACATTCCGAAGACAGCTTTTTGGACCCGCTATGGTCACTTTGAGTTCCTGGTCATGTCATTTGGACTGACCAATGCGCCTGTCCTATTTATGCAGCTGATGAACGAGGTCTTCTGGCCGTTCCTCGATCAGTTTGTGGTGGTGTTCATTGATGATATTCTTGTATATTCGAGGACCCGGGAGGACCATGTTGAGCACTTGCAGATTATGTTGGAGACCCTCAGTGCCCACTGGCTATATACGAAGCCGGAGAAGTGCGAGTTCTGGCCAGAGGAGGTGAAGTTCCTCGGTCACGTGGTGATGAGGGAGGGTGTCGCTGTGGACCCCTCAAAGGTTGATGCAGTGCGTCAGTGGGGCCAGCTCACGAACACGTCCGAAATTCGTAACTTCCTTAGTCTGGCAGGATATTATCATCGGTTTATCAAGGGTTTCTCCCGTATTACAGCACCGCTGACCCAGTTGATGCGGAAGGGGGCCGAGTTTTGTCTGGAGTGACGCCTGCGAGGAGGCATTTATGGAGTTGAAGGACCGCCTCACGTCTGCTCCTGTTCTCACTCTTCCTGATGGGAGTGAGGGTTTTGTTGTATTTGCCAATGCCTCAAGAGTTAGCTTGGGTGCTATCCTGATGCAGCACGGAAAGCCAGTGGCGTATGTATCGCGCCAGCTCAAGGTCCATGAGCTGAACTACCCCACCTATGATTTGGAGCTAGCAGTAGTTGTCTTCACACTAATGGTGTGGAGGCATTATCTATATGGGGTTAGGTTCGAGCTATTTTTGGATCATAAGAGCTTGAAGTATCTATTTTCGCAGTCTGAGTTGAACATGTGATAGAGGCAATGGATGGAGCTATTGAAAGATTATGACTTCGACCTTTAGTACCACCCGGTTAAGGTGAATGTGGTGGTAGACGCGTTCAGCTGTCATCCACGAGGCCTGGTGGCACAGATGATGGTTCGACAGTGGTAGATGCTCGAGGATGTTTCAGAGTTTGACTTTAAGTTCGGTCTTTATTCTTCCATTGTTCAGCTTTCGAGCTTGTCGATTCAACCCTTTTTGGTGGCTAGGGTGATCGAAGCTCAGCAGACGGACGAGTCACTTCAGGAGTACCGAGCAGAGGCCACATTCGTGGAGCATTCAGACTGAAAGATTGGTTCTGATGGTGGATTACGCTTCAGAAGCCGATTGTGTGTCCCGAATGTGCCAGAGTTGCGTCATGATCTAATGACCGAGGCACACCGATCGAGACTTACTATTCACCCGGGCTCCACAAAGATGTATAGAGATATGAGGAGGCAGTATTTTTGGTCAGGGATGAAACGCCAGACTGATAGCTTCGTGGCCAAGTGTGACACATGCCAGCGTGTCAAGGCCCATCACCAAAGACCCCCTGGTCCCTTGCAGCCGTTAAGCGTTCTAGTGTGGAAGTGGGAGCATGTGTCGACGGATTTCATCACGGGTTTGCCGAGGACTCAGCGCGGTCACGACACCATTTGGGTTGTCATTGATCATTTGACGAAGTCGGTTCATTTCATTTCGATGCGTGCTTCCTGGACTATGGACCGACTTGCAAAGGTATTCATTGAGGAGATGTAAAACTGCACGACATTCCAGTTTCGATCGTTTCTGACCGAGACTTCAGATTTATGTCTCAGTTTTGGAGGAGTTTCCAGTAGGCGATGGGGACCACTTTGCATCTCAGCACCGCTTATCATCCGCAGACGGATGGGCAGATCGAAAGGGTCAACCAGATCCTTGAGGATATACTCAGATCTTATGTGATTAACTTTGCGGGCAGTTGGGATGAGCGTTTGCGCCTTGCCGAGTTCGAGTACAATAATAGATATCAGGCGACTATTAGCATGGCTCCTTTTGAGGCACTCTATGGTAGATCGTACAGATCTCTTAGCCGTTGGACCGAGGTTAGAGAGCGTAGTTTCCTAGGTCCTGAGCTTATGCAGCAGACGTTGGAGGTTATTGATGTTATTAGGCAGAGGATGCTCACAGCTCAGAGCCGGCAGAAGAGTTTTGCTGATTGTCGGCGTCGACCCCTCGAGTTTGCAGTTGGGGACATGGTATATCTCAAGGTCTCACCTATGAAAGGTGTGGTTAACTTTGGTGTGAAGGGCAAGCTTGCTCTGAGATTTATATGACATTTTGAGATTACCGAGCATGTGGGCGTTGTGGCCTATAGTGTAAGACCTGTATCCTAGACCGTACCGTTCCCACGGTCTTTCCGGTCGAATTTCGGCAACCTTCGACCTTCAACCGGTGTTGCGTACGACCTTGATTCACACGTCGTTAATCTGATTCAACTCAACCCGAGACTTGTACCATTGCGACCGCACCGTCGCCGCGGTTCCGATGTCGCGACTCGAGCGCCGAGGCGATACTCTGGCTAGGAGATGTAGACTAACGTTCGTTGTGAGAAAAAAGCCGTGTGTGCGAAACCCAAGAGAATCTCTACGAGATGTCACATCAATCATCCATCAATCAATCTCATCAAGGGTCAAGTACACATCACTTTTCACCCATTTTCAAGTAACCACAAAAGTTAAAAAGTTCTTACAAGCCCATACCTTTCTTACACAAAATGTCTCCAAAGTCAAAAAGTATCTTACACACCCATCACCACCACATCAATCACTCCATCACCCATCACTCCTCTCTCTTTACAACTCTCTTTCTCTTTTTTTCAAACCATTCCCAAGCAAGAAAGAAATCCACACGTCCTAAGCCTCTCCAACTCTTCCAAGAGAACCACAAGTGTGGCCCTCCTTTCCATCCTAAGATCTCCCATCCTAGCCATCCATTCCTCATCTTCTCCATTGGAATCGAAGCTAAGGAGCTAAGGAACCCATAGGAGCAAGAAGATCGAACGGTGGGTACTTGATAAGAGTAGTTTTTCATGTTTTTAAGATGGGCCAAGTGAGGCCAACCGATCAATGGTTTGGATCTCACTTGGGACCTTAAGTTGTGGCTGATGGCCCGCTTTGATCATCATTCCATGATGGGGCCATTCTTCATGGCCCCCATCATGATGTTTATTTTCTTGCTTGTGATAGGTCATCTAGACCGTCCATATTGGTGGGGAAAGGATCTCCATTGTTGAGTTTCGATTTTGATGGGCCCACATGCTTTAGGGCCCACTTGATGTATGATTTATTGCAAGGGAGGGTCCATAATGTCGGGGCCCCTCCATCACAGGCGTGTCCCACTCTCTATCTCTCTCCCTCTTCTTTTTTTATTTTTATTTTTATATTTTTGTGTGATGATTTGGCCGTGTGGCCCACTTGAATGGAACCCATCATGAAGTGAGTATTTTACCCAAGCCGTCTATAAGTGGGGTCCATCCTATGTGTGTTGTACCCACACCATTCATCATGTGGTGACCCACTTGAACGAAGCCCAGAGGATTGTCCAGCGTCCAGGGACGCTGGACGTCTCTGTGAAAAAAAAAAACACATATAATAGCTTGGTTACAAGCTCATGGGGGTGGCCCACTCATATACACCCCACCTTGATGTATGTATTCAATCCACGCCGTCCATTCCTTTCACAAGTGTATTTTAGGCGTTGAGCCAAAAATTAAGGCCAGTTTGATTATTCTGCTGGCCATGACAGGGAAAACAGTATTTTTCACCCTTGAAACTTTCCTTGACATCTATATACACTGAAATACGTTCTATATTGGACTCATATTGTCTGTCACGGGTCGTGGAATCCAACGGTCGGGGTGGATTCACCTGATGCGGGCCCCCCACGAGGAAAGCCATGGAAAAACGGTTTAAAAAATATATATATATATCAGGGCAGTCGCCTGCTGCCGCTGACACGCCAGAGGGCGCAGGCAGCGCAGGCGCAGCCTGCGGACGGCCGTGCGAGCGGCCTGGCAGCAACCCGCGGCTCCTGCCGTGGGCCCCACCATGATGTTCATGTGTCATCCAACCCGTTCATTGGGTGGGTACCTCCCTGGAGTAGGTCCCCTCCAAAGATCAGGTCCATCCGAAGCTCAGGTGGCCCACACCAAAGGAAATAGTGTGAGTGGAACTGTCTGCCATTGAAGCACTTTTTGGGCCCACAGAAGTTTCGGATCAAGCTGAAATTTGCTTTTACCCTTCATCTAGGTCTGCTTGACCTTATTGACGGTTCAGATGGCTTATAAACATTTCGGTGGGCCCCACGTCGAGCCCACTTCATTTACGTGTTTTATCCCACCGTCCGCTGGACGGTGGAGCCCACACTGTGTGCGTGGGTGCATGTGTGTGTGTGCTGGTAGGTGTGTGCGTGGGTGCGTGTGTGTGTGCTGGTAGGTGTGTGCGTGGGTGCGTGCGTGGGTGCATGCGTGTGCGTGCGCATGGGTGCATGTGTATATATATATATATATATATATATATATATATATATATTTATTTATCTATATATATCATTGTGTATATATATATATATATTACTGTATATATGTATATATATTATTGTATATATATACAAATATATTATATTATATTAGGTAATACCGGATGGTGGGATTTCATGGGCCCCACCATGATACATGTGTTGCATCCAATCCGTCTATCCATTTTGAAAGATCATTTTATGGCATGAGCTAAAGATGAGCCAGATCCATAGTTCAAGTGGACCCCACCTTGGTATGTTATGAGGCCCATCTTGATTTATCTGTGGTAGTCCATTGGGGCCCACTTTGATATATATATATATATATATATATATATATATATATATATATATATATATATATATATATATATATATATATATAAGGCCCATTAATGCGACCCATTTGATGAATGTAAGGCCCATGGGTTTTGGCCATTGCAATGTACATAAGGCCCATTGGTGAGGCCCATTTGATGAATGTAAGGCCCATGTGATATGGCCTATTTGATGTATTTAAGGCCCAATGGGATGTACCTAAGGTCCATTGCAATGTGTGATCCCAACATGGTTCATGTAATGATATTCACTATGGGCTACGCCTTGGAAGCAATGTTGGTTTGACGTCCACATTGCAAGGTTAATGTTGGTTAAATGTCCGCATTAAGACTCTCTCTATGGCCCATTAATAGGCCCGTACTCGTTGCGTGTAGGCCGTCTAGACCCATCTGCGTTGTGAGGATAGTTCATTACTTTATTACATGTTTTGTATAGTTTCATGACTCATGATCATACGCATCATATGTATGCTTGATATGAGAGGTGACTGATCATAGCATATGCTTTAGGACAGGTTGTTTATGGACTCCCGGTTAGGTGATGTTGCCCTACATGAGCGCATGATACGCGCAGGATTGCTGCATGACTGGATAGTGTGATTCATGCATTTCGCATTGTGTGACATGGTTACCATACGCCCTAGTGACATCAGGTCCATAGCCACCACAGTCATAATGTGGTTGGCAGGATTGGATACTGAAAATCTTGTTCTACATGGGGTGCTATAGATATCCCTGGGTGAAAGTCCCTAAACCCTTATGGTACCAAGAGGTTGCTCCAACGTCTAGACCGAGTGGATGCAGGAGCGCCAATTGTCGATTACCAGACGGCTGTACTTTCCATTGTGTCGTGGTCGGTTGGAAGGGGGTGCGGCCTTACCCACCCGAGAGGAGGGGGCAATGCTAGGCAGAGTTTGATCAGCTCGAGGAATAGGTCCGCTATCGACGAGCCGAGCCCGATATTGGCAGGCGGGTAGTGAGGTCTCTTCCACTTACCTTATTGCGCGTGATGGGGCGGCAATCTGGTTTAGAGTGTACTGGACCCCGGTGATATCCCAGAATTGAGCTATATTGACATGTGGACTTAGATGAGGATTTGTATGCTTGAGTTGCATTTCACATCGCATGGCTTTGGATGACCGACATCTTTCATGCCTTGCATCGCATAGCCTTGGTACGGCTAGTAGTATTCATGGATTCATCAGCATGTTCCGCATTACTCTGATACTGCATGTCTGCATACTACCTTACGCACAAACTTTCACCACCCTCTAAGCTTTCTATATGCTTATGCACGACCGTTGCGTGCAGGTGACGCGAGGACGCAGCAACGCTGAGGCAGGAGCGCAGAGCAGTTCTTTTGGAGCTTTTTGTCCATTCTCATTGTATTTCCCTTTATGCTCATTATACTTATAAAGTTTTTGATCATAGTGAAAATGTGATGGAGTTTTTGGTTGTTGTTTGTGGGTTATGCCTTTGGTTATGCTTATTACAAATTAAACTGATGTTGAAAATTCTCCTTGTAGCATCCCAGGATTGGAACTTGGCGTATGGGCGCTGGGAGCCGAGAATGAGGTTCTGTGGAGGCTGTCGGCGCCGGATTCGGCGATCGGGAATTTTGTGAGCCCGGTTTCTGAGTTTGGGGCGTGACATACAGGCTTGCCTTACCTTCTGAGTTGTCCGCGATCCATGACATGTTCCATGTTTCTATGTTGCGAAAGTGTGGGTCGAACATAATCCCTGTGATTGATTAACAGCCCCTCGAGGTCCATGAGGATGCTTCTTACATTGAGTAGCCGATTAGTATTCTTGATCGGAAGGAGCAGGTTCTCAAGACCAAGGTCATTCCATTGGTGAAGGTGTAGTGGGGTCATCATTCGGAGGCCGAGGCGTCTTAAGAACTCGAGGCCAAGATTAAAGAGCACTATCCCCGTTTGTTTGATGATTGATTGATGTACGATTGTTGTGTTGCCTTCTCATTCATGTTTATTATATTATGGTGGTGTTTTGCCTTTCATTTTGTCCTGGATTTGGTAAATTTCGAGGATGAAATTTCTTTGTTGTTGGGGAGGGTTGTAAGACCCAACCTGAGTTCATGTGTGTGCATGTGTGTGTAGGTATGCATTTCATTTCTCTTGATCCCGCGGTCTTACTAGTCGAATCCCGGCTACCCGCGACCCTCGGATAGTATTTACGGTCATCCTTAAGTCCGTTTATGTAGACCCGACTCGAATTGAGCCGAAACCTATGCCATCTTGTCCGCTTCGTCGTTGCGGTTCCGACACCATGTCTTATGCGTTCATCCGACGTGTGGATCATAAGTTGTATACATTTCATTTTCTAAGCCCTTGATCATGATCATGTGGCCCACCTAGGGGTGGTGTGCATGTTTTCCTATATGGTACCATCCCTAATCCGCAAGTTTCAACACACTACCCAACACCACTTAAAATCCCATAATCTACACCACCCATCTCCCAAACACCACCCACCCCCTAGCCTATAGCCTCCAATAGGCTTTCTTTTGCTAGCCTATTATTATTTCTCTAATCAAAGCCCCATTTCTAAAGACAAAAGCTGAAATTTCTCTTCCCCGAATAAGGTTGCAATCATTTCTCTCCTACAAGCATCTCTCTCTCTCTCCCTCTTATTTCCCTCTTTTCTTTTTCTTCCTTCTTGCTAGTAGAAGGTGGGACGTCCCCACCTCTCCCTCTCCATTTCCAGCCTTTTCTTTCCCTAATCTCTCTAAATCCATCCATTACAAGTTCATCTCATCCATTGATTTCCCTTCCTTGGAGCTAGAGGAGCGAGGAGACCTAGATTTTTGTAAGGCTCAAGGTGGGTGCTTTCTTCATCAAGTAGATCCTTCCTCTTCTTCATGTAACTTCTCCTTCCTCATGTAGTCTCTTTCATCTCTCTCATTTGGATGTGTAGGATCCACCAATTAATGGTGAAGATCCTACACAACCATTTAGATGTGGCCATGAGGCCCACAATGTACATGCATGAGATTCTTCCCTTGATGGACCCCTTGCATGAAGATTTTCCCTATTTCTCTAAGTATGATGGGTCATCTAGACCCTTACATGTGGTTGGGATGGCATCCCAACCATTCATCTTAAGATCTAGGCCATGCATCATAAGATATATGTTGTACAATGTGTTTATATTGTTGTTTGTAGTTGTGATTATGTGGGGACGACTCAATAGTGGCGAAGCCCTCCCCTTATGGCCGGATGCTCTTCCTTCTCTTTCCTTCTTTTGTAATCTGATGATATTAAGTGTGGTCCACTTAGCGGGCCTGGATTGCCTAGAAAAGCCCAGTAAGGAAGGGAGATCTATACTCAACCTACATCATGGTTTAGATGCCCCTTTTTGCCACCTTAAATGTTCATGCAAGGGTGAGAATTTAGGAGTTTGTTCTGGACAATTGTGGGGCCCACTAGGGTAGGCTGTGACACCCAATGATTTTTGTTGGACTTTGGGCTTGAATTTGAGACTGATTGGGGGACCTTTTGTACCCATTAAATATATTTTTCTGAAATGTGGGGATCTCATTTTGATGTTCCCCAAATTTCAGTCCTATCCGACCCCGATTGAGGCCCCAAAGGTGTGGCCCAAGTAAGGTGGTTAGCCTGAAATTTTTGGACTATTTCCAGCAACATATCAGTGTGGAATTTCTTAAATATAAAATAATTTTTCCACTAGTGGACCATATCCGTGGACCCCACTTTCTAATACACATATGATGGGACACAAAAACTATTTTCCCCCAATTTTTAGATGCCTTTAATCCACACCATGGGAAGCTTAGATCAGGGCCTATAAAAAATTTGCACTAAACAGATTTTCTGGACAGTCTGTTTTTTTTTCTAAATTAAATAAAATACTTCTGCTATTCCAAAAATTTTAAAAATTTATAGAGAGGTGTCCCACCCATGCTAGGACCCACTTACCAAGTTTCGGGGTCAACGGACCCCTGTACAATTCATGGTGCGGGCTGGACCAGCCCAATAAGATGGGATGTCCAGCCATGGTTGGCCATCCACCCTCCTTGTGGGCACACCTTGATGTGTTGTGTATCCTCGCCGTCCATCTATTTGTGGTTCACGTGGGACATGGTGCACCTCCCTGAGGATTTGCCAATTTTTGGGACCCACTTTGATGTGTTTTGGGTTGACCGCTTAGGCCCATAGGACCATCCACCTTGGGACGCCATGACCCACCTGATTTATGTGTATCATCCATTCCTTTTACCTGGTGGGACCCACCGAGATGTGTGTGGGTCACTAGTGAGCAAAATACTTAGTCTATATTTATTATTGCTGGACTCTAGCAAGCCCAGGAACAGGTGGGCTGGAAATTCAGCAATAGGCCCAAACTGGCTGCCCTTAACAGCATGTTTTGGGGTTGCAGGGTCCATTAGATTTAAGAATGTTTATACACATAATCTTGCCATTTCCTGATGTTCCTTTGGGCTTAATTAGTGCACATTTGAGGCTCACCCCAGTTGGGTTTTATTGGATCTATGTCCATAGTTTTGGTTGGACCTTGTAGGCCCATTTATCTTGGAATCTTCTAATTAGGTTTCTTGACCTTTGGGCCTGGATCTCACCACTTATTGTGATGGGTTTGTGGGCCATAATATGCAAGTAGTTGGGCCCTTGGTTGCCCACCAAAATAACCTTGTACTTGGGCCAAGTTGTGAGGCCCAACTCACTTGGATAAAGTATAGAAATTGCCCACATAGTTGGATTACCGGGCTGCCCACTAGGCCCACCACAATATGTGGATTTATGACCTTTATGGTTGGGCCCAAACCTTGTTTGAGGGCCCACCATATTGCCTATGTGTTGGGCTTGGTGTATAGCCCACTAGGTCATGGATTACTTAAGCCTTGCACCTTGTTTCATATTCGAGTAGTGGCGAGCTACCTTTTGGGACCCATTTGAGGTTGGATGTCCTCCTTGGTGACCCTAAGGTAGGCCTATGGGTTGCTATGGGTGGTTTAAGGCCCACCATAGGCCCTCTTTAGGACCGCTTATTCCGTTAGGCATATATATTGTCCTCCTTAGCTTTGTGGGCTACCCTAAATTATTGGGCCCCCACTAGAGGTTTGTTCCTTAGATTAATTGTCTAAGTACCTAAACTTGATTCCCTCATTGGGAAGGAGGAGTATGTTCTAAGTCATCATCGCCGTATGATGCACCCTCATGACCCATATGCATCATGAAGTGTTTGGATTGCATTTGTGTGTAGTCATTGGGTTGATATGATAGAGGGATAGAGTTTCCCTCTTATGCACATTGAGTGCTTGGAGCTAGTGCATGATTGGTATGCGTGACTTATGCATTTGACATTGCATCTCATAGGTATGATCGCCCTTGCTTCACAAGGGCCTTGCCTCCATAGATACATCGTGGATGGACATGATTGGACACCGAAAATGTTACCTGAGCATATGGGGTACATAGGATTCCCTTAGGTGAAAATCCCAAAACTTCCATAGTACCAAGGATCTGCCCTAGTGCCGTGACCGAGTGGAAACTATGAGCGCACGAGGGCCTTATACTGTTAGGCCACAACTCCCACCGTCGTGTAGTCGGTTGGGATGGGGTGTGGCCTTACTCGCTTGTGAGAGAGGGTAATAGTTAGGTTGAGTTTGACCAGCTCGTGAATGGGTCCGCTACCATTGAGCCTTACTGGTGATTGACTTGACTATGCAGGTCTGGAGAGTGGCGGTCATCCTATAGTGCATTTGACCCTGGTAATTTCCTTATGATGGAACTATACTGATATGTGGATTAGAAATGAGGACTGATATCACTTCACAATACATTTGCATTGGCCATATAAGCCTTATATTGCACCGCCTTGGTATGGCGCCCAGTACTCATTACATTGTATAGCCTTAGTATGGCTTCCTGCATTCATGGCTTAGCCTTGGTAAGGCTATTGGTATTGGCATTGGCATTGATCATGTTTCCCTTTTGTACCTGCTATTATTCTTCTGCGCACCATTGTCACACACTTTCACCACCCTCTAAGCTTTCTATAAGCTTATGCATGATTGATGCGTGCAAGAGTTCCTAGGTCGGCGTCTTAGTAGCGGAGCTTGGATAGGAGTCGAGTCGAGGACCCCAGTTGTGCAAATCTTCTTCCTTCTTCTTTTGTCATCAGATGTATTTCCTTTTAACATTGTATTAATGCTCAAATATATAGTGGATTTTGTGATGTGTGCCTTTGTTATTTCTCAAATATACTTGCTATAATCTTGGGTATGCTCATATTGGAAATGGATATCTGGTTATGAAAATCCTCCTTGTAGGATCCCAGGATCAGAACCTATCTTAGGAGCTGAGAATGGGGTATTACGGAGGCTGTTGCGGCCAGAACTGGCTATCGGATTCCTTGTGAGTCCGGTTACTGAGTCTGGGGCGTGACACGTATCATGTAGATACGTTAGACCTAAGTTCACAGAAATTGCGACATATCTAATTATCCGTTTAACAATAGTTAAGCGCGATTCTTTAGGATCAGATTGATATATAACACGTATTCCAACACTGAATGCAATATCAGGTCTACTAGCAGTTAAGTACAGAAGACTACCGATCATACTGCGATATAGTCGAGATTCTATACTTTTACCTTATTCATCTTTTGAGAGTTTAAGAGTCCTACTCATTAGAGTATCAAAATTCTTACCATTCTTAAAGCCAAACCTTTTTACAAGGTTTAATGCATATTCGGTCTGTGAGATGAACATACCATCTTCAAGTTGTTTGACTTGTAATCCAAAGAAATTGTTTAGTTCGCCAACCATACTCATTTCAAACTTGGATTTCATTAGATCTGCAAACTCAGTAGATAGGTTAGCGTACGTAGATCTATAAATAATATCGTCAACATAGATTTAAACTATCAGGATATGATCATTATATTTCTTGACAAATAAGGTTTTGTCAACACTACCCATAACAAAATTATGACTAAGTAAAAATTTAGTCAATTTTTCATACCACGCTCTTAGATCTTGTTTTAATCTGTAAAGAGTCTTTTTAAGACGGTAAACATGATTTGAAAGTTTGAGATCTTCAAAACCCTTTGGCTGTTCAACATATACTTCCTCATTCAAATCACCATCTAGAAAAACACTTTTTACATCCATTTGATAAATTTTGAATTTTTTATGGCATGTAATCGAAATAAATAATCTGATTGATTCAAGGTGTGTAACTGGTGCAAAGGTTTCATTATAATCAATACCTTCTATTTGAGTATAACCCTGTATAACCAATCATGCCTTATTTCTGATAATGTTTCCCATTTCATCAATTTTGTTTTTAAAAATCCACTTGGTTCTAATCACATGTTTATTAGTAGGTCTGGAAACTCAATACCATACATCACTTCTAATGAATTGATTTAATTTTTCTTGCATGACATTAATTCAACTTTCATCAGTGAGTGCTTCATTTACATTAACCAGTTCAATTTGGGAAGTAAAGTAGACATGATTACATATATTTTTTAGTTGTCTTCTTGTCTGAACGCCAGTGTGAGAGTTACCAAATATTTGATTAGTCGAATGGTCTTTGATTAACCTTAACTCAGTATCATCTGATTTAGATGAAGAGTCAGGTATATTAATCAAATTGACATCATCATCATCTTGATCAAGACTGAGGTGATCTATTGATCATCTATCACAACGTTTATAGATTCATGTATACTCCAGTTCTTTTGTTAAGAACACGGTATGCCTGACTGTTTAGAGCATAACCTAGAAATATTCCATCATCGCTCTTGCCTTTAAATTTTTTCAAGTTTTCTCTGTCACGTAAAATAAAGTATTTACTTCCAAAAGTTTGAAAATATTTAACCGTGGGCTTTTTATTAAACCATAATTCATAAGCTATTTTGTTTTTAGCTTTTCTAATATAAACACGATTAATTATATAGCATGCAGTACTAACAGCTTTAGCCCATAAAATTTTTGGTAAGTTCATGCTATTTAGCATTACACTAGCCATCTCTTAATGAATTTTATTTTTTCTTTCAACAACTCCATTTTGTTGAGGTGTTTTTGGAGTAGAAAATTCATGCAATATACCATGATCATTGCAGTATTTATCAAAATTTCTATTTTCAAATTCGGTACCATGATCACTTCTAATTTTGACCACAGATAACTCTTTTTCAGTCTAGATACGTTGTAAAATTTTTCTAACTTCATCAAGAATATCTGATTTTTCTCTTAGAAAGGCTACCCAAGTATATCTAGGGTATTTATCAACTACAACTAGAAAATATTTCTTTCAGGCTCTACTCTCCGTTCTAGCTGGTCCAACTAAATCCCTATGGAGAAGTTCAAGAGGTCTAACCGTGGCTAAGGAGTTCACTTTTTTGTTACTACTCCTAATTTTTATACCTATTTGACATGCGCCACAAACTTTTTCTATCTTTTTCAGTTTGGGTAGGCTATGTAAGTGATCTCTTTTGCTCAATTTATATAAATATCTATAGTTTACATGTCCAAGACATTTATACCATAGTTTAGTCTTGTCTGTTTGGACCATGTAACATGAATGGTATGTTGAGCAAGAATTATCAATTATATAACAATTTTCAGACATTTTACGACCATTTAATATTACATTTCCTTTCTCATCACATCCGTGATCTGAAAATTATACACTATACTTATTATCGCAGATCTGAGATATGCTCAGAAGATTATGTTTTAATCCTTCAACATATAGAACAATTTCGAAGAGAGGTAAGTTAGGAAGTTGTACATTACCTTAGCTAATTCTCTTGCAGCTGCTTCCATCTCTGAGTATAACTGAGCCGCCATTTACTTCCTTGATGTTTGAGAGTATAGCCATATCACCTGTCATGTGTCTCGAACATCCACTATCCAGGTACCATCTTGAATTGCTATTTGCTTTGAAAGTTGTACGAGCAACAAGACGCTTAACCTTTAGAACGCATTTCATTACGGTTCTAGGTTTCGGAGGATATCTTACTTTTCGTTGTATTTAGGAGTTAGGATTTATTCTTTTTCTACATACTCCAGTCTTATCCGAGTTGGATTTCAATAGCTCTTTAAGTAAGTTCACAATTTTTTCAGCTAAAGGAGGATTTTTGTTATTATTCCTTTGATGTTTATAGTAGTTGACATTATTTTTTACATTAGAGACTAGAAAAGATTTTGAGTTTTTGAAGTCATTCCTTTTATAGTTTGAATCTTTTAGAGTCTCATCTTTAGAGTTTGAGGAATCTTCTTTTACAAAAGTAGGAGCAGAATCCTTGGATTTCAAAGAGTTATTTTTAATATAACCTAGTCCAGAGTTGTCACCATATCGCCTTGATGAGGTTAACAATTTTTCAAGTTTTTAGTCACCAAAGGTGATGGGTTTTTTGACTCGTCGTCGACCGGTCGTGAGCCCTGCTCGACCGGTCAAAGGCTGTGGTCGACCAGTCGTCAAAGACGAGTCGTGGCACGACTCAAAGTCCAGTGACTGTGGACTGTTTTTCTTCGGGGTGCTCGACTAGTTGAATGAGGTTCTCGACCGGTCGAAGGTAGCTCTCGACCGGTCGTGGACTTGGTTCGACCAGTCGAGGCTACGCAGATTTGTTCCACGATTTTGCACGGATTTTGTGTCGTGAGTCCTTTCGCAACTGGGATGCGGAAGGGAGTTTCCTAAAACTATAAATAGGAGTTCCTAGGGTTTCTAGGGTATAAAAAGAGGGTTTTCTGAATCTTTACAAGGGATTTGCTAAAGGGTTTAGGGCTATCAAAGGTGAGAGAGAGAAGAAAAGAGAGAGAGGAAGCTTATAGAAGGGAGGTTCTGCTCGTGGAGGTTATCTACTGTGCAATCTATATCTCAGCGTTTCTATGTCCTCGTAATCGGTGAGATCTCTCCGTTTTCTTTATTTCTGTCATTGTTTATCCACTCTTGCGTGGGTGAAGAAGTTTGTAACGTTCTACTTCATAGTGGATTGTTGATCTGGACGAGGTCCTATGGTTTTTACCTCTTTGAGGGTTTTCCACGTAAAAATCTCTTGTGTGGTGTGTGATTGATGCATTGATTATTTTCATTTCTTTATTATCCATAATTCTGGTTTGTTCTGGAGGGCTAGATCCTAAGGTTTTGTGCAAGGCCCCCAACAAAGTGGTATCAGAGATAAGTTCATTAAACGAGTAGGATGGGTTTTGAATTATGGAAGGTGGCTCATCAAGGATGATCAGCCTCAATGGTTCTAACTGGACCATATGGAAGGCTAAGATGGAGGACTTGCTTTATTGCAAGGACCTATATTCTCCAATTTTAGGCATATCAGCAAAATCCAAGGATATGACTGATGATGATTGAAGAGGATGGACCGAAAGGCAGTGGGGTTATTAGACAATGGTTGGATGATTTTGTGTTCCACCATATATTTACGAAAACCTCAGCTGCTAGCCTATAGCTGAAATTACAAGGGTTGTATGAGAGGAAGACAGTCGGTAATAAAATTTTTCTGATAAGGCGACTTGTGAATTTCAAATTCAAAGATGGTGGTTCTGTGGCCGAGCACATGAATGAGGTCAGCAATATAGTGAACCAACTCTCCTCTATGAAGATGGTCATGGATAATGATTTGCAGGTTTTACTTTTGCTTAGTGCATTGCTGGACAGTAAGGAGACATTGGTGGTGTCTCTAAGTAACTTCGCTCCAGATGGAAAGATATCCATGGAACAGGTAACTAGCTGTCTCTTCAATGAAGAGACAAGGAGGAAGTCTTAGGGGTCTACTCAGCAAGAGGCCCTTGTAACACAAGAACGGGGGAGAGGAAAGAACAGGAAGGGCAGGAAGGCCCGAGATAAATCAAGAGGCAAGTCAAGTAGTAGAAAAGATGTTGAATGCTGAAATTGTGGCAAGAATGACCACTACAAGCATGAATGTCGTGGTAAGAAGAATGACAAGAAAGGAAAAGGGAAGGAAGATGAATCAGATTCCATTGCGGTCGCTTCAGATGGCGACGTTGTAGTTATTCTTTCTGCAGGTCATGATGTATGTCTCACGGCTACGAGTCAGGACACCGACTGGGTGATAACTCGGGAGCTTCTTTCCATGCGACTCCACGCAGGGACTTCTTCACAAGCTACAAGTCAGGTGACTATGGGACTGTGAAGATGGGAAATTCTGGCGTATCAAAAATCATGAGAGTTAGTGATATTTGTTTAAAGACCGATGTGGACTGCACATTGGTTCTCAGGGATGTGAGGCATATCCCAGAACTTCGCCTCAACTTGATGTCGACGAGAAGGTTGGATGATGATGGCTATGAAAGCCGATTTACTGGTGGGTGATGGAAGCTCATCAAGGGTTCGTTCGTGGCCAGAGGAAAGAAGTGTTGTACCCTTTACAAGGCAAGTGTCAGTATGTACAAGGGTGGGTTGAACGCAGCGGAAGATTCAGCTATTGACATGTGGCACAGGCGTCTAGGACACATGAGTGAAAAATGGCTTCAGGTACTAGCAAAGAAGCGGCTCCTTCCAGACGTGACAGGTACACCTCTCAAAACCTGTCTTGATTGTTTATCAGGGAAACAACACAGAGTTTCATTTATTAAATCTACTTCTCATGTTAATAAAGTTTATGCATTAGATTTGGTTTATTCTGATGTTTGTGGTCCTATGAGGACAAAAACCTTGGGTGGGGCATTGTATTTTGTTACTTTTATAGATGATGCATCTAGGAGGGTTTGGGTTTATGCTTTGAAATCCAAGGACGAGGTCTTTGGTGTGTTTAAATTGTTTCATGCTATGGTCGAGAGAGAGACAGGTAGATCGTTAAAGTGCATCCGCACTGACAATGGTGGTGAATACATTGGTGACTTTCATGAGTACTGCAAGTCCCTGGGTATACGGCATGAACAGATGGTTCCCAAGACCCCCTAGCATAATGGTGTAGCTGAGCGAATGAATTGTACCATTGTAGAGAGAATCAGATGCATGTTATCCCATGCAAAATTGCCCAAGACGTACTGGGGAGAAGCAATGTACATGGAAGTGTATTTGATAAACAGGTCTCTATCAGCCCCATTGAATGGAGAAGTACCTGAGAGGGTGTGGACTGGACATGATCCATTGTACAGTCATCTCAGGGTGTTTGGATGTAGGACATCCGTTCACGTACCAAAGGACGAGAGGTCCAAGCTCGATATGAAGATTAGGCAGTGTGTATTCTTGGGGTACGGTGATGAAAAATTCAGTTACAGATTGTGGGATCTGACTGAGAGGAAGCTCGTCAGGAGCAGAAATGTGGTTTTCTTTGAAGATCAGTGTATAAAAGACATTGGTAAGCCAGAGAAGAACCAGCCTAGTTCAGGTGAACTAGAGGACATGGATCTAGTTACTCCTCTCATGGTGCCTGATGACGGGGGAGTACAATAAGGTGTAGAGGACGAGGGAGTTCCTTTAGAAGTTGGACCAGGGGAGCAGCCCCCACTTGATCCACCTGTTGAGCCACAGGTGAGGAGGTCATCTAGGGACAGACAACCATCTAAGAGGTACTTGCCACATGAGTACATTATGCTGATTGATGGGGGAGAGCCAGAAGATTATTCTGAGGCCCTAGCCGACGAGCATAAGGGGAAGTGGTTGAAAGATATGTAAGAGGATATGAAATCCTTGCATAAGAACCACACCTATGATATGGTGAAATTGCCTAAGGGCAAGAAAGCTTTGAGCAACAAGTGGGTGTTCAGAAAGAAGATTGAGCAGAAGAATTCATAGACGAGGTTCAAGGCCAGACTTGTGGTGAAAGGGTTTGGTTAGAGGAAATGCATAGACTTCGAGGAGATATTCTCACCAGTGGTGAAGATGACATCCATACGAGTGTTGCTTGGGTTGACGGCTAGCATAGATCTGGAGATAGAGCAGTTAGATGTTAAAACTGCCTTTCTCCATGATGACCTGGAAGAAGAGATCTACATGCACCAACCAGAGGGGTTCGAAGTCAAAGACAAGGAGTATATGGTGTGTAGGCTGAGGAAGAGCTTGTATGGGCTGAAACAAGCTCCACGGCAATGGTACAAAAAGTTTGACTCGTTTATGTTAAAACATGGGTATGACAGAACAGAGTCGGACCACTGTGTGTTCACGCGCAAGTTCTCAGATGGTGATTTCTTAGTTATGCTCTTATACGTTGATGACATGCTCATCATGGGAAAAGACATCAAGAAGATCGACAGGCTGAAATAGGAGTTGGGCAAGTCTTTTACGATGAAAGACTTGGGCCCGGCTAGACAGATCATAGGAATAGAGATAACTCTTGACAGAAGTAGCAGGAAGCTCTGGCTGTCACAAGAGTGGTATATTGAGAAAGTCCTAGAGCAGTTCAATATGAATGCAACGAACCGGTCAGTACTCCACTAGATGGTCACTTCAGATTGAGCGACAGACAATGTCCCAAGACGAAGGCAGAAGTGGAAGAGATGCAGAAGATACCCTACGTGTCAGCAGTAGGAAGTTTGATGTATGCTATGGTGTGCACACGCTCAGACATAGCATATGCGGTTGGTGTTGTCAGCCGGTATCTTGCCAATACTGGCAAAAAGCATTGGGCAGCGGTGAAATGGATACTGAGGTATTTAAGAGGCTCATCTAGGTTGAGCCTATGCTATGGTGATGGAAACCTGTGTTAGAGGGCTACACAGATGCAGATATGACAGGTGACATGACTCTAGGGAGTCTACATCGGAGTTCATGTTCACGTTTGCAGGGGAAGCAGTTTCTTGGCAGAGCAAGCTACAGAAGGTAGTAGCATTGTTGACGACAGAGGCCGAGTACATTGCAGTCACAGAGGCATGTAAAGAGATGCTTTGGATGAAGAGGTTCCTACAGGAAGTTAGCTTAAAGCAGGAGGAGCACGTGGTCTATTGCGATAGTCAGAGTGCTATACACTTGAGCAAGAATCCAAGTCAACATTCTAAGTCGAAGCACATAGAGATTCGGTATCATTAGATCAGGGATACTTTGGAACAGAAAGTGTTACAACTTGAGAAGGTCCACACGGACGATAATGAGTCAGACATGATGACCAAGGCTTTGCTCAAGGGCAAGTTTGAGGTTTGTAGAAACCTAGCTGGCTTGAAGAAGGTGGATCCCTTCTGGGTCAAAAAGGGGGAGATTTGATGGGTTTTTTGACCCGTCGTTGACCGGTCGTGAGCCCTGCTCGACCGGTCGAAGGCTGTAGTCGACCAGTCGTAGAAGACGAGTTGTGACACAACTCAAACTCCAGCGACTGTGGACTGTTTTTCTCTGGGGTGCTCGACCAGTCGAAGGAGGTTCTCGACCGGTCGAAGGTAGCTCTCGACCGGTCGTGGACTTGGTTCGACCAGTCGAGGCTACACAGATTCATTCCATGATTTTGCACGGATTTCGTGTCGCAAGTCCTTTTGCAGCTGGGATGCGGAAGGAAGTTTTCTAAAACTATAAATAGGAGTTCCTAGGGTTTCTAGGGTATAAAAAGAGGGTTTCCTAAAGCTTTACAAGGGATTTGCTAAAGGGTTTAGGGCTATTAAAGGTGAGAGAGAGAAGAAAAGAGAGAGAGAGAGGGAGCTTATAGAAGGGAGGTTCTGCTCGTGGAGGTTATCTACTGTGCAATCTATATCTCAACGCGTCTATGTCCTCGTAATCGGTGAGATCTCTCCGTTTTCTTTGTTTCTCTCATTGTTTATCCACTCCTACGTGAGTGAAGAAGTTTGTAACATTCTACTTCATAGTGGATTGTTGATCTGGACGAGGTCCCGTGGTTTTTACCTCTTTAAGGGTTTTCCACATAAAAATCTCTTGTGTGGTGTGTGATTGATGCATTGATTATTTTCATTGCTTTATTATCCATAATTCTGGTTTGTTCTGGAGGGCTAGATCCTAAGGTTTTGTGCAAGGCTCCCAACAAAAGGTATATTTTCAAGTATCCTTTAAACTCTGAAGGGAAGAAACTTCAAGTTTTAGTTTCTCATTTTCGGTTTTAAGTTTTTTCAATTCAGAATACTTAAAACTCAAATCTAATTTTGTTTTTTCGAAACAATCGAAAAAAATGAGATTTTTCTAAAATAACTTTTTCAAGTTTTAATTTTAGTTTAGCATAGTTTTCTTTTTGAATTTTTAATTTGACCTCAATTTTACTACTTTGTCTGTATAGTGCATTATAAGCATCTTGAAGATCATCTTCATTTTCAGGGTCACTTCTTAGAGTTTCATAATCAGATATATTATAGTTTTCTAAAGAAGTGACTTTGACTATAGTCATAAAGGCTTTTAAATAATTTGCATTTTCCTGGTTTGATTCATCAGATTCAGAATTAGTTTCAGACTCTGATAATTCATCCCAAGTAGCTATCATGCCTTTTCTTTTAGATTTATACTCTTTAGGACATTTAGAAGCTAAATACCCACATTCAGAACAGTTGAAACATTAGCTGTCTTTTGTCTTAGATTCTTAAAAGTTTGATTTTCCTTTTCTTTTATCAAATTGTTTTATCAAATTTGTTCTTTTCTTATTTTTGAAAATTCTATAAAATTTCTTTGCTAACATTGCCACATCATCTTCATTTTCTTCAAAATCAGAATTTGCATTGGTTTCCTTTAAATTAGATTTAGAAGATTTAAGAGGAATGGACTTGACTTTAGGAGCTTTGAAATTCAGCTCATAAGTTTGAAGAGAACCAACTAACTCTTCAAATTTCATAACATTATATCCCTTAATTCCTGTATAGCAATAACCTTTGAATTAAACCTATCAGGAAGTGATCATAGTATTTTTGTGCAAGCCTTGCTTTTAGGGATTCTATCTCCAAGACCCCACATGGAATTTACTATGCCATTTAATTTCGTATAGAAGTCCATAAAAGACTTATTTTCTTTCATACAAATCTCCTTAAATTAGGTTGTGAGGATTTGAATTTTAGATTTTTTTACTATAGTAGCATGTGTAAGTTTCTTAGATTGTAGTTTTGATGGTGGGTTAAACATATTCATAGGTGGTAAACAAGATCAATGGATCGGAATCTCAATTTGATATGTGTACAAGTGGTGCTGAGATCAAGTAGCTAGTTTACTATGATCAGGTGGTCCAAATTTAGAGTGGACGGTCAAATATCTTAACTTAGCGGTGAATAGTTGACTGAATGGTTGGTTATGATGGACTAGTGAAAATACTTGGGTATATGATGATCTTATCTCAAAATCAATGGTTAGATGACTTGATATATGAATGGAGATTATTCTCAATGGTTAGATTCGTATTAGAGAATGGATGTAAGGTTAGGATAGCTAGATTGTTATCGTACACATGTACATAATAAATTAAATTTCATGGTAACACTCGAGAACTTTCAATACTCGGGTATTGAAAAGTTCTGGGTGTTAGAAAATGTCCTAATCAAGTTTAAAGCTTTAATCCTCTAATTAGAAAACTCTAAACATTGAGTTCCATAGGTGCATAGTGAAGTCTACACTTATCACAACCATAGGTTCAGTTTTATACTTTCATGATAACATTGATAATCAAAAGAGTTTAAGATAACCAAAACCTAAACCAAAACTTGTCTTACAGTTCAACCTTTTATTCTTCCATCTTTTAATTTTTCCATCGATGGCTTTCCCACTATTCTACTTTTTTCTTCTTTTCAATAGTCCTTAGTGAACTTTGATAGGTAGCCCTTTTTGACGGCAATTGTTTTTTTTAGCTGGGTATTACTTCTTTCTTTCTTTATTTTTTTCAATTCTTTTTATTGAACATGATGGACAAATTCCCCGGGTTTGGTTTATATCATTCTTAATAATCATCGAGTTAACAATTCAATATCAAAGTTAAACTTTAATGTGTAAGATAGATGTGACATGTGAATTACATGGCTTAATCAATGTTTAAAAACTTCAAATTAAGAAATAATAACCCAAACTTAACTTTGAAATCTATCAAATAACTAGAATTCAAGTTGCACAAATCCTTAACATTGGCATCTTATCATTCTAATCTCTGGATTATCTTTAAAAGCACTTAACTTTACAAAGAAATTTTAAAATTTTAATCTCGAAAACACAAAATTGCAGCACAAATCTAAATAAATTTCCAAAGGAAACCTATCCTCAACCTAAAATCTACATTGTCCTCAATGTATAAACATATGCAATAAAAGCAATATTGAGAGCAATGAAAATAAAGATGAGTAGATGAGAAGTACCTAAAAGGCGACAAACAGATGGGCTAGTGGGATCTTTCTATCAAAAGATGTTCCAGCAATTAAACCAAACCTAATAAAACAAACTAATCCTACTAAAGCAAAAAAAAAGTCCTAATCCCAAATTAGGAAATCAAGGAAAAACTACTAAGTTATGTCAGTAAGGTTCCTCCTTCGGGCAGTATCTCGATAAATTTCTCAGTAAGTTTTTCAACAAGATCATCCAAAAGCCCTTTTCGTAGTTGTAACGACCCGTAAATTTTTGTACAAGGGATCGAGTATCACTTCGACCAGAAATCACTTAGGATTAAATCCTTTAGAAATTTAACAAAGTTAACTAAGTGCTAAACTAGATTAGCCATGGAATTCGATGGAATCGCTTTAAATATGATCTGCAAGACCTAAAACTTGCAAAATCATTGACTCTAGGTTACCCTTAAGTCTAGGATCAAACTCATTACCCGACAGCTCTCGGGAACGAATTGAAACTCTGTATCAGGTCTAGACTGCACATCGGGAGTCCGAATAATACAAAGTTAAGAAATCAGGACCGCCTCGCTGAGCTTGACAACCATCTCGGAAATCAAGTTCAGACGATGTCCCACGGCCGTTCACTCGAGTCCGGAGCGAAGGAGTGTGAAAACCATTGTTTTCTTTACAAAATAAATATCTTGAATAGTGATCTGGCACGTATCGCTTGCGTACATTTTATAAGCAACCAGACCGTCAGAATCTGACCCAAATACACCCTCGGATTAGGAAAAATTTCAGGAACATTTACATGTACTTGGAATTTCAGATCGAGGCCCATTGACCGTTGAACTGAAAATGGTCCGCCACGCGTGATCTGGGAATCCGACCGAGACGAAAACATAACCCCACGTAGATCCATGGGTTGTGAGCTTAAGTCTGACATTTGGCTCAAAGAGGGCCGCTAGAAACCCTCTTTTGAGCTGGAACAACGCCGATTTGCTTATAATATAAGCATACCTTGAACTTAAGTCTATTCCGGAGAGTTTTTAGGCTATATAAGGACCTTAGGGTAGCCTCTCTCACAGCCATATGAATTTGGGATAAAACCCTAAGGAGAGAAGGAAAAAGAGAGAGAAAGCTTAAGAGTTGTGGGAGAATCTTCCTCCTACTGCTTTCGACCACTACACGGGCTGCGCCACCCCTTCCTTAACGCTTTCCCGGCGATACCGACTCCGTTTTAAGGTGAGAAACCCTAACCCTAGATCTGTTTGGGAGCATGAAGGTTATAGGTTATGAAATAGCTAACCGGTTTCACTCTTTAGGCTATAAAACTGCCGAATACGGAAGCCCATCAAACCTTGTTGATTTGTTGTGATTCCAAGGTGGAAGGTGAGGACTTTAGGTGTATAGGTTACGGTTTTCAACGCTTTCAATGTCAGATAATGATAGATTCATGATCTGCATGTATTTGCACATGTACAAAGTGCTTTCCGTTTCCTGTTTCGATTAAAGATGTAAAATATGGAATTTTACATACTCTAGGTATACGTAGAAATACCGTATACGTACACATTTTGGAAATGTGTTTTCCATGATTAATTGTTGTATGATTATATAGTATATGGATAAAATACCTATTTGGCGAAAGGAATCGCTGTAATACATGTTTGCTTGTATACACTATGTATGTTGAAATTGTGTATTCTAGAAAATACCGCATATGTATAAATTTTGGAGATGTATTTGTCATGATTATTTGCCGTGTGAATATGATATATATGTATAAAATACTAGTTTGGTGAAAGGACAACCCTAATACATATTTTACTAACATACGTCATGTATGTTGTAATAGTGCACTCTAAATGTTTGTGAAATTGCTTGTGGGTGTAAGTGCTTAGATGTTAGTGCCTTCGGTAGGTGCTGAGATGGGATTCTCAACCACCTTAGAGTCACGTATGATTCCCTCCATGTGGTTGTTTACTCTAACCACTCACTTATGAATTATATGTAATTGTATCCCTATTTGTATAGTGCTCTATAACATGCTTTTTAACATGCTTTGTAACTTGTTTCATAACATGCTTTATAATATGCTTTATGACATGCTTGCTAGTGTGCTTGAATTACTTTGTTTATCATGCTTTACTCCACATGTTATGGTTGAGAATTGCTTGAGCTTGGGACTATGTCCATAGTCCAGACATCCGGTACCAGACTTGAGATCGTGGTTGAGATTCATCTCGCCACACATGATGTGTTTGGCGAACCCGTGTCGTACTTCGGTTGGCGATAGTGGTTGGCCACACGAAGTGCTTCTGCGCTTCATATCGCTCAACTTATTGTGCGCTCGAGCTAGCCGAGCACGTCAAGTAACCCGTGTGTCTTATGTATGTTCACCATATTTGGTCGCTAATGCTTGAACCTAGGGTACCAAACTTACCAGTAAAAATCCCGTTAACCATGGTACCTCGATCCGCTAAGACTCATGAGCCGGGCATGGTGGTATGGGACACCGTGGTCGAGCTGTCGGCCTACGCTGGGGCCACGTGCCTCCCCGTAGTGACCAGTGAGCAACCAAACTTGTGAGCCGATTATGGTGGTATGGGACACTATATTCGTGCTGTCGGCTTACATTGATAAGGTGATGGGGGAGCGGTGCAACCTTTGTGCGTAATAGCCCTGGCAGCCCTTTGTAGTGACCTCGAGCATACTCTGAAATCGCAGTGCGCCTTAGGGTTTGCCGCGGTATATAGAGTATGAACTAGGCCTGTTTCTGTATTGTGATGAATCGTTTAAGGGGTGATGGGGGAGTGGTGTAACCTTTGTGCATAACAGCCCTGGCAGCCTCTGTAGTGACCTAGAAAATACACCATCATCTGATATTATCTAGGACTGACGACCCTAGAATGGATCATGTTTGGGAATGATACAAGGGAGGTACCTTAGTTTCCCAATCCTGCTGTTTGAAATGGACTAATTAAAGACTCGGTAATCATGCTCACCATGCATTGCATGTGCCTGGAAGATGTGGAGCACTGAGGGATGAAAGCATGCCGCGAACGTGAGATGGTGTCGCATGAGGGAGTATATCAGTGAGGGCATCCATCATACTTGCATCCATACTTGCATTAATAAGAGTAGCTAGGAGTGTTTGATTTTACTGCTTTATCATTACTGCTTGACTGTGTTGATAACATGTTAACCTATGCTTCATTGTTCCACTGAGTTAGCTACTCACTCCCACGTTACGGGACGGTGTTGCGCACACCAACCAGATTCTGTCTCAGGTTTAGACGAGCTGACGACTCAGGAGGCGGAGCCTGATTATGACGAGGACCAGGAGGAGTTTTCATAAATGCAGTACTATGGCGGCTTCGATTAGGCTGCCGCACTGACGGGATTTGCAGGGATCACTCCGTAGATTATTTTTGACATTTTGTTCGCAAACAAACATATGTATATGGTAACTCAGATAGATTCATACTCTGGAGAACAAAAATGATTTTTGTTTCTTTACATACATGTATATGTAGTTCAGTCTTCCGCTTGCCTTTATACAAATGATCTGGAGTATGAATTACTATTTTTGGTATAATCTCACTCATGTTTATTGTTCTAACACAGACAACATTTAATCAGCATTATTTATGTTGCATAAGTGATGCGCTGGAACTCGGGGGTTGAGTTATACTTGACCCCCGATTTTCAGGGTGTTACAGTAGTAGGCTTGGATGCCCTGAAGCATGAATGTTTAGAGAAATTTATGAACCTTAGCAAAAAATCTTCGTTTAATCCCTTGGGGTATCCATAGTGGATAATATTCACCTGTGGTAGAAAATTTTCAAAGTTAGTACACCACGGTGAATCAGAAACAACAATTAGGTGAAATTCAAAAAAATTCTCATTAGGTAGTGTAGTCTCAACACATTCCGAAGTTATAGACTTCGGTTCAATTTTTAGCTCCTCCTCCATTAATGGTAAACATTCTGGATCTGTGGAAGGAGGTGCTTCAGAATAATTATTCCCTCAGTCAGTAACAACTGCCGAGGTATTGTCCTGCAAGGCATTCATTGTCTTTTATCATGTTATCATTAGAATACTCAAAATGTGCCAAGAAAAACTTCTAAAGAGTCGAGACATTCAGTTTGAAGGGACTTATTCACCACATTGGAATTAAGCATGTCATGTGGGTGGAGTAGAGAGTCATCACTATGTTTGAAAAGTACCCATGCTTCTTGATTATTAACATGGTCTGTCATTGAGATATACTCTTCAGAAAACTGAATTGTATACTCATGATCATAATCCAACTCCTCATTCTCAAATTTGGTATATTCCACAAGTGAGTTGGAATCACTCTCATCGCATTATCTTTCTAGATTGGGTTGAGGCTGGGATCAATTAAACTCTTCCTCATCAATAGGGTGCGACTGAATTTCTTGAATGGATGATTCAATCAACTCTAATAATTTTCTAATGTCTGTGAATGATTATGTGACATGTTACTTGATTTGTTCTTGAGCATCCATGTATTTCTGAAGTGAATCCTCTTGGATTTTTTCTGGTTGGATCTCATAAGTAGGGGATCCAAGAGGATAGTCACTAGAATCCATGGTTGTTACACCTCTCCAATTTAAACTCTATTGCTTCCACAAATTGAAGTCATACAGATCATATATGGGAGTATTTAATGGTTGTTGGTAAGCGTTATCACCCATAATGTAATTGCACATTATCTTCTTAACTTGTGGATGATAATTATTCTCCCTCATATAATCACGTAATGATTTCTTAATCGGTGGAGTATAATTGTTCTCCCTCATATGATTGCGTATGAACTTCTTAATTAGTGGATTATCATATCCCGGCCGGTTCTCAATCATAGTTTTAGGAAATTTTTTAGACAATTTTTTTCTAACATAATCATCCGACATCCCTTCAACGTATCTCTCGTCATTTAGAAGTAGATTAGAGTATTCACGTATCCACTCTTGCATGAACATGATGAAATTCTAATTCTGAATCTAATTCTAAAATAAATTCCTACAACAATATGGAAAGTAAATAGGTGGAGTAAGGGAGGATGTTACCAGAAGAGAGGAACTAGAGTGAAAATCCTATAAAATAAAACAATAAACAATGTTAGAGAAAGAGAAAAAAAAGATAAACTCTAAAAATAAAATTTTGTAAATTGAAAAATTCTAAAAACCCTAGATTAGAAAAATTCAGAAAATAAAAAAAAATCTAACTTAAAACAAAAATCAAACCTAGAAAACCTAAACCTAATTGTGTTTAACGCTACTCCCCAGTAATGACACTAAAAAACTTGTTCACAACCCCAAGTGTAAGGTTGCGCTATAGTAATAACTCGGTGAGACCGAGGTCAAATCCATAGGGAATGGGGAACACGTCCTAGAACTAATCTAAGTCTACTGGTTTGTTTGAGTTTTTAATCCAGTGATGAAGAAAAATGTCTTAATTAATAAAGATAAAAGACTAAGGTTCCTGGAATCCACTTATAGTAATCTCAATATTAATCTACTTGATTCAATGATTACTCAATTGGTATTGAAGTCCTATCCTATTCAATCGGATGATAGAGCGGTTAAAACAAAATATGAACTTTCATTAGTTTAGTTCCCTCATAAAGTAACAATGTAATGATCATAGGGAATTCAAGCATCTAACTTGGCCATAGACGATAGTGTATCATGAATTTTACAGATCACATAATTGTAAAACAGGTAAAAAGATATTAAAAGCTTCCCGAGCATATATTGTAATTATAGTCACAATAAATCATAGAAAACTAAAAATATTCCTTCATTCAAACTAATAATTAATGAAAGTTCAACATAAACTTGAATCAAAGTAAACTAAATATTAAGAATAACTACAAGCTTCATCCCTTAGCCCTAAGAGATTAGCTATTCATTGCTAACTTAAAAACAAAAGAAAAAGTAAAAAAATCTACTAGAACTCGTGAAGAAATCAAAGTATAAGAATGTTGTTGGCACTCCATCAAAGCCTTCTCTCCCTTTCTAAACCCTAGAAGATGATTTGGAATAGCTTAGGGACTCCTTTAAATACTTTTGGAACTTAAACTTTCGCACCACCTCAGAAAAGTTCACAAATCGCCTTTGAATTTACTGTGGCTTCGATGACACCTTAGATGACATCAAAACTTCTTTGATGTCATCGAAAATCGTCCAGAACTGTCCAGCGAGCTGAGCCTGAAATTCGTAAAATGGTCAATGTCATCGAACAGACTTTGATGTCATTGAAGTCTGTTTTTGAAATTATTTTAGGATTTTGTCTTTCTAGCCCCAGAATTTTAGAATATGATTTTTCTAGCTAATTTTCAACATTCATTTTCGTCACTTCAAATATTCGATTCTCTTCATTCGTCACTTGGTTTCCTTAGATCTTTGGCATGTGAATTCTTCATTAATGACTTCTAAATCTCCAATTCTTCATTATCTTCTTTTGATATCTAAATCCATCATTTTAGGCACATATTCATCATAAGCTTCCGAATCACCTCGCATGATGAAAACGTATATAATTAAATTGAATTAATACTTAAATGCTAAGATAACTAATGTAATTGAAGGGTTAAATATGCAATATCTGAGTCTCAACGATATGATATTAGGACTTATGCGTTCCATTGGTCCTTATTGATAATGGTTCACGCCTAAACTTGTGCTCGCTCAAGACTGCCGCTCACTTAGGGATCAAACCATCCTCATTTTGACCTTGCAACATGTATGTAAGGGCATTCGATAACACCCAAAGGTTGGTGGAAGGAGAAATAGACATCGAAGTGAAAATTGGTTTGGATGTCTCAACCATCGCATTCCAAGTCTTAAATATATTACCTCCTTCAACATGCTGCTTGGAAGATCTGGCTTCACAAGGTTGGGGCCATCCCCTCTACCCTACATCAAAGGGTTAAATACATATGGGAGAATCGAGTAATCTCCATCCTTGTAGAGCTGGAATTCATCATCCCCTTAGATTCCTTCACTCCTAAGCTGGATATCCCAGTCATCGACATCCAACAATCGAAGGATGACATCTCATACCACAACTTTGAATTCGAGATAGTGAACATAATTGTGAATCCTAACCCAATGAGTGTTGAATATGTCTTCCCACTAGCAGAGTGGCTAAGTCTCAAATACCACACCAAAAACCACTCTAAAAGCATAACGGTAAAGACACCCGCCAACCAAAAGGGATGGGGGTTGGGATATAGGCCAACTTTCAAGGAGTGAGAAAGAAGGAGGTTTCGATGCACCCTGATTCATTTCGTAAAGGTTGGAGCATCCTGTAAGGATACATGATTGACCCAAGAAGAAACAACCACACAAGGGAATGGTCTCCCTCTATTCTTAAGTTAGGTCCCATGGCCTCCCATCTGGTGTGAGAGAATTCTTCGTCCAGTCGGGAAGGAGCCGCCAATACAAGTAGATAAAGAGGTGCCTGAACAAGGGCAAGACCAAGTGCAGCAGTTCGAAGGCCATCATGAAGCCTTGATACCCATCCTCACCGCATCATCGGTCATCCAGGGGCACAACTTACCCATCTTAACATTATTCAACCAGGGGTACAACTTTCCCATCTCAACATTATCTAACCAGGGGCACAACCTGCCCACCTCACCCCCAGTTAGTCAGGGGCACATTCAGCCCACTAACCACAAGCATGATTTACCCTCAATACCAACACTTGCCCTCATATCAATGTTAACGTCAACACTAGTAAACTAGGGTTAGAGACCCCAGTCATCCAACCATACCAACAAGGGGTAGAAGGAACCCATCCATTGGACCATGAAGGGAAATGGCAAGCCCTAGATTGGTTTGATATTTGGATCCCACAACAATACCAAATGGAGGAGTCAGAAGAGATCCAATGTGTGGTAAGTGATCCAAGAGGGCCTGAGTACAACTCAGATCCCGAACTCGACTAGGTCGAAATCATGGTCATTGGGCCAGACTGTGATTCTTTGCCCAATCCATCAACTCCCACCTCTCTAGGGGAAGGAGTATGAGGTTGTAATTTGTCATCGATTCCCTTAACCATTAAGTCATCCAACGAGTGATATAAGGGCGTTGGTTAAAAAAAATGCCAATTTAAATAACATTTAACGCCTTGAGCCAGGTTAGGATCAGTCATGGTTCGCGATACCGACCTACTCAAGGTCCCTTAGAACCCAAGCACCCAAAAAAATAAAATAAAAATCAAAACCCAAAAACATCCAACATTTCAAAATTTTAAGATGTCACGCCCCAAATTTAGAACCCGGGCACTACTACTTCCTAAGTTCAAACTCAGGTCGGAACAACTTCCTCGCCACTTACCGTACTTTGTGAACGGTTAACGAACTTCCCGAACACTAAACCCAGCTCATGGCAGAGCAGTTTTTTTTATGAACGATTAATCTAGTTAGGAGGTTACATATTTTATACATGATATCAATGCATATAGAAGAGATGAACCTGTTCGACATGTTACACATTAGATGGCGCATCAACTCAATAGTAATGAAAGAAACAGTAGCAACTCCAATAGCTCTTGTGTGTTGATCGGGGTCAAATATTGCATATCAGACCCCGATCATTACCTATTTTACGTACATGATAATGCCTAAACATCATATTTTAATTGTATTTTTGTTGCAGGATGTAATAATGAGCGTTGGACTGAAAAGAGGATTAAAAGCATGGATTTGATGATCCAAAGCCACCGAAGCACAGGATGAACCTCAGAGGACCAATATTGAAGAATTTACAAGCCTGGGATCTGAGGAAAGCAAGCCAAAGGAGCCCGAAAAGGGTCCAGAATGCAAGATCACATAGTTCCCGCCATCCGATCAGTTCGAAACTCCATACATGGGATGAGGGCCATAAATTAACCGTACATTTCAAATTTCAGCCCTCGGATCACTATGGAAGTGTCCCAATTGACAAATCAGCTCGCAAACCGTTGATTTCAGGCTCACCTGATAATCGGAACTGTCTCAAACTTGATTTCGGCGGTTGACATTATATGAAGAAGAGGATGGACGGTACAGATTTCTCCGAAACATTGCATTGGACCCCACATGCTTGAGCATGTGCATAAAGCGCACGTGCGCTGGTGCTACACCGAACCGCCGCCTCGGTCAAACGACCGCTGACTCGCAGCCGCTCGCCCGCTCACGCGCCAACGTTCGCAAACGACCGGATGGGTTTGAGTTGTGGGCCCCACACATCGCCCAAAGGCGTAATCCGGACCGTCTATCATGACTAAAGGAGGGCTATTAACATTGCCTAGGTGGCCGAATTGCAAACGGTCATCCGGAGTAAAATCTAGCCGTTCAAAAGTCGATTGGACGGTGGAACGAAGAATCTGGTGGGCCACACCGAAAACAGTGAAACCGGACATTCCTGGACGGTTTTCAGTTGGGGACCCAATGGACGGAGTGGATTTCCCAACAAAACATTACAGTGGGCCCCACCATTTCCGCAGAGCATCCGCGTCCGCGGTTGCTGCGTCAGCGAGGACCGGCCGCTGGCCGTTTTTCGAAGCGCTGTGGGCCCCACACGTCGCTTGACCGGCTGATCCAATCCGTCCATCTTATAGACGGCTGCGAGCACTACAAACCCATGCTGATATTTCACTCCCATGCGTACACGTGTGCATGATACAGAGGTCACAAAAGGGTTGCCCTGCAACGTTCAAATCGGATCTTTCTGTATTTTCTTCTCTGGGCCGCGTCAATGAACGTTCAAAACCCCCCATTCTTGACTGAAATTTTGTCCTGAATCCAATGGACGGGGTGGATTCTCCAGAAAATACCTCTGTGGGGCCCACCGATCATGGCTGCGAAAATTTCTATTCCGTGTCCTTCTACAACTCTGCCACTTACTCCAGTCTTCCAACAGCTATAAAAGAGGAGTTTTTATACTTGGAATGGCATTCAGAAATTCAGAAATTGGAGGAGCTCCAGATCTACAGTAAGGGAGAGAAGAAAGAGAAGAGAGAGAAGAAAGAAGAGAGAGAGAGAAATTGGTTTGAATTTTCATTTATGATTTTTTATCTTTATTTTTCCATTTATTTAATGGAGTTTATGGGTAACTAATCTCTCAGCTAGGGCTGAGATGAAACCCCTAATTTGAATACCCTTTGTTCTATGTTGATTTTTTTTTTAATTAAGATTGATTTGTTTCTTTCCTTAGTGTGCTTGATTGTTTTAAATTCTATGCTTCTCCATCTATGAACTTGATCAGAGTCTATGGATGGATGTGGTCTGGATGCTTATTCTAGGTGCTTGTATCTGATCATGAACAGGTTCCTGTAGAGGAAGAAACAGGGTGCTTTACTGAACTGCATATTCCATATGCCCGATTTGGACATGAGATATGTTATTCATGGCATTGCTTAAAGGAATTAGACAATCTGTATGCCCGATTAAGGACACAGATTGTGCTTTCTCTAGATAAGTTGGATCAATCTAATTTAAGGTGAATTAACAGACAAAACAAAGGTTAGGATAATTAGGGGTGGATTCGAAAGTCCTAGTGCTCTCTCTGATTGAATTTTCTTCCTTATTTTCAATAGTTATTTTCCATAGATTTGTGTTAGCAATTTGATCCTTTATTTGTTGAATTAGTTAAAGGAGAATCGTGAATTTGAATTGTGACGACCAGTCCCTGTGGATTCGACCTCGGTCTTACCGAGTTTATTACTACATCACAACCCTATACTTGGGGAGTGAACAAGTTTTTGGCGCCGTTGCCGGGGACTGTTTCGGTCCAAATTAAATTTAGGATTCTCTCTTATCATAATTCATAGCTTAGGATTTTACTAACTTAGAGTTCTTTATTTTAAGAATTAACCTATTTCCTGTTTTGTAAGGTCCTGAGATAAACTTCTAATTTGGTAATCCCTTTCTAATTCTTTACCTTTTCTAATTTTTATTTTTTTAGGTTTCACCTTTTAGAAATTTTCTAATTCTAGAATTTCTTGTGAATATTTAAATTTTCTATTTTTAGATTTAGATTTTTTTTCTCTTAAGTAAATTTTCTAGTTTTAGAAATTTCTTTTTCCTTTTTAGAAACTTACTTAGCCTTTTTACATTTAGTAACTTTCTAATTCTAGGATTTCTTTCCTTTTTAGCTTTTTATTTTTTCTTTTTTAGAAATTAACCGTTGCTTAGGATTTTTCTGTCATTATTTTAGGAAACCTGATTTGTTTTGTTTCTATTTTCAGGAATTGAGGAAGAAAGCTACTAAGTGAGGAGGAGCTTCTTAACATCAATCATCTCCTTTTCCGGGTTCTTTCTTCCCATTCTCACTTACATAGTTTTGACTTGTTTTTTTTTTTTTTAATATCATAGTTTCTAGTTCTAGTTTTCTTTTTCTTAGGTTGTTACTTAGTTTATGCTAGGACATAGATCTCTAGATATAGAACTAGCATCTTGTGATCCTGAAATAGAAAGAACATTCCATAGAAGATTGAAAGACATCCCAGTTAAAATGGCAGAAGAGAATGGAACTAAAACTCTTAGAGATTATTTAGCTCCTGTCCAACTCAATGCGCCTTCATGTATAGTGTTGCCCACCACCACAGCAGCACACTTTGAACTCAAGACGGGGGTCATACAGTTGTTGCCTTCCTTTTATGGGTTAGACAAGGAGGACCCATATCATCATGTGAAAGAATTCCTAGACATTTGCTCCACCTTTAAATTCCAAAACTTCTCAGACGATTCGATCCGCCTACGCCTGTTTCCTTTTTCTTTGAAGGATAAGGCGAAAGCATGGTTGAATTCTTTAGAAGTTGGGTCTATCACTACATGGGACCAATTGTCTAGGAAGTTCTTAAACAAGTTCTTCCCTGTTCACAAAACTAATGCTCTCCGTAGAGAAATCACTAATTTCACACAAAAAGAGGGAGAGCACTTTCATGAATGCTGGGAAAGATGGAAGGACTTGCTTCTTAAATGTCCACACCACGGTTTTGAGAAGTGGCAACAAGTGCAATACTTTTATAACGGTCTGACACCCCAGAACCGTCGCATGGTTGATGCCACCAGTGGAGGGTCCTTCATGACCAAGAGCGATACCGAAGCGTGGAAATTCTTTGAAACCTTGTGTGAAAACTCTCATCAATGGGACTATTCAGATAGAGGTGAAAGAAGTTCCCAACCACAAAAGAGAGGTGGCATATATGAGATAGGAGTCACACCAGATCTCCATGCCAAGATTGATGGCCTGACAAAGAAGGTTGATGCTCTGATGTTACATAATGGACCTCCACAAACAACTCAAGCCGAGGCTTGTGCCATATGTTCTAGTCCTACCCATCCTACGCAATCTTGCCCATCTGGTACAGCATTTTCAGAATTCCTCTCTGAACAAGTTCATGCTTTGAACACCTTTCAGAAACCTGGGAATGATCCTTACTCGAACACGTACAACCCAGGGTGGGCTAGGCATCCAAATTTTTCTTGGGCAAAGGGGCCACAACAAGGAGGACCATCTGGAAATCCTCCTATGCAACCTCAGCAGTTTTCGCAATATCAACAACTGCCTGCACAATCAAGGAAACCATCTCTTGAGGACACACTCCATCTTTTTATGCAGAGTTCTCTCCAATTCCAAAAAGACACTCAACAAACCTTACTAGCCAACCAGCAAAGCTTACATGCAAATGCACAATCCATTGCCAAGTTGGAAGTACAAATGGGTCAACTGGCTGCCACATTGAGTGAGAGAGAGAAGGGTAAGTTCCCTGGCCAACCTGTGGCTAATCCAAAGGGACAGTATGAGATTGGCTCTAATTCCAACCAAGGGCAATACCATGAGCAAGCTAAATCGATCATTACCCTTAGGTCAGGCAAACAGGTTGACAACAAAATAGAGATACCTAGGGATGAATCAAATCAAGGTGAAGCAGAGAGACACACCAATGCATCCAAAGTCCAAAAACTCTCTGACTCTCCAAGAGCCGCTGACGTGCCACCTTACGTGCCCAAAGCACCTTTTACTCAACGTCTGGCACCAATGAAGAAAAGAAACAACTTTGATGAAATCCTGGACGTGTTTAAAAAAGTACAAGTCAACATCCCGTTGCTTGACGCTATCAAGCAAGTCCCTGCTTACGCTAAGTTTCTTAAAGATTTATGCACTCAAAAGCGTAAGCAGAATGTTCATAAGAAGGTCTTCCTTGCAGAGCAGCTCAGCTCCATGATTCAACATAACACCCCTCCTAAATTTAGGGATCCAGGAGCTCCTACCATCTCTTGCGGCATAGGAGATCATAAAATCGGGAAGGCATTACTTGATTTAGGGGCGAGCGTCAATTTGTTACCATATTCGGTCTATGAGCAGTTAGGACTTGGTGAGTTGAAACCGACTAAAATAACATTACAGCTAGCTGATAGATCTGTCAAGGTGCCCCAGGGTGTTATTGAAGATGTGCTAATCCAGGTTGATAAATTTTATTTTCCAGTGGATTTTATAGTTATAGATACTCAGCCTGTCCATAATCCTCATAGTCAGATCCCAGTCATTTTGGGTCGTCCATTTTTGGCTACATCTAATACTATTATAAATTGCAGGAATGGAGTTATGAAGTTGTCATTTGGTAACATGAATATTAAACTCAATGTTTTTAATGCAGGACAACAACCCGCGGATTCGGACGACATATTTGAAGTGGACATGATCGAGAGTCTAGTGCAGGACTCCTTCCGTAAATCTTTTGAAGATCCACTTGAGACCTGCTTAGCACAACATGGCACGGATTTTGACATAGATAGTCCCATCCACGAAATCAATGCACTGCTCGACTCTACTCCTATATTGGAGGCTGAAAAATGGAGAGCGAAAGTGGAACCTCTTCATCCCTCTGAGACTCTTCCTAACAGCACAGTTTCTAACTCTGAGAAGGCAAAAGAGAACAGGTTGCTTAATGTTCTTCGAACATATAAGGCAGCAATTGAACGGAAGATAGCAGAAATACAAGGAGTGTGCCCCACTGTATGTAAGGATCATGCTGTGGAAATGTCACGTAAAATGCAATGGAAGCAAGATCCTAACATGGAGGAAGTTGTTCGAGCGGAAGTCCTTAAATTGTTTGATGATAGTGTCAGTTACCTCATTTCAGATAGCACAGCTCATGGAAACTCACATCACTTGTCTGGGGTTGGTTAACCACGTGTTGAGGTAAGTTCTTTGGCGGACCCTGGTCTTAAAGATTAATGAATTCATGGTCCGTTCTTGTCTGGCTGAAGACGTTAAACTTAGCGCTCCTGGGAGGCAACCCAGCATTTCATTCTATTTCGTTTTTGTTAGTTAGTTCAATGTTTGTTGGTAACATTACTGCAAACCCTCACGAGACTACAACTCGTCCACTAGGGGTAACCTAAGGGTTTAAAGGCTTGTTGCATATGCTAAATGCAATCGAGAGCACCTGCGAAAGTGGTATAGGTAGGATCTTTTATTTTACTGATTTCTCTCTTGTGCCGACCTACTTTTACGTTAATATTTTTGGGAAAGTCTCTTGATTCTTCATCCAGGTACTATCTTTCCCTCACTCCTCTTTCCTTTTTCTCATCTACATCGCATGCTTATTTCTTTTACATTGAGGACAATGTAGATTTTAGGTTGGGGGTGGGAGATTAGGTTACCTAATCAGTATTTTCTTGGTCTTGAGCAAAAATTGTGAAAATTTTTGAAATTTTTCTGGAATTTCTATTGAATTCAAAGTGATTTTGAAGGATAGTTTGGAGTTTGAAATTACAAGATTCAGAATGTGAGAAATTTATGATTCTTGGATTCGGTTGTCTGGTAGATTTCACACTTAAGTTTGAATTGTTAATCCACGATTAGAAGTTGTAAACATTGATTGAGCCATGATTCCACATATTAGATCTCGTTTACCCATTAAGTTTTCAGTTCGATATTAATTGATAACATGGTAATCACTAAGCATGAAAGGAACCAGCCTGAAAAACAAAATTTTTAGCATCAGTCTATAAAGAAGAATTGAAAGAATAAGTCGCATAATCGTCATCATAGGTTTGCTCCCTATAGATGACGATTCGATTCCTCATAGTTGACATAAGAAAAGATTTAGGCGACAAATTTTCACCATAGGTTTGCTCCCTATAGGTGCAGATTTGATTCTCCTCCTTGGCGTACTATTCATAAAGAAAATCAAAAAAAAAATGGTAGAATGAAAGGTTAATCTGTAAGGCAAGTGTTGGTTCCAGTGTTGGGTGACATGAGCTCCGTCGTTAATTACCAATGATATCATGAAATTGACAATTGAACCTCTTAATGGTTGAAAGCTGAGATGACACTATACACTCATGACACTCAATGTTTTCGAATTATTCTAATTCATGGTTTAATAGTTTGAACTTGTTTATGAAATTTACAGTGAACTTGATTCCAGGAGAAAATCCCACTCACCATGCATGAATCGTAGAATGATCACATCTCGACTATCTGTTCACAAGTCACTTGAATTTACAGGAATTGTCTTTTATTTCCGAAATTATTTTTCACATGTTTTGCTCGGGACTAGCAAAATGCTGGTTGGGGGTTGTGATCGGGGTCAAATATTGCATATCAGACCCCGATCATTACCTATTTTACGTACATGATAATGCCTAAACATCATATTTTAATTGTATTTTTGTTGCAGGATGTAATAATGAGCGTTGGACTGAAAAGAGGATTAAAAGCATGGATTTGATGATCCAAAGCCACCGAAGCACAGGATGAACCTCAGAGGACCAATATTGAAGAATTTACACGCCTGGGATCTGAGGAAAGCTAGCCAAAGGAGCCCGAAAAGGGTCCAGAATGCAAGATCACATAGTTTCCGCCATCCGATCAGTTCGAAACTCCATACATGGGATGAGGGCCATAAATTAACTGTACATTTCAAATTTCAGCCCTCGGATCACTATGGAAGTGTCCCAATTGACAAATCAGCTCGCAAACCGTTGATTTCAGGCTCACCTGATAATCGGAACTGTCTCAAACTTGATTTCGGCGGTTGACATTATATGAAGAAGAGGATGGATGGTACAGATTTCTCTGAAACATTGCATTAGACCCCACATGCTTGAGCATGTGCATAAAGCGCACGTGCGCTGGCGCTACACCGAACCGCCGCCTCGGTCAAACGACCGCTGACCCGTAGCCGCTCGCCCGCTCACGCGCCAGCGTTCGCAAACGACCGGATGGGTTTGAGTTGTGGGCCCCACACATCGCCCAAAGGCGTAATCCGGACCGTCTATCATGACTAAAGGAGGGCTATTAACATTGCCTAGGTGGCCGAATTGCAAACGGTCATCCAGAGTAAAATCTAGCCGTTCAAAAGTCGATTGGATGGTGGAACGAAGAATCTGGTGGGCCACACCGAAAACAGTGAAACTGGACATCCCTGGACGGTTTTCAGTTGGGGACCCAATGGACAGAGTGGATTTCCCAACAAAACATCACAGTGGATTCGACCTCGGTCTTACCGAGTTTATTACTACATCACAACCCTATACTTGGGGAGTGAACATGTGTATCCTGATACTAAACACATCCTGAAAAAGTGTAAGTCATCTATATGTGTAAACCATAGCTCGTGAGTCTATTGCGTGTTGGAAGTAAAACATGGCTTATCAGGGCACTCCCGTAAGGACATCTAAAACATCCATAGGCATATTATCAACCAAGCATGTTATCTGTTGTTAAAGCTAGACAAGTTATCATGAATCATGTCATCAATGTTAGGCATACCACTCGGCGAACGACCATGAATCATGAGAATGGCCAATCATCATGCACAAGATAATCAAATTCCATATTTCACTATAGGGCTTACGATGGAAAAGGGATGACAAAGTTGACGTCTGTAGTCGGGATGATAATATGTGGTATCGCAAGCTGTGCGGTCCATCACAATGAACTTCTATCCAAACCAGTCTCATACCTAATTTGGATAGCTAGACTCACTGTGGTAGACTACTGATCTCAGGTTAGTCCCATACCTAATCGAAATTGTGGCCATTGTGAAGGTGCATATAACGATTCATTTGCATACCACCAGCCTGAAAGAATAGTGGATGAATGAGTGCATGAGTCAAATGTTGAACATCCCTCATATCCACTAGTACATATCCATACCATATGATACATCTCCAACATGAATCACAACATACCGAAGATGTGCAATCAAACATCCTCACACAAGTGTGGGATGCATTTCCAAAAAGTAAAGTATTGGGCGTGTGAACCTCTACCCATCTAGCCATTGGCTTAACAATGGGGGACCTTGATTTGTTTTGTCCTACCCGACCTCAGTAGTCGGAATACCACTGTAAGACCCGTATCCTAGTTCGTACTGTTCCAATGAATGATCGATCCTTTTCGTAGAAGTCCGGCAATCCGCGACTGATAATTGACGTTGCGATTGATCGTAAGTCGTATCCTTTAGATTCGAGTCGGTTTAATCCGAGACCTGTATCATTGCGACTGCACAGTCACTGCGGTTCCAACGCCGCGACTCACGCACCGATCCGATACCCTGACCAGAAGATGTGAGTCGGCGTTTATTTCGAAGAAACGCCGCGCTTTCTCGATCCCAAGAGAATCTCTATACAATGTCAAATCAATCCCATCAATCAATCAATCACATCAATCAATCAATCACTTCAATGTCAAGTACAAGCAACCCATGCTTTCTCTCTCCAAAGTCAACTCTTTCTCACCCTCTCTCTTACACACCCATACCTAGTCAAGTACACATCATACATCACTCACCCTTTCACCTCACATCTCCCATCCCTCTCTCCTTACAACTCTCTCTCTCTCCCTCTTTTCTCACACCATTTCCAAGCAAGAGAGCACCACACGTCCATGGTTTCCAAGAGAGAAAAGTGATTTGTGGCCCACCATTCCCATTCCAAAACCCATCATCTTAGCCATCCATTTCCCATCTTCACCATCAAAGAGGAGCACAAGGAGGGTGGCGTTCCAACGGACCGAAGAGATCAACCGGTGGGTGCTTTATAGGATAGGTTTTTCATGTTTTTATAATGGGCCAAGTGGGGCTTATCGATCCATGGTGTGGATCTCACTTTGGACCCTAAGATGTGGCCGATGGCCCACTTTGATTATTTTTCTTATGTATGATTGCTTGCAAGGGAGGGCTTATAGTGGCGGAGCCCTCCATCTCACGTGTCCCACTCTCGTTCTCTCTCTCTCTCTCTCTCTCTCTCTCTCTCTCTCTCTCCCTCTCTTTGATCATTTTGTGGCCCACATGAGTGCATGTGGTGTCCCAACCGCCCATGAAGAAGACCCCCTGATCGTCCAAGCCATGTGGGCCCCACCCCTTGATAATGGGTAAAACACAAATATCAGATTTATGTAGGTGGGCTAGGTCCACGTGGGGCCCACCTTACATGTATATGTGTTATGGCCAAGCCGTCCAGCGTCCAGGGACGCTGGACGTTAGTTGTTAAAAGAAGAAGAAGAAGATTTCCTTAGTTTTGGGGTGGACTACCCATGCAGGCCCCACCTTGATGTCTGTGCTTAATCCACGCCATTTATTCCTTTCCTGGGACCGTTTTAGGCGTTGAGCCGAAAAATGGGGCTGATCCAATCTTCTGGTGGGCCATACCTTAGCTAATAGTGATGTTCACCGTTTAAAGACACCTAAATCTTTCTACACACCGAAAAGCACCCTATATTGGTCTTGATGGACTGGTATCGGGCCATGGAAGCCAGGGGTTGGGGTGGATTTGACCGAAGCGGGCCCCACATGTGAAAAACCTTAGAAATGAGGGATTTCAAAAAAAAAAAAATTACACAGCAGTGCCTGCTGCAGCAGACGCCGCTGACACACGCTGCCAGCGTCAGCATGAAACGGGCAGGGTCCCATGGCTCCAGCCGTGGGCCCCACCATGATGTATATTTTATATCCACACCGTCCATGAGGTGTACCACCCCCTGAGGTGGGTCCCCTCCGAAAATTAGCCTGATCCATGGCTCAGGTAGCCCACATCATAGGAAACAGTGTGACTGAACGTTTACCATTGAAACTCTTTTGGGGTCCACAGAAGCTTTAGATCAAGCTGAAATTTATTTTTCCCCTTCTTTCAGACCCGTGTGATCTTATGAACGGATTAGATGGAAGGTAAATCTTATGGTGGGCCCCACGTGGGAGCCACAGTGATGTACGTGTCTTATCCCCACCGTCCAGGCGGACGGTGGGAGCCCACCTCGAATGTATGTGTTATGTTCCACCGTCCAGCGGACGGTGGAGCCAACGGTGATGTTTGTGTATGCACACCGTCCAGTGGACGGTGGGACCCACCTGAGTTTTTGCATGCGCCTGAAACTTGGTCTGAACCCTCATTCAAGTGGGACACACATAATAGATGGGCTGGATTTGCAAACCACATCGCGGTGGGCCCTCAAAAATGGTTATGAAGGTTTTAATGGTGCACGACCCCTCTCCACTTCTGTATGTGGTGTGGCCCACACAAGTCACGGATTGACTTGATTTTTGAGACCTAGGCCCACGATGGGATGGTGTATCTGACTGATGGGTTAGATGTTTGACAAACATCATCCGTGGGGTCCACTCGGCTTGAGCTCATGGGAGCTTAATTGTTAGCTCGAGCTCATTGTACCTTCTCCTTATATATATGTATATATTAATTATATAAGATTGTATATATTATGTATATTATATATATATATTTATCATTTATATATTATATTATATATTGTATACATTATGGTGGGCCTTGGAAATTTTAATGGTGGTTTGGCCCATTTGATCCATGTGATTAGGCCCACCTTAGTGCATATGTGAGGCCCATGTGATGGGGCCCATATTAATGTATTTGTGGCCATTGTTGAGGCCCACCTTGGTATATACATAAGGCCCATGTGATTCGGCCCATTTGAGGTATTTAAAGGCCTATGGGTTATGGCCCATTGCAATGTACATAAGGCCCACTAATGCGGCCCACTCGATTTAAGAAAGGCCCATATGAGGCAGTTCATTTGATGTATTTGAGGACTTTGGGTCGAGGCCCAATGAGATGTATATTGGTCCATTGTAATGTGTGATTCCCTATGGTTTGTGTAATGGTACTTTATGGCGGGCTATGCCTTGGGAACAATGTTGGTTTGACGTCCACATTGTAAGGATAATGTTGGTTAAATGTCCGCATTGTCACACTCCTTAAGGCCCACTGATAGGCCCATACTTGTACTCTGCAGTCCGTTTAGGCCCATCTTCACTTTGAGCAACGCCCATTATCATACCATAAGTATAGTGCTGCCCCATGATTCATGATCATACGCATCATATGCATGCTTGAGATGAGGGGTGACTGATTATAGCATATGCCTTCGGGTAGACTGTTACGGGCTCCCTGCTAGCGGAGTTGCCCTGCATGAGCGCATGGTTTACGCAGGACTGTTGCATGACTGGTAGTGTGACTCATGCACTTGCATTGTGTGATTGTAGTTACTGTATGCCCTAGCGACACCAGGGCCATAGCCTCCACAGACACATCGTGGGTGGCTGGATTGGATACCGAAAATGTTTGGTTCTAGCATACGGGCGCCATAAATGTCCCTGGGTGAAAATCCCTAAACCCGATGGTACCAGAGGATGATTCCAACGTCGAGACCGAGTGGATGTACGAGCGCATGAGGGCCGAATACCAGAGGCCGAGTCTTCCACTGTGTCGTGGTCGGTTGGAAAGGGGTGTGACCTTACCCGCCTGAGTGAGGGGGCAATTCTAGGTTGAGTTTGACTAGCTTGAGGAATCGGTCCGCTATCGACGAGCCGGGCCCGATATTGGCAGGCGGATAGTGAGGTCTCTTTCGCTCTTCCAGTTGTGCGTCCGGATAGGGACGGCAAGCTGGCGTAGAGTGTATTAGACCCCGGTGATTATCCAGACTGATAACTGTATTGACATGAGGATTGACATGCTTGAGCTACATTATGCATCGCATGGCCTTGATATGGCCGATATCATTTATATTCTGTCCCACATAGCCTTGGTACGGCTGACTGCATTCATGTACTCATTGGCACGATTTCGTATTACTCTGACCCTGTATTCTGAGCACGCTCATATTGCGCACACACTTACACTACCCTCTAAGCTTTCTATAAGCTTATGCACGATTGATGCGTGTAGGTGACGCAAGGACACAGCCGTAGTCTCGCCGCAGTTGGAGCGTGCAGCCGAGCTTTTGGAGTTTTTGTCATTTTCAGCATTTTGTATTTCCTTTTATACACCTTCTACTCACAGTTTGTGATCATAGTGGATTTTGTGATGGTGTTCTTGTGGTTATTGTTCGTGGGTTATGCTCATTACGAATCAAATTGATCATTAGAAATCCTCCTTGTAGCATCCCAGGATCGGAACCTGGCGTTTGGGCGCTGGGAGCCGAGAATGGGGTTCTACGGAGGCTGTCGGTGCCGGATTCGGTGATAGAGAATTTTGTGAGCCCGGTTTCCGAGTTTGGGGCGTGACAACCACCTACCTCGACTCGGCACACAATGAAAGGTAGGCTCGTCATAGCTCTTCCCTTACCGGTCTCGGCAGTAGAAAGGACTCTTACACCCATCCTACTATGATCACTCCCCCTTGACACACGACGGAAGACGACCCGATTGACCAATCTTAGTGGGTTCATTGGAGGATAGGCATCTCCAGTCTCGGGATCTAAGCTCGGGGTGGCCATAGCACTCCCTTCTCAAACCTTCTCAATAATATCAACACTTGGCCATCACAAGGCCTCAACAAAACCATCTCACCAAACCAACCATCACGTGGCCACCATATAAAACATTTGCTCATGAAATATGTCATCTATGAAAGCCCATATAACCATATTCACATACCCCTAATCCTCTGGATTTCATCCATGCATATGGAGCAACACGAGGGCCCAAAATAACCATACGAAGCAACATGAGGGCCCAAACATAGTACATCTCTGGATCTCATCACATCATATGGACTATCACAAGGGTCCAAATCAAAATAATATCCAAAATCCCATAACCCCTCTGGATCTCGTCCAAGCATATGGAATAACACAAGCGCTCCAATTTCATGATGTCATGTTCATGCATGCATATAAAATGGATGCTCATCAACTATGTATATTAAACTATCAAGTTGATGTCAACATAAACTAGAGCAGGATAAATCAAATTGCCAAGATATGGCATGTGGATACTTAATAGTAGACCCTCAGGTCATAGCCCATTGTCCATCTGGACCCTTAATCTTGTCTTGATATGGGCTGGATTATGGCCTTAGTACCCATAAGTAATGGGCCTTAACTTGGACCCAACTAAGATTCAATAATCAATTTATAATCTAGTCTTTTAAGACACACGTTGTGTTTAAGCTACACATTTCATGCCATATCCATCACGTATTTGCTGCATATATAACATATGTCATAAACATCTATGTGAGCTACACATCACACAATTATTCTTCATCACCTATCACATGCCATTATACTTGTATCATGAATTATGTAAGTGTTATATTGTATAAAGCACACCTTTGTTTGTCAAATTTCGTTTAGACAAAACAACTTATAAAGTAGATTTTCCAATATGGATCAAGATGGAAAGTTCAAGACTCTACTGAAGTTCAAGATCAAGATGGAAAGTTCAAATTCTACTAAGTTTAAGATAATTGAATTCAAGTTCTACTAAAGTCCTATTAGAAGATCAAGCTCTATTGAAGATTCAAGTAGAAGAACAAGTTCCACGAAGTTCAAGTTACTTCAAAGTTCAGTCATATCAGGTATAACAAACCCTAGAAAGACCTTAGGCTTAGGTTCTTTCAAAACATAAAATTAAATGGGTTTTTATGCTTATGTTAGGCTAAAGTTCGACTAGTCTAAACTTATGTTTGACTAGTCTAAGCATTTCTCGACCAATCCTAGTTTAACCTCAGAAAAATGAATTCAGACTGCTCGACCAGTCAAAGATGGGCCTTCAACCAGTCGAGGGTTGCTCGACTCGAAGTCCGGCGACTGAATTAGTTCGAATTTTTGGCACCCTCGACCAGTCGAAGCCCTTACTCGACCAGTCGAACAGGGTCCTCAACCAGTCAAGTAGGGTCTTCGACCAGTCGAAGTTCTGTTTTATCTTATTGCGTCCAAATTCAAAAATTTATTTGAATGGAATTTGGTCCTTTGACGAGTCGAAGAGTCTTAGATGAGTCAAAGCAACAACTTCTTAGCCTATAAATAGAGGCCTTCTCTCAATTCGAAATTACTGATTCAAGTACATAAAATCCTTCATCAAGAGAGAGAGAGAGAAGTCCCCATTATCGTCAAGCTATTGCACGGTATTTATTTATATTTTTAATAGCTTATTCGTTTCAATTCCTTGATCTCTTATTCTTTGAATCCTATTTTATATAGAGAATAAATACTCTTCTTTGAGATCTTAAGGAATTCAAACAAGTAGCATTTGGTTCAAATCTATTTAAAATCAATTTAGAACCTAGAACCCTTGTCTATATGATTGAACATTGAACAATCTACTACAAGAGAAGCGGTTCTACGGCTACATGGACCGATATATCTTCAAAGGAGAAGATAAGTATTCTTTACCTTTATTTGTTTGATTTTATTGAGATAGCCTGAAAATCTCATTTATTGGTTTTCCTGAGATAGGCAGAAAATCTTAGTGAGAGGTTTTTTTTTTTTTTTTTTTTTTTTTGTGATAGCCCTTTAAAATCACAACTGTATCAGGTTTTAAGGTGACCCTGAGAAAACCCTATTTATAGTGAAAGCCAATATCACATGGATAGTGATTATTGGGAGTGGAGCAGGTGTGGCTATTTGAGAACAGTTGTTGTACACACCAAACCACTATAACTCTTAGTGTTGTGGTGAATGTTTACTTTTTTTGCATTTGTGGATAATGTTTGTAATTTCATTTATGCAAAAGTGGTGAATATTTGTAATAGATAGCTTCATTTACTCTTGGTTGGTTTGAGATCTTGATTCTTACAAACATTCATGAAATAAGGTTGTCCTATCAAAACTTAGTTTGGGTGTAGGTTGTCCTACGAATTAGTTTGAATCAAATTTTCAATACTAGTGCGATTGAGATTTCTGATTTATTTAATATTTTAGCACTTTAATTTTTATTTGGCATAGTCCTATTCACCCCCCTCTAGGACTTCTTAAGCTCGCCTTTTTCAAATTACATGCCACCATGCCTTCCTCATACATCACATCACATGTTATCACACATCTACCATACGTCTCATACCCCCCATGGGCTTTATTTAACAATAGCGCCAATTAGCCAAATAGATTGGCAAACTAACAATGATCAAAACATCCTTCCCTTGACCATGGAATGGCTCACTAGGCCCTCATTCAATGGTTATTTGTAAACAACTTACATTCCAAGTTCCATGGGCAAGTAGGCTTTCACAAAGCCAAAGGCACTAGGCAAAACAAAAGAATAACCAATGTGGCGTAAAGGTCCATACATTTAAGTGCCCTCAATAGCCCACTAAGGCCCCACACCTCTTGTGAATACTTAATAAATGGCCACCAGGGCTCACATAGCATGCACATTCATAAGGTGCATAGGTTATGGTGGTACACAAGTTTTTGCATGCATCATCATTATCATAAATATCATTCAACATCAAATTCATCGTCATAACTTGTATCATACAAGCATGTACATGGAGTGCATTGCATATAAGGATTCACATGCATCATCAATATCATGGCCATCATCCAACACTAGCATCATACATGTCCTAGGAATTACATGCCTATCATGCATGAGGTTATCCTTACGTTCACCAACATCATCTATTTATGATCATCCATGCATCAAGTAAAATGAGGTTATCACATGCATAAGATCATCGTGACCATCAACGTGTGCATTATTGTCTCTTGGATATCAATATCATCTTCTATGTAACCAACATCAAGTAAAGCATAGTGATTATACACATATCATCATCATGATTATCAACATATGCGTGATTATCAACTAGGATATCAACCTCATCATCCACGTAACGATTATCAAGTAAAGCATGGTGATCAACTAACATATTTTTTCATCATATGTATGTACGTACTATCATCATCATTAGCATGAAGATCACTTCCACTACATGATTAATATAGGCAATGTCACAACTACCACAAACAACTACTCATTCATCATCAATGCATATGTCTTCAATTCACCATCCATTAAATCATCACCATAATCGATATTAACCCTACCATAATCACCATCAATTATATCATATCTATCATTTTTATGTTACCACACACGTATTATCATCTCAACCATCACTAGGTGTGTCCCACCTAGCGTGACTTCCACATTGTCCTTAGACTACGTTTAAGGCATGCAGTTCTATGGGTTAAATGTAGGTCCCACTTGATGGACCACTAAGTAAACTCTACATAGGATAAACATCCAACAACCGGGCTCTTTGATGATGTGGATCCAGTCTCCACTAGCTGAAGGTGCAATTTCAACACATGATTGTGCCCCACATTTTACCACAAGTATGGTTAATGGGCTTTTCATTGATTTAACATTCTTGTGGTATGGCCCACTAAGGTTTAGGTTTGGTTTAGTAGTGGACAACGACCCCACACTAAGGGAAGTATACATGTATACATACCTCTAAGGTGGATCCCATAACACAACTTGGCCCCACAACTCCAACATCAACTAAGAGATAAAATTACAATCTTAAACATAAGACCCACAGGCAACATTGCATAGATTCTACATTGTGTTGGGCCCACGAACCTCATTCACAAATAAAATATGAAGGCTCATCTATTATAACTTATATAATCCAAGTGGGCCCCTTTACGTGTGGCCCAACTGACTAGTGGTAGTGTGCAAGGCACACTGCCCACTAGGAAATTGGCCTGCCTAATGGGCCTAAGTAGATTTAACATGACGAGCTTTCTACTGCCAAGTGTTTCTCTTGGGATTGGGCCCACTGGGCTTTAGTTTTGCTTCATTTGGATTGGCCCAAGGCTGCATATGACCTAGGAGAAACAATTGGGCAACAAGGTTGTCTACCACATGCTCCACAAAGTAAAAGAACAAGTTTACACAATATACTAAGTGGGCCTTATTTGGTAAGGGTGTGGCTCATACAAGATAGCCCACTTAGGCCTTAGTGTTTCTTCATTTGGGTCGGCCCAAGGACACTCATAACCCAAGAGATGATATGCGGGCAACAAGGGTTGTCTACCACTCAAATCACAGGATTTAATAAAACTCATTTACCAACAACACAAGGTAGGCCTTACTAGATGGAGATATGACCTATACACAAAAGGCTCACTAGGATTTTGGACCCATCACCATCTGAGAATTTATTTTTAGGTAGTAGACAGTCCGTCAGATGCCTTGGAGAGGAAGTGGACCCCATAGATGTGGGCCAACACAAATTTTATATTAAACAAAATTTCAGCACATAACTGGTTCCATACCATTTTTGAATTTGTTTTGTGATCAAAACATGGGTTTCTCCCACAAAATCTGGGGTCCTCCCACATCCAGTAGGGACCCACAACAGCCCACAAAATGTGGGTTTCTCCCACTACTTCAAAAGCCGATCTGGTTGGAACCTCTCATAAGCACAATGGGCTCCACCCCTTGGTGGGCCACCTAGCCACTTTCATGGCCAACAACATGCATACGCAAGGGCCCTACACAGCGGGCCTCACTCACATAAAATAGAAAGAAAGGAAAAGGAAAGAAAAAGGGGATGGCGTAGACTCACCTTAAGCATCAAAAGGGTGGACGGCTAGATGCTTCCACTTGATTTCTCCTCTCTCAAACATCTCTTTCTCTCTCTCTCTCTCTATCTCTCTCTCCATTCTCAGATCTCTCTCTCATAGAGGTGGGGACATGCATGGGGAGAAAAGGAGAAGGGAAGATGGGAAGGAAGGAAGAGGAAGAGGTGAGCTAGGGGGGTTGGGCGTCCATGGTGGGCGTCCTCCTCTCTCCTCTTTTCCTTCATGTTCTCCCCTTTCTTTTTTCTAGCAATGGAGGGATTGTTTGGTAGAGAAGGAAGCATGGGAGCTGGTCATTATGGCTTGTGGGGTTTTTAAAAATGAAATAATTATATTTTCAACCAAAATAAGAAGAAAGTAAATGTATTAAGTTGAATTAAAAGAAAAAACCACAAATACGTGCATATTTTTTTAAAAGAGAAATAATTGCTCATGGGAGAAGGTGAAATACAATTATGAGGGACGGATGCCCCTAAGAAACCATGCTGGGCGTGGCCCACTTAGGTGAGCCCCACAGCAAGTGGGCCACATGCAAATCTGGACATTTCCAAGGTTTCAATCAAATGGTCATATCTTCACACTCGGGTGTTGGATTGATGTGCGGTTTTCACTCTGGTGACTGCAGTGACGATGTGGTCCACATGATAAAGGTCTCAAGGTCATATGGAAGAAATCACTTTAGTGGGGTTGCTGGGTGTACTAGGGTGTAGTGTATGGTCTATTAATGGTGTCGGTTGGGACGCGTGTGCACACGAGCGGTGTTATCAAAGATAGGGATCCCACACAAGATTTTCAGAAATTGAAATGTTCTTTAACTCCTGTATGCAATAATGTGTCAAGCCCATTTGAGGTGTCATATGTGTTCAAGGTTGATTCTTATGATTTCAACATTGGGTTAAACTTTGAGCTCATGGGTCTGGATCAGGCTCAAGATGAGGAAGATGATGACCCGACTCCCAAACTAGAGGGTCTCCTCAAAAGGTTTGAAACCAAAGCCAGTGTCATAGCCGATGACTTTGAGGTAGTAAAATTTAGAACTCCCAAAGTCCCTAGGGAAGTGCGTATTTCGACAAGATATGAAAGTATCTCGATGAGGGAATTTATTCAATAATAACAAAGAAAGAATGAAAGAACAATCATCATAAGACATTTATAGATTGTAAAGTTCATTTACATCCTCATATCTCTCTTGATTCCAATATAAAATGTACAAATATAATGATATATCATAATAGAATTCATCCAGATGTCAATTTTGACGGCATTTCGGCTTGTGATATGCTCTTCTTTATAAGTATAAGATTATGCTGATCCGGGGGTTCTTGACTTGAAGATCCTTCTAATTCCTTTAGTTATAGTTGTAGATACAAATCTTAGAGAATATAATTGAACTTCATAAGGAATAGCTAGAGAATCGCCATCTGAAAGAAGCATTGTATGATGAGCATAAATTCATTGCGTGCGCAACAGGAGTGTTACGCACTGCACAACATGTCCCTATTGCGCGCGGTGTAATAAACATCTTTTGTGTGCTCCTCTTTCCTTTCTTCTCCTACGAGATACCTGGGAGAAATCTTGGATCTTCTTCTGATTCTACTGGAGCTCTAAAGTTACGAATGAATCAAATAAAGAGGGGGAAGCGTTATTTATGGGTCACCACATGTGCAAACTCTATTTTTCGCACAACAGAGTGTATTGTACAGGCATGCGAAACTTTTATTGCATGCCTATGCAAGGGGCTACATTCTGGCTTGCACAAACAATATATATTGCAAGCTGTGCAATGACAGTGTATTGCGTGGGTAAAGATCGATTTCTCCTCTTTCTCTCTTCTTTCTTTTATGCATTTTCTTCTGTTTTCTTTTTGAATTTTTTGTCCCAATAGATGCCTCCTTGATCTTATGTTTAATTTTTCTTCAAAGTGAATAGCTGATCAAGTAATTCCGTTAAAAAATTATCCCTTTCAAATCCATTGTGCACCACGCAATATCCATTGCGCTATTGGGTCCCTGCAAAGTAATCAGGTCTAAACCGGCTATATAAGCCTAGGTCAGGTATTTTCTCAAATTACTTATCCTTCTCCTGCCAGACTTCGCATGCAACTATCTTTTTGCGCAACAGATTGTTACATGTAAATGAACCTCTGCGCAACATGCCCTTGCGCGCAATCAGCTTTTCGCGCAATTATCTTTGCTTTGAGCAGAATTTCCCTAAGTGTCTAGACTTTGTTAGAAATTCTGCAAAAATCTTCGATGGCCCGTACTAAGAAATGTCACACTCTTTCTCGGGAACAAGATACCCCTTCTTAACATTCAGAACCCTTGAAACCTCAATCACCTTTAGCTGAAGGTCGTCCTAAGATAAGGGCATGGGAGACTAGTAAGCAACCTTCTTTTTTCAAAGAACCAGTCCTTCCCATCATCATTTTTTTAGACCGTATAGCTCTCCTGGCTAGCCCTATTTGTAACGCCATCATAATGGGAGACATCGAAAGACCTCCAAAGGAGGGTCATGAAACTAACTGGGATACTTGGTTGAAATCAACTACTAACATCTTCACTGATAGTTCTTGTCCCACTGATAGAGAACCTACTCCTCCTCCTACCTTTACAAAGAAGAAGAAATCGAAGAGTAAAGGTGAATTACTGGAAGAGAAGATTAAGGAGCACAAAAAAAAGCATCTTCAGAATACATGGGACCATGAAACTCCATCAAGAAATCATCAAATTCAGGAGTACCGATAGAGATGAGATGATTATCATTCCACTGAATCTGCACTGTCACTTATCAATCCTTCATAGTGAGCCAATCGATCATATGACGCAGAATAGGCTTCTTTATACTACGAACTAGGTTATAAAAGAACCTCAGATCTTGGAAGGCTTTCTGTTAGAAAAAGGATTGCAGCAGAAAACGGGTTGAATTTCTCGCATGCGCTTTCTAATCCCCAGTTATAATCTACATACCATTTATCCTACACACTATTTCGAAACTCTCCAACAACGCTTCTGTGACAAGGATTCTCTATGGGGTACTGAAGAATTCCGGACACGTGGCCTTTTATCCCATCGTGCTTACTACAGTGCCTAGGCGAGAGCCATTCTCAAGAAATATACCCAAGTCTTGGCCGACGTCGATTTATATAATGCTATTGAAGTTACTTCTGAGCATTTCTTCAAGGATAATATGATCTTCAAAGGCTTCTTGAAGTATTGGTGTCCCACAACGAATTCTTTTCACTTGCCCTTGGGTGAGGTTAACATCACCTTATGGAATCTACATCGAATGGCAGGACTTCCAGTTATGGGACGATTCTTCGATGAGTTTGTTCCCACCAATAGAGTTGGGCAGGACCTAACTCGATCCGGCGAATCCGACTCGACCCAAACTAAATGCCAGAGTCAGGTTCAGATTGAGTAAACCTAGCCGGATTCGAATCCTGACTGAGTCGAGTTCAGGTTACATAGTAACCCGATCCGACTCGAACCGAAACTCGATCCAGTCGGATCCGAACCGATCTAAAACCCAACTCGATCTGTGGTGGGGCCCATGTTCTACACTTTTCTGTGGTCCAAAGACCACTGGGCATGTTTGTTTTCTTATTTACAATGGTAAATGGTGGTAAATAGGTAATTATAACTTATTCCCGTTGTTTGGAAGAGAGGAAATACAAAGGTAACTACACATCGATTTTCAGAATTTGCTTTTTGAAAAAATGGGTGGAAATGAGTAAGGGAAATGTGTGGGTCCCACCATGATGTATGTGATCAATCCACGCTGTCTATCTATTTTATAAGATCATTTTAGGGCTTGTGCCAAAAAATTAGGCAGATTATAAGCTTAAGTGGACCACACCGCAGAAAACAAGGGGATATTGACGTCCATCATTGAAATGTGAAGCCATCCGTGGGTCCCACACTGATGTGTATTGGTGATCGAACCTATTCATATGATTACACAGACACAAATGAAGGGAAAAAATATCAGCTTGATGCAAAACTCCCATGACCCATAAGAAATTTTCAACGGTGGGTGTTTAATCCCTTGTTTCTTGTGTTGTGGTCCACTTGCACTTTGGATTTGACTCTATTTTCGGTTCATGCCCTAAAATGAGCTGTTAAAATAAATGGATGGTTTGGATCATACACATATATCATGGTGAGCCCGGCAAAATTCTAAACTTTTTCCTTGGTATGAGTGTAAGTCAAATCAAAGGTCATTGGATATGGGCGGCTGGCGTATATTTCTTATGGGAAATAATGATTTTTTATTTATTTTTATTTCCAACTATAAATAAGAAAACAAATAGCAGTTTGAAAAAAAAAGTGATTTACTGTGTAATTTGACCTCGAAAACCGTGGCGAATATTGTGGGTAAAGGGACTGAAATTATGGCAGTATAATTTGTGGGTCCCATTGTCATGCATGTGTCTGATCCATGCCGTCCATCTGTTCTACGTACCCATTTTAGTGCATAAGTAAAAAAATGAGGCAGATAGAACGTTTAAGTGGACCACACCATAGGAAACAAAGAGACTTGTGAATGCCTACCATTGAAAGTAAAAATGAGCCAAGGGCCCACAGGGATGTGTACCTGTCATCCAACCCATTCATGGCATCACACAGACATGGATGAAGAGAATACATAAATATCAACTTGATCCAAAACTTCTGTAGCCCCAAAGAAGAAATGAACGATAAACGTTCAATTTTTCCTGTCTTATATGGAGTGGTTCACTTGAGTTTTGGATCTACCTAATTTTTAGGCTCATGCCATACAATGAGTGGGAAAAATGGATGGATGGCATGGATCAAACACATACATAAAAGTGGGCCCCATAGATTTTAACAAGAAAAAGCTTTCTTTACCCCCTTTCAAATGCAGAAGCTTTTCAAACAAGCTTCATGTCAACATCATGTCAACATCAAACAAGCTTCCCGTCAACATCACGTCAACATCTGGTGACCTGATCTGAATCGTTTCCAACTTGATTCGACTCAGTATCTCTATCTTAGTCGGACTCGGTTTGGATCTGCCTAGCCAAGATCCGGTTTAGATCGAGTCAGGCTCGCTGAACTCAGTCCCGAATCGGATCGAGTTCGGGTCAGGATTTTCACAATACCGGATCGAGTCAACTCTATGCCCAACTCTACCCACCAATGAGGAATTTGCTTATTTCGAGCCTCCTCGAAGATAACTGTCAATTTCTAAGACCACTATAGAACTTTTCTGAGAGATGTCAAAGTTCCCCGATATTAAAAAAATACTGCCTCTCTAGTGGCTTACACATTTTACAAGGAACTTGCGGTATATTCTCTAATCTTTCCAGTTATATTCAAAACATATACTTATGCGCTGTATACTTTTTAATACTCTCATCTTCTTTGCAGCTTTTTAGACAGCCACTCGTAAGACTTAGAAACTCTTAGACATAAAATAACAAGTGTGGCATATTATAGTCCTCACACTGAACTAGCTGCTTTTTTATTCTATTGGCTTAGTTTGGTGGTATTGCCAAGTTCTAAATGGGCAGACATTATTCGGTCAACTTTGTTTGTAGCCACGGAAGGTATGGCAAAAGGCCAAAAATATTCATTAGCTCCTACGGTTCTCTATTGTCTTTATAGGGCCTTGAGAGATGTGGTAACACATTACTCAAATTCGGCAATTAGAGCTTCATCCACTTATACAGCTTGACACTACTTTTCTTGATTGTTGGGTATTTACTTCCCATGGACATATGACGAGCCCGTAAAGGCGTACATCAATCCAGATCATCTTCCTCTGTGGCATTATCAACAGCACAAGATGATTAGGAAAACATATGACTGGATAGTTGATAAAATTGAGAACACTGAGTCTATTGACTTCTATCAATTTCCTCTGTCCCATCAGGCTGAAGACAGAGATGCAGAGGATGATAATTCTTTGGAGACTGTCGAACGAACATTCTTCATTTGCATTAGGTCAAGTAGTCTTCCTCTAAGAGAAGGAAGTGAATTTTGGCATGAACCTTACTATCCCAGCAGATTTGCTCAATAATTTGGTTAGAAGTTGTAACTCTAGTCATGAGGAGTTATGGAGTGGGTTCGTATAACTGGGCATTGATATAGAAGTAGCTTCTAGCCTCTTGCTTTGGCTCTCGATTCACCTCACCATCATCGCTACACGAACCATTCCAACTACGATTTGGGTAAGAAATACTAACCCTAATATTGTTTTAGTAATCCAAATAGAGGATTCGATGAAATAGCTAACTTATGTCGTGATTTAGGTAGCCGTTGTTATGTAGACGGAAGCGTAGGGTTCGAACCGAGTTCGAAACGAATTTTCTGACAAAAGGTGTGGACTATAAACGTTTAGGTTATGGTTTTCAAGGCTTTCAATGTTAGCAATGATTTATGTTTGACTTGATTGCTGCCATATGATCTTAGGTACGATGTATTCGATAAACTATACATGTGTGTGAACTATGTGGTTATATAATGCATTTCAGGTGTTTATTGAAATATTTGAATGAACTTGAAGTTATGATTCTTGCTGGCTATGACTATTAAGCTAGAATACATGTTTATTGTACGTATGACAACTCCTTTGTGAAAGGATTTGCCATAATATATGTGATAACTATTTTAGTTCATGTATGTTGAAATGTGTAGTCTAAGTGTTTGCTAAAATGTCTGAATGAGAAATTGTTGGTTGAATTGTATTTAATGAGGGTGTTGAGATAGGATTCTCAATTACCTTATCAATACCTATAGTCTCCTACTTGTAATCTAAATTACTGCTATGTGATTTATGGATGAAATGCATATAGATGATTACATGTTCAATGTGTTTGTTAAAATGCTTGAATGAGATTTATTTTTGAAATGTTCGTTAAATGCTTATATGATTCTCACATGTATCCACATGTTATCTTTGAATATGATTGAGACTACTTTCTGGTCCAGACAATCGGTAATGGTTCCCAATTGAGTGGCTTAACTAGTCGCGCCACATTTGGAAAGCTCGACGAATCCGGGTTGCACGAGGATTGTCGGCGGTGGCTAGGTCATACGGGGTGCTTATGCACTCCACGTCGATTAAATCAGCGTGCGCTCGTACCAATTGAACTTGTCAAATAACCCGATTGGCCTATTGTATGTTCACCATGTATGGACGCTACTGCTTGAACCTAAGGTACCCCTTACCAATGTAAAGACCCGTTTCAACCATGGTACCTCGATCTGCTAAGACTCATGAGCCAGGCATGGTGGTATGGGACACCGTGGTCGAGCTGTCGGCTTATGCTGGGGTGACGAGCCTCCCCATAGTGACCAGTGAGCAACCCAAACTCGTGAGCCGAATACGGTGGTATGGGACACTGTATTCAAGCTGTCGGCGTACGATCAGGTGACGAGCCTCTCGTAGTGACCTTAAGTATACACTAGGACTACGCTAAGGTGACAGCCTTCCCATAGTGACCTTGAGTATAAAACAGCCTACCCCGGCGTAGCCTAACTATGGTCTCCAGTAGGGTTGGTGACGAGCCTTCGAAAATAGACTGTCAGTTAGTAGGGCGTTGGTGGTGTGACCTCGAGTATTAATTAAGTTTACACTAAGGTGACGAGCCTCCAGTAGTAACCACTAGTATAAACTCGCGAACTTGCTTATCGTCTGTGATTAACTAGGATTGATGACCCTAGATGGATCATTGTTTGGGTTAATGATATAAAGGGAGGTACCTTAGCTTCCCGAACTTGCTGTTTGGATAAACCTAAATAAGAACTTGGCTAACACGATCATGCACCTCATTGCATGTGCTTTGGCGAGGAAGCGCACGTTTACCTGGACTGTTGCATGCGCGATCGTGAGATGATGTCATTGAGGGAGTGTAGGAGAGGGCATGCATCATTACCGCATAACATCCTTGCATTAATCAGAGTAGTTAGGAAATGATTGTTGTACTGCTTATCATTACTGCTTGACCGAATCGATAACATGTTAACATTCGCTTTATAGTTCTGCTGAATTAGCTACTCATTCCCACCTAAGATGGTGTTTTGAAACACCACCCAGACTCTGGTATAGATGCAGGTGATGGCGAAGCCTATACAGTGGAGTTGGACTTCGTAGGCGGGGAGAAAAGATTATCCTATGTTCAACTCTCAGACGGGTCTATGTAGACCCTGTGCTGATTCGACGGGATTACAGGGACTTATGGATTAGTTGGACATTTACATTTTGATGATTTGCAAATTTTGGAACCATATATCTATATATTCAGCCTGGTAACATACTCATAATCTGGAGGTTGTGAAACACTTATATACTTTACATATCTATTACAGTCTTCTGCTTGCCTAATTACATTAACTTTGGAATATGATATGTTGTTTTAGTATAATCTCACTCATGTTTAATGCATTAATATGGACAACATTTAAACATCATTATCCATGTTTCATAAGTGATGCGTTGGAACTTGGGAGTTGAGCTTCTGCTCGACCCCCAATTTTCAGGGCATTACATGTTGGGAGTGATTCAAGGATCCTGTTAGTTCCTGCCCACAACATGGTTTTGAAATGTGGCGCATAACAAATTTCTTCCATGAAGGACTAACATCTTTCATGCGTCAATTCATCGAGACGATGTGCAATGGGAAATTCATGAACAAAGATGACAATGATGTATGGGATTACTTTAACAAACTCGCTGAAACCGCACAATCATGGGACATCTCCCCAAGACCTTGCTCTACTTCTAAGCCTACTCAATCAAAGGAGAAAGGCGGAATATATCTTTTGAGAGAGGAAGATGATATAAATGCTAAAGTGGCCAGTCTCACAAGGAAACTCAAGGTTATGAAACTTAAGAAGGAGAAGGCTAAGGAAGTTGTCTGCAGTATTTGTGCTTGCAATGTTCATACAACTAAAAATTGTCTAACAATACCTGCTTTTCAGGAAATACTAAATGAGTAATCGAATGCCGTAAACACCTACCAGAGGCCTTTCAAATGACTCACTTCAAACACATAAAATTCAAGTTAGAGAAATCATCCAAACTTCAGTTGGAGGAATGGCCAAACTGCTACTCCTCAAGGAATCCCTAACCAATTCTTGAACCAAGGGAAACCTCAAGAGGAATTGGTTTAAAATCTCACACAAACTCAAGAGCTCATCCAACAAAGTACTCTCCAAGCCTTACGAGAACTTACTAAGGCTATAGAAAAGATAGACTCACGTGTTACGGTTATGGAGAAAGGGATCCTTCTAGCTCAACCTATCCCCAATCCTAAACCACAATACGGAGTTAGTGAACCAAGCTCTTCAAACCCAATGGATCAAGCCAAGTCTATCACCACTCTTAAGAGTGGAAAAACAATTGACAAAACTATTTCGGTAAGGGCTGAAAAGTCTAAGGACCTAGAAGAAGACAAAGATGATAGACCTAGCACTACTGCACATGGATTAGAACCGAAACCTCTGAGTAAGCCGATTGCTCCATTCCCCTAGCGGTCGATTGCACTAAAACCTCTAACCAACTCACAGGATATTCTAGAGGTGTTGAAACAAGTGAAAGTCAACATCCCTCTTCCGGATGCTGTAAAACAAATTCTTTCATATTCCAAATTTCTGAAAGACCTATGCATAACTAAGAGGCAGCGAAGTATCAAAAAGAAAATTTTCCTGATTGAAAAAGTGAGTGTCATCCTCAAGCAAAGTGTGCCACAAAAGTATAAAGATCCAAGTAGCCCAAATATCACTTGTATAATTAGGAATCACCAAATTGAGGACACACTTCTTGACTTGAGGGGCAAGCGTAAATCTGATCCCTTACTCGGTCTACGAACAACTGGGTCTAAGTGAATCAAAACCCACCTGGACCACATTACAACTTGCTGATCGCTCAGTCCGTGTATTGAGGGGGATGATTGAGGATGTGTTAGTCCAAGTTGATAAATTCTACTATCTAGTAGATTTTATCATCCTGGATACTCACCCCATCGCATGCATGAGCACTCAAATCCCTGTCATACTTGGTCGCCTGTTCCTTGCTACATCCAATGCTATTATCATTTGTAGGAATGGAGTCATGAATTTGTCTTTTGGAAATATAATATTGGAGCTCAATATCTTTTCTAACATGAGCAGACAGGCAGAGGATGATGACGAGGCCCACGACATTAATGTGATAAACTCTTTCATGGAAAATAGGACTCTGATGACCTTATCCTCTGACCCTCTAAAGACATGCTTAGCCCACTCCCCTGATTTAGATTGTCACGCCCTAAATTCGGAAACCGGGCTCACAAAATTCCTGATTGTCGAATCCGACGCCGACAGCCTCCGTAGTACCTCATTCTCGGATCCCGGCACCCATACACCAGGTTCCGATCCTGGGATCCTATAAGGAGGATTTTTTTTAACATCAATTTGATTCGTAATGAGCATAACCAAAAGCATAACCTATGAATAATAACCACAAGAACACCATCACAAAATTCACTATGATATAAAACTTTGAGTACTATGCGTATGAAGGGAAATACAAGATAATGATAATAACGGAAACTCCTAAAGCTCATCTGCAAACTGCTACTGTGGTGAAGCTACGGCTGCGTCCTGGTGTCACCTGCATGCATCAATCGTGCATAAGCTTATAGAAATCTTAGAGGGCGGTGTAAGTGTGTAATATAAGCATGCTCAGAATACAATGTCAGAATAATGCGAAATCATACTGATGAGTACATGAATGCAATCAGTCGTACCAAGACTATGCGGTGCAAGATATGAATGTTATTGGCCATATCAAGACTATGCGATGCGCAATGCAACTCATGCATGCCAATCCTCATCTACATATAAATGCAGCTTTTCACTAGAGCATTAAATATCAGTATGGTTCTCACTCTGGATAATCACCGGGGTTTAGTACACTCCAAATGGCACTGCCCCTTTCTCAGGCGCGCAGTCCAAGTGAGCGTAAGAAACATCACTATCCGCCTGATCAATAGTCTGTCAATACCTATCCGGCGCGTCGATAGCGGACCCATTCACGATTTGGTCATACTCAGCCTAGCAATGCCTCCTACCCTCGGGCAGGTAAGGCCACACCCCTTTCCAACCGACCACGACACAATGGGAGATGCGGCCTCCTGGTATTCGGCCCTTGTACGCTCATATATCCACACGTTCTCGACGTTGGAGTCATCCTCTAGTACCATCGAGTTTAGGGATTTTCACCTAGGGACATCTATGGCGCCCCGATGCTTAGTAACAGTATTTTTGGTGTTCGATCCTGCCATCTACGATATGTCTGTGGAGGTCATAGCCTTGATGTCGTTAGGGCGTATAAAAATCATGTCATATAAATGCGAAGTGCATGAATCACACTACCAGTCATGCAACAATCCTGCACGTACAGCGCGCTCATGAAGGGCAACTCCGCCTATCAGGGAGCACATAAACAATCTGCCCGAATGCATATGCTATGATCAATCACTCCTCATATCAAGCATAAGTATGATGCGTATGAGCATGAATCATGGAATTATACTAAACATGTTATGTAGTGATGGATTTTGTTCATAACGAAGAGGGGCCTAGATGGCCTACACACTACAAGTATGGGCCTATCAATGGGCCCTAGGGAGAGTTACAATGCGAACATTTAACCATCATTGTTCTTACAATGTGGACGTCAAACCATCATTACTCCTAAGGCACGACCGTCAAAACATCATTACATACATCATGGTGGAATCTCACAGTGCAATGGGCTTCATATACATCACATTCGGCCCACACAAAGGCCTCACGTACGTCTCGTTGGGCCTCATATAAATCAAATGGACTGAATCGAATGGGCCGATCAAATGGGTTGAATCGAATGGGCCGATCAAGTGGGCCGAGTCGAATGGGCCAAATTAAATGGGTCGGTCAAATGGGCCAGGTCGAATGGGCCGAGTTGAATGGGCCGATCAAATGGGCCGAATTGAATGGGCTGATCAAATGGGCCGAATCAAATGGGTCGGTCAAATACACCGTTCATCCATAGTTAGAGATCATTTTAGAGCATTATATAAAAAAATGAATCATATCCGAAGGATCATCTGGACCATACCACAATAACAGCGGTGATAATGACCAAAATATCATTTGGACCGCATCACAAATAGCAGTGGGGACAGTGATTTTCATTATTTATAAAATTACATGGGGGCCACCATAACATTTGTTTTCTATCCAGACTATTCATACGGTCATAAAGACCTGAATGGGAGGAAAGACAAATTTCATATTGGTCCAAAACTTCTATGACCCAAAAAGCTATTGAAAGTGCCCTGGTTTGTCAAGTTACATGAGTATTGAGTCAGACTGCCTACAGAGCTTGATAGGAAGATCAATTCAAGCATCCGCCTCAGCTGGATGTGTGCAAGCTTGCCACAGGTAAATCTAAAGCCTCACATCCCATGACCCAAAACACAAGGTGAATAAAACCCTTAAAAACATGTTAAAAATCATAGGGTTTTAAGGTGAGAAAACTTTTTTCAAAATAGAAAAATCTCTAAGTTTTTCTTGCCTTGTCGATTATATCGAAACACCCTCGATATGATCGACTTGCTCTGTCGATGTCCTCGATACCTTAACGATATTATCGATGTGAGGATCAAAAGTATCTAGCAAGTAAATATTCATCTGGATGGATTTATCGATCTATCGATGCACCTATCAATATCATCGATATAAGAACTAAAAATGTCAAGTAACTAAATACTCATCTGAACTGATTTATCGATATATTGATTACCCTATCAATAACATCGATATATAAATCTCGAGCACATCGAAAGTGGCTCGATAAGATCGACAGGCAAATTTCTGGCACCCCTGTTTTTTAATGAAAATTTCAAATTCCTTCGATATATCGGTGCTCTTCCGATATGATCTGAAATTAAATATCGATAACATCGGAAGTCCATCGATGATATCGATCAAGGGCGCGCATATCTTATAGCAGATATTTCAGGATGTTTTTAACTATGATCGGGGGCCCTTCGATAGAATCGATATTCAAATATTGATGATATTGGCACCAGGTCGATTGCATCGAACAAGGTCATAAACCGTCCAGCAAGCTTAAAGAAAAATCTGCTAGATTTATCGATGCATCGACTCTAATCTCGATATCATCGACATTCAGATTTCGATGATCTCGATGGTTCCCCGTTTATTCATGAAATCCTGAAATATTTCAAAGTCAAGTCTCTCTCATTTTTCAAGTGTCGATTGATCGAACCTGTCATCAATGAAATCGGAGTTCAAAATCCGATGACATCGACAATAGTTTCGATTCATCGACCAATTGGTAAAAAGTTTTAAAAGCGTATGACATTGAGTTCGAGTCATCGAGCAGACCATCGATGCTATCGAGAGTATACGCTTGATGATATCGAACTCTGTCATAAATGTGACCATTTTATATTCGTTGGAACTTTTTTGCCTATATATAGAGGACTTGTCTTTTGTTGTTGTGAGAGAAAGAAGAGAGAGATTTTGTGTGTTTTAACTTATATCTTATATCTAAAGCCTTTTCTCTCAAGGGAGTTCATCCTCCAATCCATCCTCATCATTGACATTCAATAGAGTGGATTGGGGAATGAACTTCCGCATTTAAGGATCCTCCAGCTACTACCTTAATGGCAAATCATTAAGCTGGGATGCCTTGAATGCATAAGATTGGAATCCCTCTATCTTCCTAATAGGAAAATATTTTGAGAGTAGGATTCCATCTTGACCTTGACCCAACCCAAGGCCAAGTATTAGTATATTATCTTGTGTTACGGATCAAGGGAGCAGAAAACTCTTCATCAATAAGGAGGAGGAGATCTTCGACATTGTGCTAAACGGGACTCATCAGCTTATTTGTAAGTATCCAGAGTCCAAGAGGCACTTGTGATCATTCCTTTCTAGGATTGGGTCTTAAGTGGTTCTCACCCTTTGAAGTCCTCAAGGAGGCCTCCGGCGGGAGTGTACGTGGTGGGTGCATTATGTGGACCCTTGCTCTATGGAGAGTATAAACATCTGGTTAGGAGTGAACCAGTAAAACTCTGTGTTTGAGGTGAACCGTGTAAAACCTTGGGTTTGAGGTGAACCGGGTGAAACCTTGGGTTTGAGGTGAACTGTGTAGAAACCTCCAGTAGGGTCTTATGGAAGATCCTTGGCCAGTGTGTCTAAAAGTGGGTGCGTTGTGTTGACCCTTGCTCGTGAGAGCATAAACAGTCAGCCTCAGTATAGGTTGTAAAGGTTGAAGGTGAACTTGATTTAAAACCTTAGGTTTGAGGTGAACTGCTGTGAAACCTCCTTAGTGAAATTCGGTACACTCAAGGGTTGAGTGCGGTTACCGGGAGTGGAGTAGACTTATCATCGAACCACTATAAAAATGACTGTATATCTGAACATTTGATCACAGCACACACACCTACACAGTCATATCTATCATAAGCTAGCTTGCATACTGCTTACTTCTAAAATAGTTTGTGATTGGATCCTCTACCGGGCTTGGAAGCCAGTAGAGTTACATTTGAGAAATCCTGATAATTGCATGATCACAGGATTAGTGAAGTAGGATTTTTAAATAAATCATAAAAACTTTAAAAAGTCCTATTCACCCCCCTCTAGGACATATTGGCATATTTCTTCTTCAACTAATGCGGTCTTTGCTGCCATTTCAACTATAGTGTTGAACGTTCAATCCCCACTGTTATGGTAGTGCAGTCCACTTGATAGTTAGATCAGTCTTATTTTTCTTCTCAAACCCAGGGAGGAGCCCACCAAATGTATGGACGGTTTGGATGGCAAATATCCATCGTGGCGGAGCGCTGACCTTCCAGCAGATGGATGGTCAGATATAGTCAAGTGGATGGACGGTTTGGAAGGAAGATATCCATCATGGAGGGGCGCACGTGGCACCGTCCAGATGGATGGTGCAAATGAAACACATACACTATGGTGGGTCCCACCAGATAGATGAATGACATGGGTATACAAATTCATACACCAGGGTGGGTCCCACGTAGGTGGGCCACCCACTCCTCTCTCTCTATATATAATAATATATTAATTATTAATTATTATATTACATTTTTTTAAATGGATCACTGTCCAGACCCATGTCTGGACGGACGGTGTGGATTTAACAACTTTAACAACATTTGCTACAAGGGACCCACGTCCTATCTTTCTACGGACAGTCTAAATTGAAGCAGGTGGGTCCACGTGGTGTGGCCCACCATATTATTTTTTATTAATATAAAATGTAATATTATATGATAATATATATCATATACATATATATATGTGTGGAGCACCAACGTCCAGCGTCCAGAGACGTGGTCCGATGCATGGATGGTCTAGATGGGGCCCACGCAGTAGCTGGGCCCCTTGCTGCTGTGCATTCCATGCTACAGGTGGGTCCCATGTAGGGCCCACCATCATATATATATAATGATATATTATATTATAACAACATTATATTTTATAATATTATATATATACATTTTTCTTTTTCTTTTTTTTTTTCTTAAAAAAAAAAAAAAAACAGAGCATCCAGCGTCCTTGTCTAGGCCTGGACGGACGGCTGGATGTACACGTAGGTTATGGTGGGCCCCACATGCTGCCATGGTGGGGTCCACATCCAAAGAATGAATGGTACGGATCTAGTGCACATACCATGGTGGGTCCACACGTGTGGCCCACATCGGCCTCGGATCGAACCGATACTTGTGTTTTCCTTCGATCAGGCCTGTCTAAATGGATTGCAATGTGGGCCCACTCAGTGGACGACATGGATGAAATACTTCATGATGGGCGACACACACACACCATCCATACAAGAGAGAGAGGAAGAGAGAGAGAGAGAGAGAGAGAGAGAGAGAGAGAGAGAGAGAGAGAGAGAGAGAGAGAGAGAGAGAGAGAGAGAGAGAGAGAAACGGTGAGATAGAGGGATCCCGCCACTATGGGCCCCTCTCTACATTGCATACATCAATGTGGGTCCCACAACAAGTGGGCCTTAAAATTGAAATCGACGGTGGATCACCTACCTATTGCACTCCTCCTTGATCCCTTGGACTTGTATGCTCCTTGCCTTCACTTTCGATGGAGGTTGATGGTGATTGGAAGGTTGAGATGGGAGATGAGAAGGTGGGCCACACTTAGTATTTGGGAGAGAGCTTGGACGTTAGATTTTTTTTTTGGTTGCTTGGGAGATTATTTGAGAAATGAGGGAGAGAGAGAAGTGATGGATTAATATGGAATGGGTGTTGTAAGGAATGAGATGGAGAGACATGGGTTGGGTTGAAATTTTGGTAAAAGAGGGATGGATAGGGAGAGAGAGAGTTGACTTGTAGAAAAGAGAGAATGGGCATTTGTACTTAGGATAGGGTGAGGTGGCATGGGGTATGGGTGGTGTACTTGACTTGATTTGATTTGACATGTTGTAGAGATTCCCACAAAATTTGCAACGCGTGACGTTTCTTTGGAATGAACGCGGGCCCACATCTCCTGGCTCGGGTATCGGTTTGGTGCGCAAGTCGCGGCGTTGGAACCACAGAGAGGGCACGGTCACTAAGATATAAGTTTCGAGTCGAGCTGACTTCGGTATGCTAGTGTCAGCTTAGGATCGCGCGCAAACGTCAGATACAGGTTGAGGTTTGCCAGAATTCGACCAGGAGGACCGCGGAAGCATACGGTCTAGGATACGGGTCTTACATAGATGATGACATGATTAGGGAGATGGATGCCTTGCTTATTGTTGCACCGGTACTTGAAGTTAATTGGTGGAGCCCACAATTTGAAGAATTGCCCCAAACGAATGTTGTGCCTCTACCGTCTAGCCTTAAAGTACCAAAGCTTGACCTAAAACCTTTGCCCTCTAATCTCAAATATGTCTATTGAGGTCAAGATGAGACATACCCAGTAGTGATTTCTTCGCATCTTGAACAAGAACAGGAGAGTATGCTTATCTCTACTCTCATTGAGCATAAAGGAGCCCTTGGATGGTCTATTACGGACCTCAAGGGAATTGACCCTTTGATTTGTACTCACCGCATTCATCTTAAAGATAATGTGAAGACCTCCCGGCAACCACAACGTAGATTAAATCCAAACATGAAGGAAGTGGTTAAGGCTGAAGTACTTAAGTTATTGGATGTGGGTATTATATACCCCATATCCAACAGCCAATGGGTGAGTCCAACTCAGGTGGTTCCTAAGAAGTCCGAAATCACCATCGTAGTCAATGCCAACAATGAACTCGTGTCAACTAGAGTTACTACTGGTCGGAGAATGTGCATTGACTACAGGAAATTGAATACTGTCACGAGGAAGGACCACTTTCCTTTGCCCTTCATTGATCACATTTTGGAAATGCTAGCTAGTTACTCTTACTATTGCTTCCTTAATGGATATTCAAGCTACAATCAGATAAAGATAGCCCTTGAAGATCAAGAGAAGACAACGTTCACATGTCCTTGCGGCACCTTTTCTTACTGAAGGATGTCATTCGAACTGTGTAATGCCCCAACCACTTTTCAACAATGCATGTTGAGTATTTTCTCTGACATGGTAGGGTAATATTTAGAGGTCTTCATGGATACTTCTTTGTCTTTGGTCCATCCTTCAGCGAATGTCTAGAAAATTTATAAAATGTGCTGAAGTAATGTGAGAAAAAGAATTTGGTACTAAATTGGGAGAAGTGTCATTTCATTGTTTCTAAGGGAATAGTTCTTGGACATATAATCTCGTCTAAGAGAATTGAGGTAGACAAGGAAAAAATTGACCTTATCTCTAACCTCCTCCACCCAAAAGCATACGAGGCGTGCGATCCTTCTTAAGACATGCCGGTTTTTATAGAAGATTCATAAAGGACTTTAGTCTCCTCTCCCGTCTTTTATGTAATCTACTTTAAAAGGATGCACCATACGAGTGGACTGACCAATTCCAGGAAGCTTTCACTAAGCTCAAGGGCATGTTGACCACTGCTCCTATCATGCATCCACCCGACTGAAGCATTTATTTTGAGATTATGTGTGATGCGTCTGACTATGTTATTGGGGCGGTGTTAGGCCAAAGAAAAGAAAAGAAGCCCTATGTTATTCACCATGCAAGTAGAACTTTAAATCCTGCCCAAGTGAATTACTTTACTACGGAGAAGGAACTCTTGGCCGTAGTTTTCACTTTGGACAAATTTAGGTCCTACTTGATTGGATCCAAGATCGTTACTTACACTGATCATGCGGCGCTTAAGTACCTTCTTTCTAAGAATGATGCTAAGCCCCGCTTGATAAGATGGATTCTCCTACTTTAGGAATTTAATTTAGAAATACGAGACAAAAAGGGAGTAGAAAACGTAGTGGTTAACCATCTTTCCAGACTTGACCTCCCTGATTCCCTTGAAACGACACCTATAAACAACATGTTCCCTGATGAACAACTGTTTAAACTCTCCCAATTACCTTGGTTTGCTGATATTGCTAATTATCTTGCCAGAGGTTTCATGCCGACACATTAGACTGTACAAGATAAGAAAAAAAATTCTTCACCGAGGTTCGTAAATTCTTTTGAGATGACCCGTATTTATTCAAATATTGCCCAGATCAAATTCTAAGGAGATGTGTGTCAGAAAATGAACATCAAAGTGCCATCTCCTTCTGTCACTCTCAGGCCTATGGTGGTCACTTTTTTGCTAAAAAGATCACGACCAAAATTCTGTAGTGTGGCTTTTACTGGCCCATTATGTTCAAGGACACTCATGAGTTCTGTAAAGCTGGCGAGCGTTGTCAGAAATTGGGAGCATTGTCTCGTCGAAATATGATGTCGCTAAACCCTATTTTGATGATTGAAGCATTTGATTGTTGGGGCATCGATTTCATTGGGTCATTTCCCCAATCCTTTAGGAATTTATACATTTTGCTAGCAATAGACTATGTCACTAAATGGGTCGAAGCGATCCCTTGCCAGAGCAATGACCATCAAACGGTCATTAAATTCTTAAAAAAAAAGCATCCTTTCCTAGTTCGGAATGCCTCGAGCCATCATTAGTGATGGAGGTTCACACTTTTATAATAGGCCATTTGCAAACTTAATAAAGAAATATGGCATCTCTCATAAGGTGAACACTCTATACCACTCGTAAAGAAGTGGGCAAGTTGAGATTTTCAATAAGGAAATTAAACACATTCTGGAAAAGATGATTAACCCTAATTGCAAGGATTGGTCAATTCACTTGACCGATGCCTTATGGGCCTACCGTACTACCTTTAAAACCCAAATTGAAATGTCTCTCTTTAGACTTGTCATGGGAAATCCTGCCACTTGCCTGTAGAATTGGAACATAGAGCCTATTGGGCTATTAAAAATCTGAACCTTATCCTGGACGATGCTGGCTCGCTACGCAAACTTCAATTGAACGAATTCGATGAAATCTGGAATGATGATTACGAAAATTCAAGAATTTACAAGGACAGGATGAAGGGTTTCCATGATAGGAACATCTTTTAGAAATCATTTTTAATTGGTCAAAAAGTCCTTCTGGACAATTCTCGATTACACCTTTTTCTGGGTAAAGTCAGATCTCGTTGGACCGGCCCTTTCACTGTTACTAATGTCTATCCTCATGGGGCCGTCGAGATTCAAAATCCAAAGAATGGCAATGTTTTCAAAGTAAATGGACATCGTTTAAAGCCAGTTGTTGAGAAATTTGATTCAAAGGACATGTCCATACCTCTGATTGATCTTATTTACCAAGATTAACCTCCTAGTCTGATGGAGGTGTAGTTAGGTTTATTGCTTTCTTAGAATTTAGGACTAGGATAGTTTGCTTTTTCGCTTATCTAGTCTTCATGCTAATCCATCTTCATATTAAGAAGTTTGGAAAAGATGCAATTCACTTTCTTCAGGTACTACCTTTCCATCACTTATCGATTATTTTCGTTGGCTCATTTATATCGCATGGTTATATCTTTTACATTGAGGACAATGTAGATTTCAGGTTGGGGGTGTGGATTAGGTAAACTAATCAGTATTTTCTTAGTTTTTAAGCAAGAATTTTGATAATTTTCAAATTTTTGAATTCAAAATCTGTTCAGAAAACGATAATTTATGCATGTAAAGAATGTTTTGAGTATGATGATAAGATAGAGATTGAATTTTGAATTGTTAGAGTTTGATAAACCAAGTAGCCTATCACTTACAGTTCTTACATTCAATTGATTAAGAGGAAGTTTGAATATCATGTTGATCTAAATCACATGACACATTCAATTTGTTTTTTGTGAATTATGCTAGAATTTCTAATGGTTAGTATGTGGATCATTGATAGATGTTGAGAATTCAGTCTAGAGAATTTTATCTACCTTAAAAGATGAAAAGAACCAGTTAAAATCAGTGAGATCGACAAAAAAGTCATGTATGATGAAAAGACTAGAAAAAGAATGAAAAATTCTGAAAGAATGAATAATAGAAAAAGTGACTGTCGATATAAAATAAAAAGCTGGAAAAAGAAGAAGGGGATAAGTTCAGAATCGGTACTTGAGTTTTTAACTACTCTTAATATGATGAACATGGCTAACATTATGAAATGATAGTGTTCTCATGGGAAGTAATTTGATTTTTACTGAGCTCATTGAAATACGTGATATAAGAATTTATGCTCTGGAGAAATTGATAAAGAACCTAGTTGATAGATTGCTTATATGATTCGGCTCTAGGTTTTCAAAATCTCACTTCCTCATCTTAATTCTACTCATTCATACTCAATTGCACAAAAGATTATTTTCTGAAAAAGGTTTGACCATTGAGAATTGAGGTTTACTTCACGTATGTTTTGCTCGGGACTAGAAAAATGTTGATTGGGGAGTGTGTTGAGTGTCAAATATTACATATTCTCCCCTATTTATATCTTGGTTTTATAATCTTAATAATGCTTAATGGTATATTTTATGCAAGATTGTGTTGCAAGGTGAATCTAGGAGCTTGGATTGAAAAGAATGCTAAAAGCATATATTTAGTGCTCAAGAATCACCAAGGCAAATGAGGGATCTTAGGAGACCAAGAGTGAAGAGTTCACATGCCAAAGATCCAAGAAAACCAAGTACAAAAGCTGAAGAAAGGCCTTAAAAGATCGCAGAATCTGTAGCAGAAAACAGACAGGTTCGGTTCGACCGAACCCATGTTCAGTCCGACTGAACTTGCACAAAACAGTCCAGTAACAAACGATGGAATTCAGAAGCTAATTCGGTTCGACCAATAGACAATTCGGTCCAACTGAAACCCAATTCAGTCCGACCGAAGGCAGAATTCAGTGCAACCGAAAGTGCACAAAAAACTCCAGCGCTTAAAGGAGTTAATTCAGTCTGACCGAAGATTAATTCGATCCGACCAGCAACTTAAATTCAGTCCGACCAAACCAATCTCGGCCCTACTGAAATCTGTTCAATCGACAACTTAAATTCGATCCGACCGACAACTACGAAAATAGAATCTTTTCCAAATTCAGACTCAACTTCAGATTCGACATCGGTCCGACCGAAGTGTAAAGCGGAAAAGCTGCGGATTGCATAATTCAAGTCGGTTTACAGAAATTCCAAGTTGGTGCATAAGGTGGAGCTTCACAAGTATAAATAGGAGTTCCTAGGACATTCCTAGGCACCTTCCAGGGTTTAAGGAGTGGAGCAAAAGGGCAGAGAGCCGCCGACAAGAGTTTTTCTTCTTCCTTAGTTGTTTTTATGTTTTCTTTAAGAGTTCAAAGTTCAATTATGTCTATGGTTGGCTAAACCTCTTAGCTAGGGTTAAGAGGTGAAGCTTGTAACATGATTGGGATGTTTACTTTGCTTTGATTCATGTTTATGTTGAACTTCATTGATTTCTAGTTGATTTTAAAGAACATTTTCAATTTTCAATGGTTTGTTGTGACTCAAATTACAATAGACGCTGTGATAGCTTTGAATATCTTCTTTTCCTATTTGAGATAGTGGGATTGGTAAATCTTGTTATTTGCCATCATCTCTGGGGCATGGTTGGGTGATGGAATCCCTTCCATGGTTGGGTGACGGAATCCCTTCTAAATCGTCACAATCCTTTTCCATTGAGGCTAGATCAATGAGAAGTTTAGAGATTTAATCATCTCTCTTTTCAATTGGATAAGATAGGACTCTGATTCCAATTAGATCTCTTGAATTGAGTAAGGTAGCATCCCAATTGCTACAAGTGGATCCTTGGCACCCTAATTTCCACCTTTAAACTTACAAATTTCAATTACATCCTTCACAATTACTCTTTCTAAATATTCAGACTTAGTTTTAAATCTTCTTCTAGTCCTATTCTAGTTACTTTCAGAAACGTATAAGATTAGTTCCCGTGGATTCGACTTCGATCTCACCAAGATTATTACTACATCACGACCCTACACTTGGGGTTGTGAACACATTATCCAAATCAATAATCAGCACTAGTTAGCATGCATTCATCTACACACTATACAATTCATTAATTGACACTAATTAGCATGCATTCATCCATTCATAGCATAAATCAATAATTGTGACATGGGGTTCGATAAACGGTAGCCTAAAGCACCTTGGAGTGGTGCGTCGGGTTTCGAGCTTGCTCCTAGGGTCGGGGTCATGCAGATTTGCTTCCCGGCATCCTGTCCTAAGACGGACGACTTGTAAGGCTTCATGCATTCGATTCTCAAAGAAAAATCTTCATAAAAAGGGTTTGTTATTTACCTTAAATCGTTGCCGATGAGATTCCAACAATGCGGCGTGATGCGGATGCATTGCCGACTAGTCGCGACGGGGTGGGTCTTCCACACTAGCTCCTCTCCCTCACTTTATCCCTTTCTTCTCCTCTCTCTCTCTCTCTCTCTCTCTCTCTCCATTTCTTGGAATAGAAATTCGTATGGAAGTGAGAGGGTGAAAATGGGGGCTATTTATAGTACCAGAATGTGCACGAATAACCCCGATGACCCTTTTTTCAATAAACTTGCCTTGGGGGAGGTTGTTTTCGATCTATAGGATCTTTTCGGGGTCCCACTGGCTCATCCATGTTAGGGGAGAGGTGCCCCACTATAGGATCTATGTTTAGACACAACTAGGCGATAATCGGATGCTCCAATTAGCTGTGGGGGCCTCACTTGCGATGGACAGTCATCGATGATCGATCAGGGTTGTGACTATACAGATGTGTGTAGGGAAATATCATTAACTCACACATCGAGTTTGGTTAAAACCCAACAGTCAGAAAGTCGCAACTTCACAAAAAACTAGAGAGCCCAATTCACTTAAATTTCAGGTTTCTGCATAGGGCATTTACACATCCCATGCACCCGGCCTTCGGTCCAAGTTGAATGATTCTAGACACTATTCCGGCTCAACATCTATGATGGACGTCAAGCCAGATAAAAGGGTAATTATTTTATAGTTTCGAGTCTAGTGACCCACTAATGAGCGGTATAGAGCTTATTCAGATAATTAACGCATTTTTAGAATGAATTGTGCAACAAGATTTCTCATACAAGATGAACGAGGTTTGGATTAGCTATATTTATAGTGTGACATATTTACAATTAGCGAAAATGGTGATTCGGCTCTAATCACTCTAATTAAGGACCATAATTTAACTATACTCAAAGTTATTTGAATTAGTAAACTATACCAAAAAATAGATAATTTAATTAAATAGGATGATTCCTATTATGATTATAGGCAATTCCTAAGAAGACATCAAGCACAAAAACTCTAAGATGAAAAAGATATGCGCGACACATCGACAATGTGTAGTTCTAGAAATTTTCAGTTTAAATACGTATATTTCATATAATATTTTTGGTACTTTCAGTTAATAAATTATTTTTAGTATTTTTATAATAATTCATCATCAAGTATAATTTAGGCTCACCAAATTTCATCTCATTTTGAGTTATATAAAAATTCTAAAAATTCTAGGAGTACCAACTGCCTGAAACCAATAATTTTGGTACAGTTTCCAAAAAATCCTAAACTTACATACTTTATTTTTATTTTTATTTTATTTTTTCCATGAAACTAGACTTATCAACCTTTAATCTGGATTTTGAATCACATCAATCGGATTGTACAAAAATAAATATAAATTTTTAAAGTCAGTGCACTAAAACCGTCAAAATTCGAACGTGCATAATATGTTGAACAGAGTTACTTGGTCGCACTGAGTCCCACTCGGTGCAACTAAACCCTTCTGTCCAGATTTGTTCGGTTGCTCAATGTTTACTTTATGCAATCGAGAAGTGCTGCCCTAGTTTGCTCGGTACAACAGAACCTTGTTGTCCATATTCTTTAAATTTCTCAAATTTCACTCAGTTAGGTGATTTTGGTGGATCTAAGGTCACTCTTTTTAGTCCTAAATATGTGCGAATACACACGCAAACTAGCACTCAAGTTGATAAATCAAATGTACTACCCCGTGACATCCAATTCCTAGCTGGCAAAAATTTGGGGCGTTACAATAAGGGTCGTCACCCAAACATAAATGTGGTGAAGTCACAATATCAATTCCATTTATGATACAGTATGTCTTCATAAGTGCTTAATGGTCACTACGGGAAGGCTCGTCACCCCAGCGTAGGCCGATAGCTCAGACACGGTATCCCATACCACCATGTCTGACTCATAACTCTTGTAGATCGTATCACTAATGGTTATAAGTAGACTCATTCAATGGGAATAAGGTCTCCTAGATTTTCGTTGTCATACATTATGAACATACATGATCAGCCGATTATTAAACTAATTTGATTAACTTGGGGGAATTCTAACGCAATCAACATTGGGTGCAAACACCCCGCGTAATCCAGCTACTGACGGTCATCCTCACTTTTAGCACCTATATTAATACCCCAAAAATTTGCCACACTATCTTTCCACCTCAACCTCCATTCTCTATAAAAGAGTAGGGGTTCTCTTACACTTATACTTTTGCTACATTTAGAAATTTTTAAAATTTTGAGAGAGAGAGAGAGTGGGGCCAAGGTGTGGTCCACCATCAAACCTAGAGGGAGTTGACTACTCATCATCATCCAACCGTCCATCCATTTAAAGTGGGTCTACGCTCCCATCCTCCTCTTCCTCCTCTTTCTTTCTTCATTTTGTATTTCTTGATGTATGCAGGGCCCACTAGTATGACGCTCTTATGTGCATGTATGACTGACCATGGTGGTCAGCAAGGTAGTCCACGTTAGTATGGTCCACTAAGATGAACATTATATCTATACCTTTCACATGTAATCCCCCTTTTTATCTGGACAACAACTTGTAACATTTGTATAAAATCAACCATGTTAAAACTTGAACTGAAACTTGGTAGTAATATATATCACACTATAAGGTAACTCTGGATCAAATCTTGTCGCTATCTGACGGTCTAATCTCCCATAGCATCAATTTTACTTGGTTATTATCTAGCAATGCACAGATGGTCCTGATTTGTCAAAAACGGACCCATTTTTATCCCTTTAATGAACCCAATAGATATATATATATATATATATATATATATATATATATATATATATATATATATATATATATATATATATATATATATATATATATATATATATATTCCATTGGCTTCGTAGTAAATCTAAGTAGCTTTCCAAGGGTATATAATATACCTCAATCGGAGTTCGGATGACTGAGATCTTGGCCTTATACAAAAATGTATCTGAGGACTTGTTGTGGCTACATATTGTGTGGGCCATATACATGATTCCAACGGTTAGATCTATTTAATACTTTCCCTTAACTTACCTGAGTTAGTTAATAATCATAAGTATAGTCTCTATAGTCAAATTGTTTGTTAATAGAATTTAAGAAATTTTGGACTAACATATATGTCTGTAAGGGTAAATATTGAATTATTGTGTGTGGTCTAGATGGATCCAAGACCCTATATGATTGGAAACCTATATATAGCCTAAATGATGTATTCTTAAACTATCCATTGGCTCATATTTTTCAACGGAGAATTTGATCAACACATTTCATGTGCTACTTGATGTGTATGTTGTATGTATGTTATCCATAACAGTAATCCTCTTATTGTGGACCCAGTTGGCAGTGGGACCACTCGTGATGTATGTGTTTTATTAGTTCATCCAATATGTACAACCATGTTCATTGATGTATGTTTCTTATCTATGCTTTGCCAGCGTGTGGGCTCCACTTGCCATTGGAGCTATTTCATTTCCTTTGCACCTTTTCTGTTTGCTGAAAAATTTCCAAGTACCTAAACTGTGTTGCATAAAGGCCTCTTTGACACCTTATGGTAGGCTTCACACTCAATAATTAAGGGTTTCACTATAGGGGATGTTTAATTCATGTATCATTGGGCTGGAATGTCCCACCATTTTATCGGGAATGACCCCCAAGTGTTTGGAAAGTGGGCCCAAAGTTGTGACAAACCCCATTGCGGAGAACTGTCTGATTATTTTTATATCTTGGACCAACTTTGGGCCTCTCTAGTGGACCCCACCCACGTAGAAGATGTGTGGGCCACCACTTGGAAATTTTAAAATATACCAATTAATAGAGAAATAATATTTCACTTGGTCCAAAGTAGGCCCCACAGGATCAAGGAGTGGATCCCAAGATGGGGTCAGGCATGATTGTGCGGAAAATTCTGTGCAGAAAATTGAAATAGCTATGTTTGGCCTTGCGCCAAAAATTTTGTGTGCATACCAAGGTCAACTGATGGCACATCGAAAGGTGGCCCCATGTAATCGTGGGACATACTCAAAATTGGGCCAAAACTATTTCTGCACTGTATTTCCTGCATAGTTTATCCAAGTACTCATGTTTGGGTCATCATCGTAAATTGTATACATCTAAACAATGAAGTCTGCCTTATAATTTTTAAAGCCCATACATAGAACAATCATATAGACCTTTTCCTTCATCAAAAGTGGGCCCGATGTGATCTTAAATCTAACAAAAAAGGCCAAAAACCAACCTTGCACCAAAAATCTGTTTGATAGAAGTTTCATGTGTGGCCACATCTATGGGATCCACCACATTCCCAAAGAATTTAAAAGAGTATCTAATCCCTGGAAATGAATTATTTAAATTCGGGACATGAATCCTTAGGTGGTGGTGGACCCAAAATCTTGAGTAGGACTTTTTTGCTTGTGGGTTGTATCTTTGTCTAGTAAGGCTCACCTTGTGTGTGTCATAAAATGATTGTTGCTCAACCTTGTGATTTGAGTGGTAGACAACCCCTTGTTGCCCATTCATCTCTCTTAGGCCATATATGGCCTCGAGCCTTCCAAATGAAGTAAACTTTAAGGCCCAAGTGGGCCCAATACTAAGAGAAATGTTTGGGAGTGGCAAGACCAACTTTGTGACCCTTCTTAGGCCTATTAGGTAGGCCAATTGCCTAGTGGGTAGCATGCCTTGAACACTACTACTAGTCAGTTGGACCACACTTAATGGGGCCCATTTGGATTAAATAAGTTGTAATAGATGAGCCTTCTTATTTTACTTGTGAATGAGGTTTGCGAGCCCAACATGATGCGGAATTTGTATAATATTGGCATGTGGGTCTAATATTTGGGATTGTAATTTATCTCCTAGTATATGTTGGATATGTGGGGCCCCGTAGTTTATGGGATCTACCTTGGAGGCAAATATACATGTATGCTTTCCTTGGTGTGGGACCGTTATCCACTACCAAACTAAACTTAAACCTAAGTGGGCCGTACCACAAGAACATTGGATCAATGAAGAGTTAATTAATATTTGTTGTAAAATGTGGGGCACAATCTTGTGTTAAGTAAGTGGGGCCCACTTAGTTGTAGAATTAGATTCACATCATTGAAAATCCCGGTGATTATAGTAGTGTTAACTTGATGGTAGATAAGTAATATGGATGATGAGTATGATGTTGTTTATATTTAACGTAATGTGATTGTGGATGGATTAGTTATGGTAGCATCCATACTATAAATGATATGATAACGAATGCACGTGGTGATGGTCATGGTAGCGACCTACATATCACCACCATGTTCAATTTGATATTGGGAACCTAATAGATGATGATGATTTCCAAGTGATAATAATGCTTGTATTGATGGTCGTGATGATAACATGAATAAGATAATCATGTTTTACTTGATGCCTGGATGATGATAAATAAATGATGTTGGTGAACGTAAGGATAACCTCAAGCATGATGAAGTATAGACACCTACTACTTAAGGCATGTATGATATGATAGTGTTGAATAATGATCATGATATTGATGGTGCATGTGAACTCTTGTATGCTATGCAGTTCATGCACATGTATATTAAAATGCACATCCTTGCATGATATGGGTTATGATGATGAGTTTAATGTTGAATGATGTATATGATAATGATGATACATACGAGCACTTAGGTGCTACCATAACCTATGCACCTTACGTACCGGCATGCTACACAAGCCTTATCCGCCCATTTGTTAAGTAATCACAGAAAGGTGTGAGGCCTTAGTGTGATATCGAGGACATTTAAATGTATGGGCATTCACACCAAAGTAGCTATTCTTAAGTTGAGTTTAGTGCCTCGGGCGTCTCAAAGCCCATTGCCCATGAAATTTGGGATGCGAATTGGTTACAAATAATAGTTGGATGAGAGTTAAGTGAACCCACATGCATAGTCAAGGAAATAATGTTTGATCAGCATTTGTCACATCGACCTAGATAACCGGGAAAGACAAATACAAGCCTCATCTAAAACTTCCCCATACGCCCCACACAACTTTCCAACTGTGGTCATTCAATCCCCACTTCTTTAGTGTGCTCCACCTGAGCTCTAGTTCTTTATCGTTTTTGGGTTCTTGCCGTAAAATGAGCTAGAAAAATAAATAGGCGGCATCGATAAGACAAATACATCACGGTGGGCCCCAAAGAGCTTGCGCCACGTCGTACCAAAGGGATACGGTTGTCGCGGGTGCCGCTGGTAATCCGCTTCCCACCAAACACGGCTCGCTCTCGTGGATTTCGCGCGGTTAGTTTAAATACGGTGTGGTTAGTTTATATACGGTACTGCTCTGAATCTTTCTAGAGTAATAACGAGCTGCGGCCCATTGTTAGGAAAATCCATGACATTGATCCCTTCTATCACAATGTGTGTGGGTGCCTTAGAAATCATCTCCTTGAAACTCGTAATCTTTCTGTTTGTGGGCTAATGAGAGATTTGTATGCACATAAATACTGGAAAGGTAAAAATATAGGTTTCTGAGATCTTCTAATGTTGCCCAAAAACAAAAACGATGATGCATTGTAATTATAAACGGATCAATGGTTCGGATTACTGAAATATAAGATTCACTTATCAAAATTAAAATCGTTTGTAAAAATATGCATTGCAGATCATCATATGATAATCCCTCTCCCATAAGATCATTTTGTAAGATCATTTTGCATGGAAACGGATTGCGTGCTTAGTAAACTCTGTGCGGCCCAACGTAATTTATATATTTTATCAATTCTATCCATCCATTTTATCAGATAATTTTAGGACCTGATGCTAAAACTGAACAATATCCAAAGCTTAAGTGGGCCACGCCAAGAGTGAAACTACCCTAAAAACTTCCTTATGTTTTTTTTGCATTGTGGCCCACCCCAAGAGTGAAACTACCATAGTTTTCAGGTAGAGGACCTAATCAAGGTGGCCCACTTGATGGAGATCACGGACCTCGCACACATATGCGCGTGTGCTTGCGATTGGATGGGGCGGCGCTACAGATTGCTTGTGGAATTGGCAAACCTCAAGGAAATAAATTATAAAGAGATGCTCTCCTGGTTGCATCTTAACTTGGACGGTCCAAACGATCGATCTGAACTGTACATTAACTATAGAAAACATTTCATGAGCTACCATCCAAAAGATGAGCTGATCAGATGATCCCATCGATCATAGGATGGGCCTTATATTCTTTAGCCATTAATTTTTCAAGACATGGGATAAGAAATTTTGATTGTTTTAGAATCATAAGAAATCATTATCTACCTGCACGCGGATGCTTCGTCGAGCGCACAGCACCGACCTGGGTACTGTGTGCTGCTGAAAAATCTGATTGAGCCCTGTTTTGTGGACACTTAACAATAGGTTAGGGTGGAAAATAAACATTACAGTATGCCATAGGAAGTTTTTAGGGTAGGTGATCAATCACCAACTTTTCTTAGGTGTGGTCCAACTAAGATTTGCATTTCCTTCATTTTTGGGACCATGATCTAACATGAGCTTAAAAAATAGATAGACGGTATGGATAAAACACGTACATCATGGTGGGACCGTGTGGATTAGGTGTTGCCGGGGTGGATGTTGCCCCTAACGTGAGGCCCACATTGATGATGTGTTGTATATCCCCCGCCATCCATCTGTTTTTCTAGCCCATTTTAAGATATAGCCACAAACATTGGTCAGATCCAAATCTCAGGTGGACCACACCACATGAAATAGTGGTGATTGGATGGCCACTATTAAAAACTTCCCAGGGCCCATCCTAAGCAAATTTATCCATCCCCAAGCAAATTTATAATGTTTATTTCTAATCCAACCCGTTGATGAGGTCAAACAGACATTCATCGTTGATAAGGTCAATCAGATCTGGATGAAGGGAAAATACAAGTATCGGATTGATCCAAAACTTTTGTGTCCTGCAAAAAAACTTTTAATATTCATTCACCACTTTTTCCAGTGGTGTGGTCCACTATAGATTTGAATCTTCTTAATTGTTGGAATAATGTCGTAAAATGAGCTACAAAATCACATAGACGGTGTAGATATACAATAAATTCATCAAGGTTGGCTCCAAACGGTAAGGGTAACACCCACTAAAGTGATCCGCTTCCCATGGTACTTAAGTCGGTGCTGTGTGATCAACGACGCAATCCGAAGAGAAATTGACCACCGTGAATCCCACCGTTTAACCAGCGTCTTTTCTGAGCCATCTCAAATTTACATTCCCAGTCTAATCTCTCACGTACGGACAGACTAATTAAGGACGAAAACACCCCTTGCATCGAAAAGGTGTGTTTTCGTCCTCAATTAGTCTGTCCATACGTGAAAGGTTCAGAATGGGAAAATAAGTTTAGGTACGTTTAAAAAAGACGCTAGGTAAAAGGTAGCATTACAGTGGTCAATTTCTCCGATCCGAACCTGAACAAATATGACGCGGATTTCCTGCGAAACGATTTCGCACGGAGTTACCGCGCGCTGGAAACCTAGGTTGGGCCCACCGTAATGTTTGTGAGAAATCCACCCCATTCATCCGTTTTGTGAGGTCATTTTAGGAGAATAGACAAAAATTATGCAGGATCCAAGAGTCAACTGGGCCGCACTAAAGGAAAATGTGGGTAGGGAAATTCCTACCGTTGAAATCTCCCTGGGTCGACAGTGATGTTTACATGCCATCCATACCGTTCATAACGTCATTCCTACTGGGATGAACTGAAAAACAAATATTATCCTGATTTAAAAGTTCTTTGGCCACACGAATAGTTTAACTCTGGACGCTCGATCCTCACGTTTTTGGCCCACTTGAGTATTTGATCTGATTCATTTTTGTTCTCATTCTGTAAAATGATCTCACAAAACGGATGAACAGTGTGGATTTCATCAAGGTGGCCCCAATTAGGTTCTCAGCGCATGAACTTCCTCCTAAAGGGGCTTCCGGAGGAAATCCGCGTCCAACAAACATAGATGGGTAAAATTGTTAATTGGACTTATTTTTTTGTATACATGATTGGGAGCGTTCATGTCAAAGGACATTGATCAAATGGTTAATATTTGATAATCAGTGTGATGTACTACGCATGATAGGCCATGAAACGTGCGTTGGACCTAATGACCCGTCCAGATATGTGGATTGGAATGTGTTTCAATGGGAGTAGAGCACTATTAACTTATACAATAGCACTAGAGCATTTTTCAATTATAAAATGCCCAAATCATTCCATTTGCAATCTCCTCTTCCCTTCCTCGTTCGGCACACCTCCGTCTGCTCTTCTTCAAGATCAGGTCAGTTTCTTCTCTTATGAACGCTGAGTTATTTGATATACTCTGGTAAAGTATGACAGCCATACGCATATCTAGACCGTGCAAATAGTGGGACTCACGTAGATGGGCATGCACCAAAATAAATCTGATTCGCCCAAAGCTTCGATTCTCTGATTAGCATTTGTTAATTGAATCCACAACATTCTCTATTTCATTTCAGTCATCCGCTATGTGCCGGTTAATCGGTCAGTTTGGATAATCTATTCTGTTTTTTTTTTTTTTTTTAAATTTATTTTATTTTATTTTAAATCTTGACCGACCACCTATTGAAGGAAGGGTATGATTCTTCCAATCTGGGAAAGTTTTGGTGTGTGACTGTCTACAGTTGGCTTACAGTATCAGCTGTGGGCCCCACTTGCACTACTTTTACAAACTAATGGCATCGTACAACCTTTAGGAACTGATTCCGTCGTAACCGAGTTCGGTCAGTCATAGCGTGGGGCCCACCTTGATGTATGTGTTGTATATCATGACATTCATCCTTTTTTTCACCCGATGTTGCCCAAAACTGAAGCGGATCCAAATTTCAGGTAGACCATAGATTGAACCCCTACCATTAAAAGCATCTCGTGGGTCACAAACGTTCTGGATGAAGCTGATATTTGTGTTTTCCTTACATTTAGGTCTGTTTGAATTTATCAACAGGTTAGATGCCAAATAAAAATTATGGTGGGCCATGGGAAGTTTTTAATGGTATATATTCAATTACCACTGTTTTTCTGGTGGTGTGGTCCTCATGAGATTTGGATCTGCTTCAGTTTTGGGCACACATCTTAAAATGAGATACGATGAGATACAAAAACGTGGATATACAACACATACATCCCACTCTCATAAATGGGTTGGGTCTGCACGGGGTCTAGTCAACTAGATGGGTAAGATGACAGTATATGACTGTACATGCTTATGTGCTATTAGGGCTAGGTTGTACATAGCCTTAGGGCCTGTTTGGTAACGCTGAAAATTTTGACTTAATGCGGAATTGGAAAACAATCGGCGAAAGCGCTCTGTGTATTTTGGCTGAATTTTTTAAGCAATGAAGGTCTAGCTTAATGGTGAATGGAGAATGCGATCCATGTATTATTTATTTATTTATTTATTTTTATTTTTATAAATTTCAAAATTGCCCCGCACTCTCTCCTTTGCGTAAAACATAACCCAACTTTTCTCACTTCTCTAGGTCCAGATTTATGTGTTAGATCAACACCCTCCCTCAACTTTTCTAGATTGTCCTAGATCATGATCCCAAAAAATGAGGCACATCCAATGCTCAAGTCGACCACACCATAGAAAACAGTTGGAATGGAATGACTACTGTTAAAGCCTTCTTAGGGTCCATTGTGAAGTTTATTTGCCATCTAACCTTTTCATAAGGTCACACAAACCTAAATGAAGGGAAAACACAAAATCAGCTTGATCAGAGGCTTATGTGGCCCCAAGAAAATTTTAATGGTAGGCACCCAACTCCCACTGTTTCTTGTAGTGTGGCCCACTTAAGCCTTGGATCTAGCTTGTTTTTGGTCCTTTTCCCTAAAATGATATGGAAAAATAAATGGATGGTGCGGATAAAACATATACATCACGGTACGCCCCATAGAGCCATTTGACATGACCGTCCATCTCTAGCTATACCACTTATCGAGTGGGGGTAAAACCCAATCCCACCCGGATTTGGGGGGAGCGGATCAGGTTGAGTAGTAGACTCGCAACTGAAGTGACGTTACCAAGTTCTGTGGGCCCACCATGATGTATGTGTTGTATCCACACCGTCCATCCATTTGGAGAGATCATTTTAGGGTATTATCCAAAGAATGAGGTAGATCCAAAGCTGGAGTGGACCCCACCATAGAAAATAGTGGGGAGAGTGACGCCCACCATTGAAACCTTCCTAAGGTCTACCATGATATTTATTTGAGATCCACCTGTTCATGTGTTAACACGGGCATGAAAGGTGGGAAAAATATCAGCTTGATTGAAAACTTTTGTGGTCCTTAGAAGTTTTTAATTGTGGGTGTCACTCTCCCCATTGTTTTCTGTGGTGATGTCCACTCAAGGTTTGGATCTGACTCATTCTTTGGATCATGCCCTAATATGATTTCTCCAAATTGATAAACGGTGTGGATACAACACATACATCATGATGGGACCCACAGAACTTGGTGACGTCACTTTAGTAGCGAGTCTCGCTACTCAACCTGACATTAGCTAATTCGTGTCCGATTATGGGGTTTAGCAGATTGTGTGTTGTGCCACATGCCACCTACCTTGGCCCTAACCGTGGGGCCCACCTTGATGTATGTATCCTATATCCACTCTGTTAATCCGTTTTTTCAAATCATTTTGGGGCATTATACAAAAAATGAAGCAAATCCAATTATCAAGTAGGCCATATCGTAGGAAATAGTGGTGAGTGACCATTAATGGGCCAAGAAAGTTCTAGGCCACATGAGATTTGGATCATCCTCATTTTTAGGATGAATCTCTAAAATGATTTGGAAAAATGGATGGGTGGCGTGGATAAAACACATACATTATGATGGGGGCCACACAATACTGTTCAATAGCTAGGGGCTATTGACGTCGTTAGTATGCAATCTGGATCCACCGAGGTGGGTGTGACCCTGACTGTGAGGCCCACGGTGATGTATGTGGCTATATTCATGCTATCCATCCATATTGAAAGCTCATTTTGGGCATGATCCAAAAAATGAAGCAGATCCAAATCTAAGATGGGCCGTAGTACAAGAAAAAGTGGTAAATGACCATTAAAAATGTCTTGCGAGCTACAAAAGCTTTGGATTAAGATGATATTTGTGTGGTCTCTTCATCTAGGTGTTTTTTACCTTATAAACATGTTGTTAATAAACATTTTGATTGAATCCATGAAGATTTTAATGGTAGGTATTCAATCATGGTTATTTCATAAGGGCAAATGAATCAAATTAACATATTCCAAACATTTCAGACGTTAGTCAACAAACGGGTATTTCTAAATCCAATACTAGGTTTTCGACTTCAGATTCAGACTTCCAAATTCAGATTTAACAAACAGGCCCTTAGTGTCCTATTCCATTCTTAAACTGACCATAATGGCAGGTTGGGCCAGTTGAGCCTGACCCTAATTAGATGGGGCAGGTGAGGTTGGATCTGGTGTGCTAGATGAATTCTAAGTAGGATGGGCTGGGTCAGATGGTAAGGGGTCGTGTTTGGACAAGCATTCCTAGCCCATTTAGTAAATGGGTTATGCTTGGGCTGACTTCAACTTGGACCGAACTTGATCCATTGCCATCCCTATATGCCAACCGTGACTCGGTTTATTATTTTATTGAGTCAGGTCAACCTGAGTGGCCAACTTATTTAGTTATTTAAGAAGTCTTTAGTTTAACAATTAGATATTTGAAATAAACATTTATTTATTTTATAAGTGAAAATCTTATATTCATTAAACAACAGTCATTTTATTTCCTGTGTGTAAGAGAAATGAAAGCTTTGAAAGGCCTAAAGATTCTTATTTCCTATGTAAGAGAAATGAAAGCATTGAAAGGGCTAAAGATTCTTATTTCCTATGTAAGAGAAATGAAAGCATTGAGAGGGCTAAAGATTGCACGTCAGACTCCGCAGTTTTCCTTAGTTGTCAAACAGGTGAAAATGTTTTCTTTTCCCGCTTATTTAATAATAATGCATGGGTTGTAAATTTGTTGGTTTTTTATTTTTATTTTTTATTTTTTTATTATTTTTATTTTTTTTGAATAAGAGGCCAATTAAATCAGCGAGTGACTCAGTTTGAGTCATGCCAATTTATACGTGTCCCACGGGTTGGTGGTCAAACTGTTGATGGGAGGCCCCTCAGTGGATGGACGATATCCCAAATGTCACTCGTTTTGAAAGATCCTAGCCAGATATCCCTTGATTGGCAAGGTGAGCCTAAGCTCAGTGTATTTTATATCTTGGGCAGGAAGGATGTAAGGATATGGAGGATGTAGAAACTTACAGAGACTGGGCCAGCCTCCCAACTGAGCTCTTAGAACATATCATCGACCGATTGCCCCTGATCGAGTATCTCACATTTCGTGGCGTCTGCAAGTCATGGCGATCGGCATCTTCCGATTATTCACACAAAAATCAACCCAAAGCCCATCACCCTTGGATATTGTTCTTCAGCCCGACCGGTCCCACAAAATGCTTCTTGTATAATGAGCCCTCTGAAAGTTACTACAACATTGAAATCCCAGAGCTACAAAACTCATCCTGCCTGGCCTCAAACCATGGATGGTTGCTCATCCACCATGATGGATCTCTGTTCTTCTTCAATCCCTTCTCTCGAACAAAAGTGGAACTTCCAGAGTTCAAACATTCGCCGATCTCCGATCATGTGGCCACCTTCTCATCACCCCCTACATCCGAAGATTGCATGGTTTTTCTCGTTAGTCGCAGTGACCCAAAAATATTTGAGATAAACACGTGCCGCCGTGGAGAAAATGAGTGGACTACGATATGTTGTTCTCAGAAGCAAAGTAATTTAAATGCCATTATGGGTGCAGTATTCAGTGAAGGGGAGTTCTACTACTTCGATTCGGATAAGAGAGTGGGGACTTACTGTGCTGAAGACAGACTGTTTGACATTTATGAGATCGTAAAACATGGATCTTCATCAAGCCGTTGTCTACCCTTTTATATTTGGAGGAATCATTTTGGCAATATGGCATCGGGTAAATGTATCGGACTGAACATAAAGGATTTATTGATGAAGTTTGGAGAGAAGAGGATTTCGATATCTGTTTGTGGGACAACAATACCGCACCGAAATTCAGAAGTGTGCATTGCGAATGAGCAGATGGAATACGATACGGAAGATGCTAATGAAGAAAACAAACGGCGCTTTATCAATGCAGTATGGATCGATCCACAGTTTATCCAACTCTCTCCAAATTATAGGTGGTCTTCTTAAGAAGCCTTATTGGTTAAAAATTCTTTTATTTTTAAATATTTATTAGAAATTGTTCTTATAAGGTCAACCTTATGGTAGGGTTGAGCTCTATGGGGGCCACCATGATTTTTTTTCAGACATCTAAACCTTGCATCTGATGAGTTCTCTCTAGGTGATGGTTTTTCCCAAAGATTAGCCGTATCCGGAACTCAAGTCAACCACACTATCTGGAACAGTCAAAATCATCTATAAAACATCTAAAATCATTTCATGGGCCCACCTGATTTTTGGGATAGCATGAAATTTGGTTGGTCCCCTCATCCAGGAGGTAGACACACAATGGATGGGTCAGATGCCTGAACCATATCTATGTTGGCTCAATAACAATTAGGAAGCCTTAAATGGGTGGGCGTCCCCTCATCTGTTTCCTGTCGTGTGGCCCACTTAAAGTCATGATCAAACTGGACTTTGGGCTTTAGGCCTGAAAATGTGGGGATGCATCTGATGGAAGGGGTGGGTGTCTAACAGATCATGGTAGGGTCCACATAGCTTAACCTCACAATAACCTTACAGTAACGTTGACCTTATAGGAACATTTTTCCTTTTTCAGTTAGGATTTTAGTTCATCTTTGATCTGCATTGATGGAGGTTAATAGTGTTTTTACAGAACTGACACTGAATTTCATTTTCGATTATATGCCTTTTTTTTTTTTTTTTTTTTTCCTGCCTGGCAGGCAATAATTACAGTTGAGCCCTGTTTGTTTTGGTGTAAAAATACTGGTAAACTATAGTAGAAGCATAACAATGAGATAATAATGAGATGGGCACCTATTTGAAAAATTGGTCTATATTAACCTCCCCAAAGTGAAAACTTTGTAGATCCACACCGTCCATTCATTTTCTCAGATCATTTAAGGGCATGAGCCCATAAAATGAGGAAGATCCAAAGCTCAAGTGGACCACACCACAGAAAATAGTAGTTTCAACTATGGGCATCATTATTCCCACTGCTTCCTTTGGTGTGGTCTAGTTGAGCGTTGGATGTGCATCATTTTTTGGCTCATGTCCTAAAATGAATGGACAACATGGATAAAACACATACATCAAAGTGGGGCCCACAGATTTTTTGCCACTTAGACATAGTAAAGACACTGCAAATCTAGTGACTTTTTACTGATCAAATCTTGCCGGAGCTAATTATTACTCATTTACCTTCCTTTACTAGTATTTATGTGGAACCCAATAGGCTCTTAAAATGTGTTGAACTCATTTTTGGGTGTAATCTAAATCCATTAGCATACCACAAGAACTGTGGGAAATTCGAACTCGATTGTGACTCAGAAAATTTCCATAACTCACGATCATAAAATCAAGAAAGAGAGTCATAAGCGAAATCCTCCTCAATCCATGAAGACCTTGTGTTTAGCTCTAGAAATAGCATTGGTCGCAGTCTTATGCTGCATTTTGAGGTTTTCTGAGGCTCTGTTGGGATTCACTCTTGTATTTATTTGCAATAGTTAAATTAATTTGGAAATCACTGAATTGCATTGCGATTGCGATTGCTTTCATTAGTATCCAATCTAACGGGATTCAGGCTTGATAATTCAAATTGCAATAATGTTACTCTTTAGTTGGACTTGAAAGCAATGCAATTGCAGTCCAAGGCTACGTTTGGATGTACAATCCAATTGCATTGCGATCATGCAACTGCCATCAAAATTATCCTAATGGAAAGCATGTGGCCCACAGAGAAGCTCAAATCATGTCCTCTTATCCAACATGTCGGCCCCAAAACGGTGGAAACTGGAAACGTTGGCTGGATGCATTGAGCCATGTGACTCCATGTGTCCGGATTTTCATGTTGGTCTGCTTGCTCTCTTGTGCTTGTCTGCATCTCGTTCTTTGGGTTATCTACTCAGATACTCCAAGCGAATCGATGGAAGCTGAAAATTAGACTTAGGTGTGCAGATTGTGTTGGCCAGCAAGGGGGCTTGATGATGCAAAAGTGTCGCTGTGGGGCTGTGTAATCATCAGTTTCTAACTATTGGACCTCTGGTGATTCTGGTGCTAAACATGGGGAGAGCATGGGCCATTGAAATTTCTGTCCTTCCTCATTTCGTACCTTACAACATTTTTATATGGCCAAGATTGTCTGAGTCATTGTGGTTTTTGGTCCATTATCCATTTATGGACCCTAATAATGAAAGAACAATTAAAAGTTCGCATGATGTGGTCGCATTTGGCTGTGCAACAAAACCTTGGTCAGCATGCATGACTTCCCAAGCCAACCTAGTCTACTTAATGTTTGGGTCATACTTCGATAACCCAATAACTCGACTCGATGTCTAGCTAGGTTGGTTGACTCAAAGACTAGGTCGAGTCATACTGGTATTTTATAACAAAAAATAAAATATTAGGGGATATTAGTAAATATCTATTAAACATAAAATGGCAAAAGCTGGCAGCAAAATTCATGTTTGGTCAACTGATTAAGTATTGCTCTTTTGGGAGATGTCTAGTGCTCGAATCTCCTCGCCCAAGTCAGTGCAAGTCACAATGACTTGACTGAGTTTACAAACCAACTCAACAGTCGAGTGCTGCATGAATCTTGTTTTGCCATTCCACTCTATCAAGGGCCAGACATACACTCTAAGCATAAGTTTGAGTTTGATTTTCATTTGAACATGCATGAATCTTGTTCTGCCATTCCACTCTATCAAGGGCCAGACATACTCTCTAAGCACGAGTTTGATTTTCATCTTAACATGGAAGAATTATAATTCCACATCAAAACCATGAAAAGTTGGATTTCTCATTTCTGATTCTAGAGATTCTAGTATCATATACATAGCATCCATCATAGGATGTGTAATATCCCCAGCTACAAATACCATGACATTGTTTCTTACTTCAATCCAACTATAACCAGGCACCTTCTTCACACCCTTTGCAGACATTGCCTTCCTCACCCTCTCAGCTTCTTTCCACTGCCCACTAGCACAATACATGTTAGATAACAGAACATAGCCCATCTCCTTCAATGGCTCCATAGCCATCAGATCCTCCCCCACCTTCTTCCCAAGCCTTACATCCCCATGAACATTGCAAGCCCCAAGCAACGTCTCGTAGTAATTACTGTTCACACCAAGCATTGCCGAACTATCCTTGACCAGCTTACTAGCTTCTTCTAAGTACCCACCTCAGCCGAGCATATCAATCATGCAAGCCACATGGTCCACCTCATGTGCAAGTCCATAGACTGATTCCATTGATTTGAAGAGCACCTGGCCTTGCTCGACTAGCCCTGAATGGCTACACACTGTCAACAAGCCAATGAAAGTCACCTTATCTGGTTCCACGCCTGATGCCACCATGTCTTCAAACAGCCTTAATGCTTCGTGGGCTCGCCCATGTAGCCCGAATCCAAATAGCATGGCATTCCAAGAGACCAAATCCTTGCATAGAATGTCTCCAAACGCTGGGTTACATCCTTCCATGTCTCCACACTTGGCATACATGTTAATCAACCCATTGCCCACATACATGTAAGAATGAAGACCAAAGCGAATTACACAACCATGGACCATTTTACCATGTCCCAAGACTGCTAAGTTAGCACAAGCATGAAGGATGGCACTGAATGTATAATCATCAGGTTAGAGAAGACTCCTTCTCATGTTAACGAAGAAGCTAAGGGCGAGCTCTCCATGCCCGTTTCTCGCATACCCTCCAATCATCGCAGTCCAAGAAATCATGTTGTTCTCAGGTGCGTGCTGAAATGCGGCAAGAGCTGCTTGAACATCTCCATTTTTCATGTGGCCATCTATCATGGCATTCCATGACACTTGGGTTTTAATCTCGATCAAATTAAAGATCTTAACAGCATCCTCGTGACAGCCTAGTTTAGCGTAGAAGCTCAGAATCGAGTTATTAACCTCCGCTGCTGAGCTCCAACCACTTTTAACAATGCACGCATGGATCACACGCCCATAGGAAAATTCAGATGACTCAGCGTATGCATTCACGAGTCTAGCAAATGTCCACAAATCCCCTCCACAACCGCCCATTTGCATCAATTTGAACAAATGCATGCACGAATCGATTTCTCCATGTTGACTACAGCCTGTCATCAATATATTGTATGCGACTTGATTTTGAACGGGCATTTGATCAAACACTCGATGTGCATTCTCAAACTGCCCCGTTTTCACATAAGAGTACATGAGAGAGCACCATGAAACTTCATTTCGTGTGCCCATATCGTCGAACACTCTATAAGCATCGGAAGGAGATGAACACTTTTCCATACATATCCATAAGTGAATTACAAACGGGCAAAGAAGATTGAAATCCAAAACTGACAACGAGCGCATGGAATTTCCTTCCACGGCTAAGACTGCCAGCATCAACTGACACGTGCAAGGCTGCGGTGAAAGAGAAAGCATAAAGATTCATGCCTGCAATTCTCATGTCAGAAAACACAGACAGGGCTTCTTGAGAAAGACCCAGTCGAGAGTAGCTTGTAAGCGTTGCATTCCAAGTGATTATATCTCTTTGAGGCATTTCGTCGAACAGTCTCCTCGCTGTGGCGATCATGCCTGATTGTGCAAGAGAAACAATATTTGATGAGTGCGAAACAAATCTGGGTGCGGCATTTCGTCGAACATCTGATTTGCTTTGAAATCAAGAGGCTCCACCATGCATTTTAGCAGCTGCAGCTAAGTCAGATTTTGGAACCGGTTTTGATTACTTTGACTGAGAGATATCAGTTCGGGGATCAGTGAGATGGATGGAAAACTATACGCTGTCGCGCCGTCTCCTTCGTACAGCACGGCGTTGCAATCCAGACCGTTCATCTGGTAGACCACGCCGTGCATGTGCCACTAGTTGGAAACGGATTGGCTACTCCCCCTGACACCAGCCCCGTAGCTGGTGGTCGGTGCTATGTGGGGCCATAATGATGTATGTGTTTCATCCATTCCGTTCATCTACTTTTACAGTATGAGACCAAAAACGAGGTATATCACAATCTTAAGTGGACCACATTACAGGAAACAGTGTTGAATGACCGTCAACCATTAAAAAATATTTTGGGGCCATAAAAGTTTTGGATCAAGCTGATTTTTGTTTTTTCCCTTCATCTGGGCCTGCATGACCTTATCAACATATTGGATGTCAAATAAACAGTACAGTGGTCCTTAGGAGGATTTTGATGGCGGATATCCAATCACTAATGTTTTCATATGGTCTGGTCTACTAAACCATAAAATGATCTGTAATAATGGATGAACGGAATGGATCAAACACATACATCATTATGGGCCCCACAGAGCACCGACCTCCAGCCACGGGCTGGTGTCAGGGGGAGTAGCCAATCCGTTCCCCCACTAGTTCTGTTTCTAATGGACGCTGATATCCTGCGAAAGCCTTTCGCAGGAAGTTCCTACGCTGTAAACTTAGTTGGGGCCCACCGTGATGTTCGTCAGGAATTCACTCCGTCCATCAGTTTTGTGAGTTCATTTCAGGAGAGTAGAAAATTTTTTTGCAGGATACAAGACTCAAGTGAGCCGTACTAAAGGTAAAGGTGGTTAGGGAAATTTCTACCGTTGAAACCTCCCTGGGTTCGACAGTGATGTTTACATGCCATCCATACCGTTAATAACGTCATTCCTACTGGGATGAACTGAAAACATAAATATTAGCATGATTCAAAACTTCTGCTGGCCCACGAATATTTCAACTGTGGACGTTCAATTATCCCGTTTTCACGATCAATTATCCCATTTTTGGCCCACTTGAGTATCGGATACTGTTCATTTTTGGTCTCGTATTCTAAAATGCACTCACAAAATGGATGGCCGGGAGGATTTCTCACAAACATCACAATGGGCCCCACCTGGGTTCCCAACGCAGGAACTTCCTGCGAAAGCCTTTAGCAGGAAGTTCCTACGCAAGAATGCTGGATGGGGCCCACCACCATGCTTTTGGGAAATATACTCCGTTCATTGGTTTGGCTAGCTAATTTTAAGAAAATTGACCGAAAACGAGGTGGATCCAAAACTAAAGTGGGCCACACCAGAGGGAAAATTGGGGAAAGAATGGCCGCACCTTGATGTTTATATGCCATCCAAACTGTTTATAAGGTCATTAACACAGGGATGAAGTGAAAATACAAAAACTTTAGCATAAAACAAAGCTTTTATGGTCACAAGAATGTTTCAACGGTTCTCACTGAATTCCTACTGTTTCCGTTTCCTCTCGTGTGGCCCACTTAGAGTCTTGGATCCACCTCATTTTTTGTTGCTTGATCTAAAATTAGCTTGCGAAATGGATGAACGGAGTATATTTCCCAAAAACATGGTGGTGGGCCCCACCTAGCATCCTTGCGCAGGAACTTCCTGTGAAAGGCTTTCGCAGGAAATCCGCGTCCGTTTCTAAGCGGAAGACTCGCACGGAGCGCAAAGAGCCTCACTGAGTGGCCAATAAATCCTATGTGTGAACCGCCGGGTGGGCTTGATGGATACCTGAACCCGGCTCGACGGACTGGGTATGCATGTAGGCAGGGGTAGAGGTGGGCATCGGATGACTCGATCCGGCTAACTCGACTCGTCCGACTCGTTTAGATCTGACTTGACCCGAACTAAATGGGTGAGTCAGTCCAAACTGAGTAGGCTTCGCCCAATCCGAACTCAAACCGAGTCGAGACCTAGTAACTCGACTCGAAACTCGATCCGGTTAGACCCAATTCGATCTGAAATCCGACTCTCTAACCCTATCCGTCACACCCTACCCTGGCCTGAACCCAAAATCTCTCTCTCCCTCCCTCATCCTTCTCATCTTCCAAGCTCGACATCTCTCTCTCTCTCTCTCTCTCTCTCTCTCTCATCCTCATCTTCCAAGCCCGACAACCACCCACCACCATCACCCTCCTCTCTCTCCTCGCCACTCTTTCGGTCTCTCCCTCCCTCATCTCTCAATCCGACTCGGTGCCAACTCGAGCTGACTCGGTACTTCTGACTGGATCGGACTCGGTCCGGATCAGTCTAAGCCAGACTAGACTTGGATCAAGTCAGGCATGTTGGACTCGGTATCGAGTCGGATCGAGTTGAGTCAGCCCTAACTCAGTCTAACTCGACTCGATGCCCAGCTCTAGGTAGGGGTATTAATGGGCCAGGGTTGGGCTTAAAAATTTGAATTTTGAACAGGACTGGCCCATCGGCTCGCCCGAAACAGTTCAAAATCCAGGCCGAGACCTTCCCCAGGCCCGACCTGGTGACAGTATCTAAGCGGCCCCTATAGGATTGGGTAGAGGTGTATAGGCTTGGGCTTTAACCTTCTTTCATCCACTTTTTATTTATTTATTTATTTGGGTGTGGGGGCGTTTACCCTAAAATTCGTGAGAGACGAGACTAACTCTACGTATTTAGCACAACATTCTTCAGACGGTATACATATGGATGATGAAAAGTCAAAATTACCCTCAATGGGATGCAAACCGAAAATGTTTCCAAGCCCTATACAAGGAATTAAGCTCTAAAAACTAGAAGCTATTTTGGCCCCAACTTGTTGCATTTATGAAATTTTAATTAGATCACTAATTGTGTGATTAATTTTAAGTATAGGTGAGTATGAGTACAAAAAAATCAGCTCCATTTGTGATATAGGTGGACCATATGATTGAAAACAATGTACACATCAATGCCTACCCTCCAAACCATTTACCTCGGTGTGACCCGCTTGAATCATGTATTGTCTTAATTCTTGGCCCTCGGCTTAAATGGTTTTTTTTTTTTATAATGAAATCTAATAGATGGAGTGGATTTCTTATAATCATCACTGTTGATGCAAAAAACTTGTTCACCCTCGCCGAGCCGCTGGACCATCACACACCTGCACATGAACGAGACAAAGGAGACCCTGGCTTGAGCACGGGACCCTCCGATGCCAAATCAGGCTAGGAATCTGGGTTTGAGTAGTGGTGATGGGTTTTGGGTGAGAGATTTTGTGTACCTTTTCATGTCAATGGCCCCCCTTACATATAGTGTCCGTGGGACGGGGTGGCCTGCCATCTCAGGCACGATCTTAGCCGTTCAGGCGAGGTGTGCGCGAGTGATGGATGTTGACAATTATCCTGTAATCACGTGGTGGACGGCTACGTGTGAGTGATGGACGCTGACAATTACTCTGAATTCGCCCTCATCTGAAGAAGATCATTCACCGAGCCGAGGAGGGAGGTTGTTGTGCAGCCTAGTATGTGTCGAGGAGTTTCTTTGCACTCCCATACATCATCTGGCACGCCATCGCTGCTCTCCCCAGCTCAGCCATCGAGAGCCCTTAGTGCCGAGCAGAACTGAATCCTCAGTCATCTGCTTCGAGATAGAGCTAAACTGTTTGATTGGTTTGCTGATTGTTGTTGCGAAGAGCTCGAAATTTCTACATTGGTCGGCGATCGCCGAACCCTCATTCGTTTGGGATGTTGATCTTTCCGAGCGGAGGGGTATATTTATCATCCCGATGGTTTTCTATTCTCAATAAGCCTGTCGCGTCGTTGAGCTGACCACCCCCCCTGAATCCATCCTAACTAAAGGCGTGAAGCCCAGCCTTTCTGGATGGGATGTAGGAATGTGTGCTTATCGGCCCGAGCCGACCCTGAAGGTGGTCGGACTGCATTTTCCCATAACAATCACGATGGGCCTTATAAATATCAATCTATGTTGGACCTCTCTCAACTGTTTCCCTTGGTGTGGCTTATTTGAATCACAGGTTGGCCTGTTTTTTTTTTTTTTTTTTTTTTTTTTTTTTTTTTTTTTTTTTTTGCCATGGGTATAACATCATATTATGCATCTAATGTTCAGAGTGGATTTCACATACATATCATGGTGGGCCCCACAACAAATTATCATTAACATCTCTCGCAACTGTTTGAAGAGATTTATCTTTCCTATATTAAAAAAGAAAAAAATTATGGGAGGTGTTGTTCAGATGGTGACCTCAACTGGGTGGTTTCAATTTCAGGAGTCATATTAAGTGGCCCGTCCATCTCCCGCATCATATCATCATTCAATTTAGGGGAGTGGTCTAAACATGCATCACAAGGGTTGGAAGGGTCAGTTGAAATTGGTTCATTCTCCACATTCAAATTAGTCATGTCAGACAGGTAGAGTAGATCATTATGGTTGACGACTTCCTGAACTTCTTGATCATTGGCAGGGGCTACACTTGAGATTGAATCCCAATACTCATCATCGTCAAGTTCTGTGCAGTGTGTACTTGGGATGGGATCAGATTCCTCACATTCTATTCCTTGATTGGGTTGAGGTTCGAATAAACTAACCTCTACCTCATCAATGTAATCATGTGTATCATGTGAGTGAAGTGTGTCACTATCATTATATTTAAAAGACACCCACGTCTCTTGATCATTCCTTTGGACAGTCATCGAGATCGACTCATCAGGAAATTGAACCATGTGCTCATCAATACAATCCAACTCTTCATTCTCAATTGTACTATTTTCCATAGTCGCATCACGTGAACTCCACTGTTGTACATCTTTTACAAGTTCTTGAAATCGTTGGAGTGTGTTTTGTTGAATGAGCTCCAGATTTTGTATGGAGTTCTGAAGTGAATTCTCTTGGATCGTTCTTTGTTGGATTTCTGAGGTATAGGACCCAAGAGAATTGTTGTCATGATGCATTATTGATTCAACTTCCCAATTTTGATGGTTCCATTGATCATATGTATGAGGTTGTGTATGGAGAGTTGGATTTGGTTGAGGTGAGGTGCATTAGCCTCAATTATCCTATTAAGGCGTGATTCAAGCTCTTCTATTAATTTTCTCATATCCGTAGCAGAGTCTTTGTCACTTTGAGATGACTCCCCTTGGATCGATTTTGGTTGAATCTCAAAGGTAGGGGATCCAAGAGAATTATCACTATAACATGTTGTTGGTTCATCTTTCCGACATTGATGCTTCCACTGATTAGAGTCATACAGATCATGTGTGGGAGAATCTGATGGTTGGTAATACATATTATCACTCATAATATAATCACGCATTGTTTTTCTTTTTCTCAGATGAGTGATAATAATTCTCACTCCCATAGTTATGATAACCCCAACACTCACGTACTGTCTTGTTAATCTGTGGGGTGTAATTGTTCTCCTGCATATGATCACGTAAGGACTTCTTAACCGATGAAGCGTTATACTCTGGTCGGTTCTAGATGATTGTTTCAGGAAAATTCTGAGACATAGGTTGATTTCTATCATAATTATCATCCCAATATAGATTATTCTTCTCAGCATACTGACGTTCCCACTCGTGCATATACATGATGAGTCCCCAACTCTAATTCTAATCCTAAGAAAATAGAAGAAAAGGTCCTACAGCAGTATGGAAAGTAGGTAGAGGAGAAGTTAGAAGGAAGTTACCCAGTTAGAAATTCCTATGTTAAGACCCTGCAAAAGGAAACAAAAGAGATTAGTTTCTTAAAAAGAATACCTAGAATAAGAAAGTTTCTAAAAATAAAATAAAAGAAAGATGAGTTAGTTACTAAAGTTAGAAAGAGTTTCTAAAAAGGGAAATAACTAATCTAGTTTTAAAAAAAAACAAAAGAGGAAAGTTTCTAAAAATAAACTAGTTCCTAAAAATAGAAAAATACTAGAATTAGAAAATTTCTAAAAGGAGAAAATAAAACCTAAAATTAGAGTGTTTCTAAAAATAATTAGGAAAGTTCTAAACCTAAAGTTAGAAAGTTAACAAAAACTAATCCTAAAATAGAAAGTAATGTTAGTTTCTAAAAAGGAAAAATTTTCTAGAATTAAAAGAAAGCCTAGAATTAGAAAATTTCTAAAACTCAAACCCTATTTCTAAAAATAGAAAAAGTAGAGGAATTAGAAAGGGATTACCAAATTAGAAGTTTATGTCAGGATCCTATAAAATAATAAAACAGGTTAGTTTCTAGAAATTAGAAAAAAAAAACTAAAAACTAAAGTTAGAAAAAAATCCTAATCTTAAACTAATCCTAAGATTAATTAATTTCAGAGAATCGTAGCCGTCAGTCCCCGGGTCACGGCGCCAAAAACTTGTTCGCTCCCCAAGTGCAGGGTTGTGATGTAGTAATAAACTCGGTAAGACCGAGGTCGAATCCACAGGGACTGAAACTTGTACGTAATCTGAAACTAACTAGAACTAGAACTAGAATGAGATAAAATCTAAATTGAATTGTAATTTGAGGAATAATTGTGAAATAATTATCTAAAACGTAGAGAATTCAGAGGTAGGAAACTAGGGATTCAGAGGATCCACTTGTAGAGATCAGGGAGATTTTATGCCTACTAGAAGAATCATGGAATTTAAACTGAACTTATTTGATATAGTGTTTGAAAGATGAAAGGTGTATGAATTAGAATGGATTCTATCACCAAACCATGCCCAAGAGACAAAGTAAACAACAGAATTAAACTAATTACCAACCAATCAATCATGTCACGAAGGTTAGGAAGGGTACCGACATCCAACCATGCCCAGGAGACGATGGTGAACAACAGGGCTTCCTGACGTCATAAACATAAAAGGAATAGGAACATGCTCAAAGCTATCACAGACCCATTGTAATTTCAGTCACAACAGACCATTAAAAACTAAAAACATTCCCTTAATTAAACTAAAATCAATATCGGTTCAGTATAAACAAAATGCATAAAATAGAGTCTCCCATCATGCCACAAGCTTCACCTCTTAGCCCTAGCTAAGAGGTTTAGCCTGACATGAGAGGCTAGAACACATAAGAAGAAAACAAAACAAAATAAAATAAAATAAAATTATAAAGAAAGAAAATAAAAACTCTATCTATTGCTGCTCCACGGCTGGTGCTGCTCCCCCAAAAAAAAAACTTCTCTCTCTCCCTGTCTCCCTCCCTCTTTATAGCCATAAGAGGGTCACTCGTATGGAGCTTCCACACCCAGAGGCGGAAAGAGAGTTTGCAACCGAGTCGGAGATCTACTCCATTTACGCAGCAGGCTCAAAGCATCTTACGCATCTGTCCTAATTGGTGGGCCCTTGATTGAGGTAAAACAGGAAATCCACTCCATCCAGTGGGTTCATGTCAGATTTTTGGTCGGGAATGGATTGATTTGGCTCGGATTTGGTGTGGCCCACAGGATCTCTCTTCTGCCGTCCAAATTGCATTCAATGGATAGGATCTCACGATACCTTACCTGGGGTCAAACTGACACCTAGGCGAGGATAAGAGGATCGATGGGATTCCAATGGACGGTCCAGATCAGACCTTCAGTGTACGATGGTGGCCCATGAAACTCATCCGCAGGATTGGCTCTGTTTGCGAAACAGAGCCTGCGTAGTAACGCTGTGATGCTTGGTGGGGCCTACTATAAGCGTCGGTTGAAGAATCCATGTCGTCCATTGAGTTGTCCTCGAAAAACCATCCAGAAATGGGTATTTTTTTCTCGAATTTAGTGTGGCCCATTGAATCTTTCCTTGCCGCCGTCCGTCTCATGCTTGAATGGTTATGATTCCATCTTCTTAGTTTCTTAAAATCTTGTCACCTAGGCCTTGGTAAGAAGGACCTCGGGGTTCTAATAGACGGTGTAGATAATCCTTTTCGACGATGGGTGGAGCCCACTATCAAAACCCAATTGCTAGCACGTCCGTCACTGGACGTTTGGCTTGGCTAAATTTGGATGATTTGCAAAAAATATGTGGAGTCCACTGCGATGCCTGTCCTAGAAATCCACTCCCTTCATCAGATCATGGACGTAGTGTTGGCCCACAGCCTCTAGTTTGAAGTAGATCCGACTTTAGGGTGGGCCACACGCTCAACCGATGTGTGGACAACATTCACCCTTAAAAATACAATCCCTTCACGTGGATGCCATGCATGGCATCCATATTTACAAATTTGCCCTTATCTTTCGTGATAACTTCTGCCGTCCATTTCTCCCTACCGTATCGTCCAAAAGTGGTGAAATTTAACGAATATTCACCGTTTTTCATGATCTTTCCATCGGTTCAGTTTGAGTCTCAATCTCCCAAGGATGTCCAAGATGCTTTCTCAATGGTTATTATCTGATCTTGTCCATCGGGTCACTTACACACTAACCCAAGGGTTGAATTTTGACGTGTACGGTTAATTTACGGTCCTCAGGTCAGGTATGAAGTTTCGAGTTGAACGGATGGTGGGAACCCTGTGATCTTGCATTCTGTACCAATTTTGGGCCACTTGAGCTTCGGTTTATCCGTTTTCTTAGATCTCTGGCAGGTGAATTCTTCGATCTTGGTTCCTTAGAGTCCGTCCCTTGCCTTGGTGTCCTCAGATTATTAAATCCATGCTTTTTATCAACTTTTTACCGTCCATGCTCTCAAATACACCCTGTATCACCAACACAGTTAAAACTGGGCGTTAAACAATATTATGTTCATAAAATCAAGTAAGAATCGGGTCTAATATGCAATATTTGACCCTCAACAGGTGTTGAGGCAAAAATTTTGATCGCCCTCTTCTGACCTCCGAGCAACTGCGCAAGAGGAAAACAAAGGAGACCCTGGCTAGAGCAGGGGACCCTCCGATGCCAAAGTCATGTTTGGAATCTGGGTCTGATAGTGTAGAGGATCTTTTGGGCGAGAGATTTTGCGTACTTATTCATGTAGGTGGGTCCCTTATTTATACTGTTCATAGGTTAGGGTGGCCCGTAATCTTAGGCACGATCTCAGCCGTTAGGTGAGATGTGCGCGAATGGTGAATGTTGTCGGTTACCCTAGAATCGTGCATTGGGCAGTTATTTTTGTCGTGTGTTACTGGGAAGAGATCTCGCACCAAGCTGATTTGGTCGAGCTCTCCTGATTGAGCGAAGATGATTTGAGCTGAGCTCTGTCAAATGGCTGAGGACAACTTGGACCGAGCTTAATAGAACTCGACTCTGTTGTTCAGTCGAAGATGACCCGAGCTGATTCAATCATGACTAAATTAGTCCTAACTATGGCTCGGACCTGATCTCTCATCGGCTTTGGTTGTTCTCGATGGTTCTTTGATCATGTCAGGTTATCCAGTTCTTGGAAAGTATGAGCGACCAAAAACTTAGACCACATCCTTCTGAGGGCTATGTTTGTGAGAGCGGGCGTTAACTTCATGCTAATTCTCCTAGGTAAAGTGTCCCGGGGACAAACGCTCGTTGGGCCGAGCTGACCCTGAAGGTGGTCAGGCTGAGCCGTTCTTGAATATGGTGGGGTCGAGCTGTCCTTGAAGATGGTCGGATTATATTTTCCCATAACAAAAGCCCCCTACTCCACAAGTTTATAGTGCGAGCTCGGGGAGTAAGTTTATATAATGAAGACGAACGGGTGCTCATCACCTTAAGTTTTATTGAATAATCAAGTACTGATTCCAAACTTATTACCTTTTCCTTCTTTTTCCAGTTTTTGATTTTATATCAACGGTCCCTTTTATTTATTCATTCTTTTCAGACTTTTCATTCCTTTCTAGTCTTTTCATCATACATGACCTTTTTGTCTATCTCTCTATTTTTTAACTGGTTCTTTTCGTGTTTTTAAGGTGGATAAAATTCTCAAGACTTAATTCTCAATATCTTTCAATGATATACATATTAACAATAAAAAACTCTAGTACTATTCAATAAAGCAAATTGAACGTGTCCAACCAATGCTCGGATCGACAAGGAATTCTATCAGAATGGTCTTCAGGATATCTCCTTCAGTTGCAGATGCTAGTTTTGCAAGGGCATCTGCCCACGAATTTTCTGATCTCGGGATTAGGTTGACACTGCATTTCTAAAATTTATTGATCAACTCTCGAGCCTCGTTCAGGTATGCAATCATTTGTACCTCCTTTTCCTGATATTTTGTGGAGATCTAGTTGACGATAAGTTGAGAGTCACACCAGACCTCGATGATCTGTGGCCCCATGGTGACCGTTAGACTGATCCCTGCCAACAGTGCTTCGTGTGGAAACCGAACCTCAGCGCATACTAGATGGTCGTCAGGTCGGGAATTACAAGGACAATTCTGGCCCCTACGTGCTTAGAATTTGACGACCCGTCTACATACAGCGTCCAAGTGTTCTGGTCTACTTCCGTCGTTTGAGTGTTTTCGGTCAGATGGATGAGCTCTACATTGTTCGCTGATTGGCTAGCTTCGCGGGCTTCACCATCTTGGTCGGATCTTCCGATTGGGTTGGGAAATTCTTCGAGCTGTCCGGGATGACTTTATTATCTTAAGCAATAAATTTTACGATGAAATCCGCCACTGCCTGGCCCTTGATGGCATTTCTGGGCTGGTACCTGATGTCGAACTCGCTGAGCTGGATTACCCATTTAGTTAACCTTCCTGATAGTTCATGACTCTGGAACACTTGGCAGAGAGGCTGGTCGGTCAGGACTACTATTGTGTGGGCTTGGAAGTAAGGGCGGAGTCTTCAGGATGAGATTATCAGGGCTAAAACAAGTTTATCCAGATTTGGGTACCGGGTCTCGGCCGGGACTAGAGCCTTGCTAACATAATAGATTGAGCGTTGCTTGTTTTCAAATTCTTGGACAAGGGCCGAGCTCACTGCGAAAGCGGAGACCGCCAAGTAGAGCAACAGTAGTTGTCCTGCTTCCTGTTTCGATATGTAACACCCTGAATCTTTAGGACTCGAGTACACGACCCGTTTCCCAAAAACCCGAGTGTTAACCTTAAAGGATGGTCAGATATAATATTTTTCTTTTATCTTTAATCAGAGTAAGCAGATGAGTGTAGAATGGACAAGTAAGCATAAAAGGGAAATTTTAAATTTCATTTAGAATATACAAGCGAGTGCCCATAATGACTTATACAAACCAATGTCTCTGAATTTAACAAGTACAAGATTTATAAGAATTTAATACATGAAGAATAGCAGAAAACATATAAATATAAGCCGCCAGATCATGCAGCTCCTCCAAGAAAATATGGCCATGCATCCTTGGCAATCGTACCTTGTTCCTCATCAAATCTGAACATGCATATCAATAAAGCCACCTGTACAACCTGTACGGTTGTATATTTGATGGATGAGTGGCTAACTCAGTGTGAATTCCCCTCAAGATTACACACCGTCGCATTAGGTAAACATAGTTATAAAACAAAGCATACAAAACAATACATGATGCAAGTCTTATTAGATGCATGGATGCGTGAATGTAATCATCGCCCCGGGGATGCTCATCCGTGCGAATAGTGGGCCGTCACCCATGCAATCATCGAACCTGGGAAACATCATCCAGTCGGAAAGGGGTCGATAGTCGGTGGTCTGGGAGCTAGCAAAACGATACCCTGAAGATCCTAAGGGCACGTGCTACAACATCCAGAATAGCCACCCGTCATCGCCAACATGCTATGGATGCATGATTAGCCAATCCATTATTAATCCAATTAAAACCAACCAATTTAAATAAGCTCACAGTCACTAAGGGGAGCACATGGCCCAACGTAGGCCGACGGCTCGGGCATAATATCCCATGACTACCATCCTCGGCCCATAAAGGTACCATCTTGGGATGTTTAATGGAAACCTATAGACTAGTGGCCAATCATATTACAGTATATGGGGCTTACCATCGCATGGTTGCACAGTATAAAACATCGAGCCCATATAGGAAAAATATTAAAATAGAACCATGTAAGGCGAGTATCAAAATATGCCACATAGGGCGAATATCAAAACCATTCGATGAAAACCATCCTTAAAAATCATTGGGCACAACAACCCTGGAGGTAGGCCCACATCAATGATCCATCTAGACCATCACCTAATAACCACCAAGTCGAAGATCCATTACAATCACAACTAGTCAAGTTACACCCCAAGTATGGGTGTACATTCATATGTGGGAATTTCTCACTAACGTACTAGTTTAAGTTCCACAAGCAATCCACAAAAAGAACACAAGCGTGAACAATTATACAGGATAATCATAAAGCATGTAATACAACAATTCAATTTCCACCAGCTAACACATGTGATTATAAAGGGATATATCAATTATGAATTTAAATAAAAACTATAACTTAAGCAAATGAGAACATGGAAAGCTCAAGGGGAAGAATCATCACCTTATAGATCGGATCGCCTACCAGTGCCGCAAAGCGCTTGTGCCTTTAGAATTGAATCCTAATACAATTCATGAACTTGTGCCGTTAGTTCCAAGTTCTATGTACTACCTAGGTTTAAGATCATAGCCTAGGGTTTGAGTTATCTATCTTAGGGTTTTAATGTGGAATTAGGGTTTTCATCCTAGAGTTTAGGTTTAGGCTAGATCTTTAAGGTTGAACCCTAGTGGTGTGTAATTATTTATAATGTTAATTTAATAGTTATAAAATATTTACTAACATTAGTGTTATAGTTGATATTACTTAATAACCATTACAATGATAATTAATATCATGATATACTATCTATGATAAGACAATGCATTAACATTTAATAATGGTATCGTCTTAATTTCTTGTATATAATAACTATCATTAGAATAGAAAATTTACTCATGGTCATGCATCCTAAAAAGTCCTATTAATAATGGAAATGGTGACAATGTTATTTTAATAGTTAGAAAATAATTGTTAACGTTAGGGTTACAATTAATATTAACTAACATGACACTAGTAATTATTTTAATGAAAATGATTAGTATGTTCTAACATTAATAACAATATTTTAAGAACTACAAGATATTAGTGAAAATTTTCATATGTGTTAACTAATGTCCGTATGGGTAACTTACTAATTGTTAATCATACCTATCCTTAATAATCCTGAAAATGACAATAATAATAGAAATGATTATTTAAATTAGAACAGAAAATGTGGGCTCACCCAGTCGACTCAGTGCGAGCCGAGTTGACTCGGACTCTCCCATTCACTAGCTTTTCTTCTCCTCCTCCTTCCTTCTCTCTCTTTTCTTTCTCTTCCCTTCTCCCTTCCTTGCAATGTCCAACAAGGACCGAGCTCGACCCAGCCGGTTGCTGACTCGACGGTGAACCTGGCAACGTTGCACTAATGCACGCCCACACCCTCATTCTCTCCTCTCTCTCATTGCCTTCTCTCCATTCTTCTTCTTTCTTTGAAGTCCAGCAACACCACTAGACTCGACCCAGCCCAACTCGGACCGAAACAGGCCCGATAACTTAGAACCCGACCAGCTGATCCGGCTCGGTTCATGCAGGTGCAACAACGCACACTCCCTCCCTCTCTCTCTCTCTCTCTCTCTCTCTCTTCCTTCTGCTGGAGGTCCAGAGATACTCTAAGCCATACCAGGGGCGGGACAGTGACTCAGTGGCTGGACTGAGTCACGTCAACGGGCGTGGGTGCAGCGGCAACTCCGTCGGGCCGAGCTGGTGCAACAGACTGCACCACTCCAATCCCTCATCCTCTCTTCTTTCTTCTCCTTCTTTCTCCTTCTTTCTCTTCTTCTTCATTCTCACCGGATCGGCCCAGCAACATGGCGAGTCGAAACTACCTCGGTGTAGTAACATGCTGGGGAAGAAGACTTGACTCCAATGGCAGACTCCCAGCCACGGCTTCTCCATCCAATCCACTCCTTTAGGAAGGTTCATATCGATCCTAGGAAGCTTATAGGTAAGGGTTTCCGAAGCTCGGGAGAGATTTGGGTGGTGGGTTCGCTAGAGGAAGGAAACGGCTAGTTTTTCATGGCTGCCGTAGAGCGGGAGAAATAGGGCATTTTCTCTCCCTACTTGTAGAGATTCCAGCACTCTCAGGTCCTTTAGATGCGAACGAAAGGCTAGGATTTAATCCGGAGCCAGGTTTCCTTGAAATAACTAATACGTTGCTGGTTTTGGGTGCCAGTTTTCACAGACACACTCTCCTAGCACGTGAGCAACGAACAGACGGTCGAGATTCCTCCATTAGGGACGGTGTAGATGAGCCTTTGCAGGCTTACGCGGATCGCCAAGCTGTCAAACGAAGGGCGTAACGGAAGCTTTCCGTTTTCGAAAGGCATGTGTTTGTGGGACTGTTTGCGCCGAGGATTGTGCGAACACACATGTGCAATTTTGTGTGAAACAGCCAAGGTTTTGGTCAAGCCCATCGCTTGCGTTAGATGGACGGTTTAGATCATATAGGTGGGCTTTGCTGGTGGGCCACCGTTAAAACAAACGGATACCTTCTGTTTTTCAAAGACGCCCGCAAGCGGGAAAGCAGGAGAGGCCTCTTGCCTCTTTTGGCTAGGCACGGGTTAGACGAGTCTGACCGGTCTCCCAGGGTCCATGCACGGCGAGTGCACCACCCATGGTGCACACGCAACGTTTGAGTGGGGTCCATGGTGATGTTAGTGGGAAATCCACTCCGTCCATCCCACTCTATGGGCCTTAAAAGAAACCTTGGCCAAAGATCAGATGGGCCCAAGGCTCAGGTGCTCCATACGAATTCATTTTCATCCTTTATGGGCCAACTTCATAGGTTCAGCGGTCGGATCAACCTCCACTCGAATATCAACGGTTAAAAGCTCCTAGTGCATCATTTGTATGACCCTTATACATAATGTTAACCATATACTACCATTAATATTAATGTTTATTACTATTACTATCTTTTATTGCTATTATTATTATTTATTTTATTTTATTTTTCATTATATTATTATTCCATTAATAAAAAGGAATAATGTACTTCGTTATATATGTTTAATTGTTACAGATTGTTAATCATTTAATTATTAATTAGTGAAAAGGAGCAAGGATTAGTATATCATTTGCATATTATTTGTATAGTTGGATATGTTTTAAATTTTATATTTTATATAAAATCTTAAATTGTTTGAAATATGTTATTTGTTATAAATTTTATTAATTTACGTAATATAGATTTTTATGATTGAAATTCATATAAATATATCACAAGCATATAAGAAATCGATTTATGGTCCTAGGACTTCTTAGGAAGGTCTAAATGAATTCGATCTACTTGATCCAAAACCTAATGGTTGTATTAATGTGAATTTTAAGTAGGCAATATATCGAGTTTAATGGTGGAGCCCGTGGGTTTAGTCCTAAGATCTAGTAGTGTGCGGTTGAAATAGGTTGATTTTAAATGAGTAGACAGTGTGTCACCCATACATACGCACTTAGATGGTAACGCTCAAGTATCGAAAAGTACGGGGCATTACAATCTTGCCCCCCTTACAGAAAATCTCGACCTCGAGATTTGGTAACATGTGGTTCGATTATTAGTATTACGAGTGATTTAGTTGTCCTAATTATGCACTCTATCATGTTACATATATTCTCAACAAGCTATGTCAAAAATTTTCATGACCTTTATGTCTTTCAGTTAGTAGATCAACTGAGGCGTCTAAGTCCCACTAAAAGTTAGAGATCATTCCAACATTAGTCAAATCTAGGGAGTTGTCTTAATGCTCATCAACATCGAATTTCTTCCTATAGCAATTAAATGATAGTTCCCCATTGTCCAAAGTATAATACGGTTTTCTGTTCTTCAACGTTTGAGCCAACACGAGTAGATGGTTATAGTAGGTTTGAGCCCGATACATTGATCATTTACCTATGTAGAACAGAGGATCTACTGGTATCAATTCATAATCCTGTTAAATCTCGATCTTCTACCTGATCAGGGCATTAAGATCATTGAAAATTTGCTAAGACTTAGAATTTGAGCCAAACCATGTAAACTTTGTATAAATATAGTTACATCCTCTTGTGATCCTGATTATCCAAGACTCATAGGAAAATACCATGAAATTTTCTACCTCCATAACGGACAAGACCATGTGGCCCATTACGCTTCCAATACGCACTCTGATTCCTTAATGTACTAACCGAAAATTTTAGGATCAAGATTTTCACATGGAGTTTGAGTCTGAAATTCTTAAACTCATTTAGGATTTCATATCTAATTCTAATATGCTTAACCTAGGGTTGAAAACTTACCCGTAACTCCATATCTTCACCTCTAATTAATTTCAGGTGGTAAAATTTGTAGGAAATATTACTTTTAAGCAAAGAGATGTATTAAGGGGGTTCAAGTTACATTCATAGTATGATTTCTTAAGTTCAAGGGGCGCTCATGCTTGATCAACAAACAACCAAGGTTTTGGTCGAGCCCATCGCCTGCGTCAGATGAACGGTTCAGATCATATAGGTGGGCCTGCTGGTGGGCCACCGTCGAAACAAACGGATACCCTCCGTTTTTCAAAGACGCCTGCAGGCGGAAAAGCAGGAGAGGCCTCTTGCCTCTTTTGGCTAGGCACGGGTTAGACGGGTCTGACCGGTCTCCCAAGATCCATGCACGGCGAGTGCACCACCCATGGTGCACAGGCAACGTTTGAGTGGGGTCCATGGTGATGTTAGTGGGAAATCCACTCCGTCCATCCCACTCTATGGGCCTTACAAGAGACCTTGGCCAAAGATCTGATGGGTCCAACGCTCAGGTGGTCCATACGAATTCATTTTCATCCTTTAAAGGGAAACTTCATAGGTTCAGTGGTCGGATCAACCTCCACTCGAGTATCAACGGTTAAAAGCTCCTAGTCAATCATATGTAGAACCCTTATACATAATGTTAACCATATACTACCATTAATATTAATTTTTATTACTTTTACTATCCTTTATTACTATTATTATTATTATTTATTTTGTTTTATTTTTCATTATTATTATTATTCCATTAATAAAAAGGAATAATGTACTTCGTTATATATGTTTAATTGTTACAGATTGTTAATCATTTAATTATTAATTAGTGAAAAGGAGCAAGGATTAGTATATCATTTGCATATTATTTGTATAGTTGGATATGTTTTAAATTTTATATTTTATATAAAATCTTAAATTGTTTGAAATACGTTATTTGTTATAAATTTTATTAATTTATTTAATATAGATTTTTATGATTAAAATTCATATAAATATATCACAAGCATATAAGAAATTGATTTATGGTCCCAGGACTTCTTAGGAAGGTCTAAATGAATTCGATCTACTTGATCCAAAACCCAATGGTTGTATTAATGTGAATTTTAAGTAGGCATGGTATATATCGAGTTTAATGGTGGAGCCCGTGGGTTTAGTCTTAAGCTCTAGTAGTGTGCGGTTGAAATAGGTAGATTTTAAATGAGTAGACAGTGTCTCACCCATACATACACACTTAGATGGTAACGCTCGAGTATCGAAAAGTACAGGGCGTTACACGATAGTAACAGGGGCAACCCCAAGTATTGCTTTAACTGCTGAAATGCTTGCTCACAATCCAGGGTCCACTCTGCCTTCTTGTTACCCTTCAGTTGTTGAAAAAAGGGGAGGCACTTGTCGGTTACCTTGGAGACAAAGCGATTAAGGGCGGTGATTCTCTCGGTGAGACATTGGATCTCCTTCACAGTCCGAGGGGATCCCATCTCCAACAGGGCTCTGATCTTATCAGGATTTGCTTCAATCCCTCTCTGGCTGACTTGAAAGCCAAGGAATTTTCCTGAGATAACTCCGAATATGCATGTGGTCGGATTTAGCTTCATCTGGTATTTTGTAACGACCCGTAAATTTCCGTACATTGGCTCGAGTACCACCTCGACCAGAAATCAATTAGGATTAAATCCTTTAGAAATTTAACAAAGTTAACTAAGTGCTAAACTCGTTTAGCCATGAAATCCGTTGGGATCGCTTTAAATACGATCTGCAAGACCCAAAACTTGCAAAACAAGTGACTCTAGGTTACCCTGAAGTTTAGAACCAAACTCATTACCCGTCTGCTCTCGGGAATGAAACGAAACTTCGTATTAGGTCTAGATCGTACATCGGGAGTCCGATTAACACGAAGCTAAGGAACTAGGACTGCCTCACTGGGCTTGACAATCATCTCAAAAATCAGATCCAGCCGATGTCCCACGGCCATTCGTTTCGATCCGGAGCGAGGGAGTGTGAAAAACACTATTCCCATTCCAAAATAAATATCAGGAATAGTGATCTGGCACCATTCGCTTGTGCGTCAGTATTAAGCAACCTGACCGTCAGAATCAGATCAAATTACACCCTTGGATTAAGAAAAATTTCAGGAACATTTACATGTACTTAGAATTTCGGATCGTGGCCCACTGACCGTTGAACTGACAGTGGTCCGCCACGTGCGATCTGGGAATCCGATCGAGTCGAAAACGTAATCCCACATAGATCCATGTGTGGTGAGCTTAAGTCTGACGTTTGGCTCAAGGAGGGCCACCAGAACCTCTCTTTTGAGCTAGAAAAGTGACGAATATCCTATATTAGCAGTAACCCTTGAACCTGAGTCTATTTTGGGGATGTTTTTGGCTATAAAAGGGGCTTAGAATAGCCCCTCTCACAGCCATACGAATTTGGGATAAAACCCTAGAGAGAGAGAGAAAAGAGAGAGAATAGCTTGGGATTTATGGGAGATCTTCCTCCTGCTGCTTTCATTCATCACACGGCCTACACCGCCTCATTCCAGGCGCTCTCCCGACGGTATCCACTCCGTTCTAAGGTGAGAAACCCTAACCCTAGGTCTGATTTGATGTAGGTTGGTTGTAGGTTATGTAAAGACTAATCGATTCCGCTCTTTAGGCTAGAAAACTCCCGTATACGGAAGCTCAACGACCCTTGTTGATTCGTTGTGATTCCAAGGGCAAAGGTGAGGACTTTAAGTGTATAAGTTACGGTTTTCAACGCTTTCAATGTCAGATAATGATAGATTCATGATCTGCATGTAAATGCACATGTACAAAGTGCTTTCCGTTTCCTGTTTCGATTAACGTTGTAGAATATGGAATTTCACATACTCTAGGTATATGTAGAAATACCGTATATGTATTTTTTTTGGAATAGTGTTTGACATGTTTATTTAATGTATGATTATACAATACATGGATAAAATACTAGTTTGGCGAAAGGAATCGCCGTAATATATGTTCGCTTGTAAACACTATGTATGTTGAAATTGTGTATTCTAGAAATACCGCATATGTGTAAATTTTGGAAGTGTAATTGTCATGATTATTTGTTGTATGAATATGGTATACGCGGATAAAATAACCGCTTGGCGAAAGAATAGCCCTAATACGTATTTTGCTAACATACGTCATGTATGTTGGAATAACGTATTCCAAGTGTTTGTGTAAATGCTTGTGTGTGTAAATGTTTAAGTATTAGTGCCTTGGATAGGCGTTGATATGGGATTCCCGACTCCCTTAGAGACATGTAGAATCCCCTCCATGCGGTGGTTCGCTATAACCACTCACTTGTGATGTGCATATAGTTGTATCCCTATCTGTGTAGTGCTTTACAACATGCTTCACAACATGCTTTACAACATGCTTTACTTCATGTTTTATTTCATGCTTTATATCATGCCTGCTAACATGCTTGTATTACTTGTTTATCATGCTTTGCTCCACATGCTATTGATGAGAACTGTTTGAGTTTGGGACTATGTCTATAGTCCAAACATTCGGTACCAGACTTGCGATTGTGGCTGAGATTCATGTCGCCACAAAGGATGTGTCTGGCGAACCCGAGTCGTACTTCGGTTGGCGATAGTGGTTGGCCACACGGAGTGCTTTTGCGCTTCATATCGCCCAACTTGTGGTGCGCTCGAGCTAGTCAGGCTCGTCAAGTAAACCGGTATGTGTTTGTGTGTTCACCATGTTTGGTCGCTACTGCTTGAACCTAGGGTACCAAACTTACCAGTGGCGATCCCGTTAACCATGGTACCTCGATCCGCTAAGACGCATGAGCCGGGCATGGTGGTATGGGACACCGTGGTCGAGCTGTCGGCCTACGCTGGGGCCATGTGCCTCCCCGTAGTGACCATTGCGCAACCAAACTCGTGAGCCGAATACGGTGGTATGGGACAATGTATTCGAGATGTCGATACTTACGGCGAGAGCCGAGTACAGTGAGACCTGTGCTCGTGCTGACGGGCGACGAGTCCTCCGTAGTATCTTCGAGTATACTCCAAGGGTCTGTGATTGGCGACGAGTCTTTCACAGCAACTAGAGTATGAGTTGAGCCAAGTACGGTGAGACCTATACTCGAGCTGACTGCTAGTGATTGAGCCGAGTACGGTGAGACCTGTACTCGAGCTGACGGCCAGCAATTGAGCCGCATACGGTGAGATCTGTATCCGCGCTGGCGGGTGACGAGCCCTTTGCGATGCCTTCACTACGCTTCTCAAACCATAATATCGTATGAGATTAACTAGGATTGACGACCCTATAATGGATCATGTTTGGGAATGATACAAGGGAGGTACCTTAGTTTCCCAATACTGCTGTTTGAAATGGACTAATAATAACTTGGTAATCATGAGCATCATCGCACCGCATGTGCTTTGTAGATGTGGCGCACTGAAGGAGTTGAGCATTCGCGAACGTAAGATGATGTCGCTTGAGGGTGGTTTGGCAAGGGCATACAGCATCATGTCATTTCATTTTCGCACCTAACAAGAGTAGTTAGAAATGTTTGATTTGTATTGCTTTATCATTACTGCTTGATTGAATTGATAACATGTTAACCTATGCTTTATTGTTCCACTGAGTTAGCTACTCACTCCCACGTTACGGGACGGTGTTTGCAACACCCACCAGACTCTGTCGCAGGTGTAGATGGCGCCTCGGTTCAGGAGCCGGAGCCCGACTTCGATGAGGATCAGGAGGAGTTCTCCTTTATGCAGTACGCTGACAGCTTTGCTTAGGCCGACTGCATCGCGGGGGTTCCAGGGCTTACATATGGAGTTACATTTTGATTTTTTACTTAGAAACAATACATGTATATTGGTACTCAGTTAGTACTCATACTCTGGAGTTCATAAAATTTTGTTACTTACATACTTTGGATATAAAATTTCAGTCTTCTGCTGCCTTTATACAATTGAACTGGAGTATGATTTACTGTTTTGGTATAATCTCATTCATGTTTATTGCTCTAACTCAGACAACATTTAACCATCATTGTGTATGTTGCATAAGTGATGCGTTGGAACTCGGGAGTTGAGTTCATACTCGACCCCCGAATTTCAGGGTGTTACATATTTCCTCAGGATTGAGAAAGTCTCGTTGAGGTCGACCAAGTGGTTGGCGAGCTTGACGCTCTTCACCAACACGTCGTCGACGTAGACCTCTATGGATTGTCCGATCTGCTGGGCAAACATTTTGTTTACCAGCCACTAATACGTAGCTCCTGCATTCTTCAGCCCGAAAGGCATGACCCTATAGATGTAGAGGCCTTTGTCTGTGAAGATGGTCGTTTTCAGCTTGTCGGTCGGGTGCATCACTATTTGTTTATATCCTAAGTATGCGTCCATGAAGCTCAAGAGCTCGTGTTCGGCCATGCTGTTGACTAGCTGGTTGATTCTAGAGAGGGGAAAACTGGCTTTGGGGCATGCTTTGTTCAGGTCAGAATAGTCGACGCAGACCCGCCATTTCCTGTTGGACTTCCTTACTAAGATGACGTTAGCAATCCACTCGGGGTAGTACACCTCTTCGATGAACCCAACGTCCAAGAGCTTGCCAACCTCTTCAGCGATCGCGACTTACCGCTCTGGCTAGAACATCCTCCTTTTCTGCCTGACCGGTATGTAGCTCGGGTCCACATTCATCTTGTGGACCATTACCTCGGTGTTGATGCCCAGTATGTCTTAATGAGACTAAGCGAACACGTCGCTATTCTTTCGGAGGAAGCTCATCATTCGCTCGTGGTGGTTGGGAGTCAACAGTGACCCAACCTAGACTATCCTGGTTGGGTCAGCCTTATCGAGGGGAATTGTTAGGAGATCTTCCATCGGAGAGCCTCTTTCCGAGGAGTCTTCCCTACGGTCAAACAAGTTGATCATAAGGGTCTGCTTGGGTATTTTTCTCCTCAACGCGGTTGAGAAACATTGCCAGGCCTCACATTGATCTCCTTGGAGGTAGCCCACTCCGTCCTCGGTAGGGAACTTCATTATGAGGTGGTATGTAGATACCACGACTCTCATGGCATTGAGAGATGGTCGTCTGAGAATGACGTTGTACGTCGAAGGGCAGTTTACCACTAAGAAATCGACCATAATGGTGATTTGACTCTTTCCTTCCCCGACAGTGACAGGGAGTAAAATTGCACCTTCGAAGATGACCTTGTCTCCCACAAAGCCGTGTTGTAGGGTCTTAATAGGTCGGAGAAGTGGCCTATTGATTCCCATCTTAACAAACACCTCGGAGAAGTGTATGTCGGGCGAGCTACCCGTGTCCATAAGAATGTGATACACTTTCCGATTAGCTATGGTCGTGGCTACGACCAGAGCATCATCGTGTGGGTGTTGGATGCCTCGAGCGTCATCCTCAGAGAACGTTAAGCTGCACGTGTGCATTCTCTGCTCTTTGCGCGGCTTGTTGGCTAGGTGAACGTAATGACTCGGGTCAGTGCTCTCAGCATGAGCCTTCTGAACTCGGTTTGAATCCCCGCCCCCTGCAGGCCCACCGCAGATGGTATAAATTTTGATGATCGTCTCAGTAGTTTTACTTGGCTGTTCGACTTTCCGAGTTGGTTGCCCCTCCTTGACATACTCTCGTAGATGTTTGTAACATCTCGAATTTTTGCCAACCCGGGATTAGACGTCCTTAGGCAATGGGTCGATCCTAACACCTTATTAACTTGTTAGAACTGAATCCCACAGTCTAAAATCGCTCCTTAACCCATGTCCTTCACAAATCCCACCCTTCACCACCTTGTTCTTTAAATTTTCTAAGTACTTTCACATTAGACACTATCTTAAAGTTTAGGTGATGAAGAACAATACTTAAACTAAACATTGCTACAAAGGACTAAGTACCACCTCAGACCGAAATCACCCAGGACTAAATCCTTTGGAAATTAGGCGAGAATTAGCTAGTGTTAAACTAGAGTGCCTGTGAAATTAGCACCAATCACTTTAAAAACGATCTGCAAGACCCAAAACTTGTAAAATCATTGACGCTAGGTTACCTTAAAATTTAGGATCAATCTCATTACCCGACTGCTCTCGAGCGCATCTCGAAACTCCGTATCAGATCTGGACCGCACGTCGGAAGTCCGATTAATACGAAGTTAAGGAATTAGGACCGCCTTGCTGGGCTTGACAACCATCTTGGAAATCAAATCTAGATAGTGTCCCAGCGCTATTCGCTTGAGTTCGGAGCGGGGAGTGTGAGAAATGTGAAAATAATTTTAAATTAAATCCAAAATAAATAAATCTGGCACCTCTCGCTTGCGGATCAGTTTTAAGCAACCAGACTGTCAGTATCAGACCAAATTACACCCTTGGATCAGGGATATTTTCCCAAACATAACCATGTACTCGGAATCTCCGATCGAGATCCGCTGACCGTTGAACTGAAACTGGTCCGCCACGCTTGATCTGAGAACCCTACTAGAATAAAAACTTAATGGAACCTAGATCCATAGTCTGTGAGCTTAAGTCTGACCTTTGGCTCAAGGAGGCCCGCCAGAAGTCATCCGTTGAGCTGAAACAGGTCCGCTTTGGTTATAACCTAAGTATACCTTGACCTAGAGTCTGTTTTGGAGTGTTTTTAGGCTATATAAGGACCTTAGAAACCTCTCTCACAGCCATATGATTTTGAGAGAAACCCTAGAGAGAGAAGAGAGAAAAGAGAGAGAAAGAGTGAGAGAAGTGGGAGAATCTCCCAACTGCTATTCCCTGCCACTACACAAGCTGCACCACCCCATTCGCATCGCTTTCCCGGCGATTACAACTTCGTTTCTAGGTAAAAAACCCTAACCTTAATCTATTTTGGGGTTGTATAGGTTGTAGGTTATGAAATAGCTAACCTATTTCGTTCTATAGGTTACCAAACTGCCGTATATGAAAGCTTAGCAAACCTATTGGATTCGTTACGATTCTACGATAAAAGGTGCGGACTTTAGGTGTATAGGTTATGGTTTTCAACGCTTTCAATGTCAGATAATGATAGATTCATGATCTGCATGCAATTGCACATGTATAAAGTGCTGTCTGTTTTCCATTTCGATTAAAGATGAAGAATATGGAATTTTACATACTCTAGGTATTTGTAGAAAGTACCATATACGTATAAATTTTGGAAATGTGTTTGCCATGATTATTTGCTGTATGAATATATTATATATGGATAAAATACTTGTTTGGCGAAAGTGCTCGCCCTAATACATGTTTTGCTAATATACACTATGTATGTTGAAATAGTGTATTCTAAGTGTTTGTGAAAATGACTGAATGAGTATAGAATTCTCATTCGTGCTCGCCATGACTAATTGTCATGGATATATGATTGTTGTATTGGCGATACCCCTTTGACGAAAAAATTTGCCCTGAATCACGCCACGACCACTATACGCTATATATGTTGAAATGTGTAGCCCAAGTGTTTGTGAAAATGTTCAAATGAATATGGAACTTGGATTCCTACTTTCCATGACTATCTGTCGTGGGTGTATGCGTGTTATGATTGGGGCAACTCCCTAGTGAAAGGATTTTGCCTAATGCCTATGTAATCAACATATGTCATGTATGTTGATGTATGTATTTTAAAGTGTTTGTTGAAATGTCTGAATGAGTAGTAGTTAGTAAATTGTAATGTTTAAGGGTGTTGAGATATGATTCTCAACTTCTTTAACTATGTGTATGATTTCTTTAGATATCTATGTGATCAGGAATTGAATATGTACAAACTCATGCTTATGTTGTACTTCATAACATGCTCAATTGATTGTATGATTTTGTCTTTGTAATGCATATGTTTAAATTCATGTTTACGTTGTATGATCCGTCATGGGTGATGGGGGAATGGAGCAACGAGTGCGTGCAACAGCCCTGGCAGCCCTAAACGGATAAGATCAGACTTTGATTGTATGATTTGAATTTTGATTCATTACTGCTTTAACTATCTGAAATTGAATGTGATTGAGGCTATTGTATAGTCCAGGCAGTCGGTAACAGGATCGAATTCGTGGCTGAGATTCATTTGCCACGTAAGATGTGTTCGACGAACTTGAGTCGTACTTCGGTTGGTGATAGTGGTTGGCCACACAAAGTGCTTATGCACTTCATATCGTTCAACTTGTTGTGCGCTCGAGCTAGCCGAGCTCGTCAAGCAACCCGATCTGTCTTATGTATGTTCACCATGTTTGGACGCCTCTACTTGAACCTAGGGTACCAAACTTACCAGTGAAATCCCCTCTAACCATGGTACCTCGATGCCCTAAGACTCATGAGCTGGGCATGGTGGTATGGGACACCGTGGTCGAGCTGTCGGCCTACACTGGGGCCACGTGCCTCCCCGTAATGACCAGTGAGCAACCAGACTCGTGAGCCGATTATGGTGGTATGGGATACTATATTCGTGTTGTCGGCCTACATTGATAAGGTGATGGGGGAGTGGTGTAACCATTGTGCGTAACAGCCCTGACAGCCCTTGTAGTGACCTTGAGCACACTCTAAATTTGTGGTGAGGCGACGAGTTTTGCCGCAGTGTATAGAGAATGAAACTAGGCCTGTATCTATATAGTGATGAATCGTTAAAAAGGTGATGGGGGAGTGGTGTAACCTTTGTGCGTAACAGCCCTGACAGCCTTTGCAGCGACCTAGAAAACACACCATCGTCTGAGATTAACTAGGACTGACGACCCTAGAATGGATCATGTTTGGGAATGATACAAGGGAGGTACCTTAGTTTTTCAATCCTGCTGTTTGAAATGGACTAATAACAACTCGGTAATCATGCTCATCATGCATTGCATGTGCCTGGAAGATGTGGAGCACTAAGGAATGCAAGCATGCCGCGAACGTAAGATGGTGTCTCACGAGGGAGTGTGTGGTGAGGGCATACATCATCACTGCATTCATACTTGCATTAATAAGAGTAGTTAGGAGTGTTTGATTTTACTGCTTTATCATTACTGCGTGACTGAATTGATAATATGTTAACCTATGCTTTATTATTCCACTGAGTTAGCTACTCACTCCCACGTTACGGGACGGTGTTCCGAACACCCACCAGACTTTGTCTGATTGTAGATGGCGACGCTACTCTTGAGGCGGAGCCGGACCTTTATGATGACAATGATGCTTATTCATATATGCTATGCTAATGGCTTCACGTGAGTCGTGTCTTGATCGACGGGATTACAGGGATGTTGACTAGATAACACTACACCTTTGGTATAATTTGAAATTGTACTTGTAATTCTTTAACCTGGTAGCATTATCACACTCTGGAGACTCACCACTAATTTTATATATTTTATATATCTATCATAGTCTTCCGCTTGCAATTTAACTGTCTCTGGAGTATGATATGCTTTTTGGCTTAATCTCACTCATGTTCAATGAACTAATACAAACAACATTCAATCATCATTCATTTTGTTGCATAAGTGATGCGTTGGAACTCCGGAGTTGAGTTTACCTCGACCCTCAATTTTCAGGGCGTTACAATGTCCACTATGGATGAGGGTTTCAATTTATTCCTTAAGGTCAACACAATCGCTGGTGTTATGGCCGTGATCGCGATGAAAGTGACAATATTTCCTCTTATCCTGTTGATCTGCGCTTGTTTTCATATAGCTCGTCCATTTAAGCAACCGTTTATCTCGGACTTCTAGAAGGACTTGCTCTGGCAAAGCGTTGAGGGGGGTGTACGAGCTGAACCAACTCTTGGGGCATTTGCTCGGTCGCTGACCACGCGCAGTGTCCTCGTCTGACCTCTTCTTGTTGGAGGCCATACGGTGCGGTGTTTCTTCTTTGCGCTTCCTGTCTTTTACTGAGTTCTCGGTGTTCTGCATGGACTTTCGCGAACTAAAGAGGTCTTCAACATTAGAGTACTTTTGAGCTCGATTTATGAGCTCTCCTAGGGTGGTTAGAGGGTTCTTCCCAATTGAGAAGAGGAACCTCCCTTGAGGCCGACGATCATGGCAGTCAGCGCGATGCTATTCGAGTAATCTTTGACTTGTACCGCCTCCCTGTTGAATCGCACGATGTATTCCTTCAAGGTCTCACCTTCCCTTTGCTTGATAGTGAGCAGGTGAGTAGATGGTTTTCATCGCTCTTTCCTAACAATGAAGTGTGTTAGGAATGCCTTGCTGAGGTCAGCGGACGAACTTATCGACTTCGGCTTTAGTTGCCTATACCAGCTCCGCGCAGCCTTGCCAGGGTTAGGGAAAAGGCGCGACACATAATCGATCTAGATACGGACTGGAGCTCCATTTAAGCTTTGTAGGATTCTAAGTGTTCAGTCGGATCCCTGAATCCTAAGTACGGAGGAATGAGTGGCATACAGAACCTCGACAGTAAGGTCGAGCTCATGACCTCACTAGCAAATGGTGGCTCTGTTTCATCCATCATTGTATCTATTATACTCGGGGCTTCCGCTTAATAGGTTTGATGCATTATGCCGATCTGACCCCGCAGCTCGTCCAACCGAGCCTCCCAAGGATCTTTGTTTTTAGCGACAGTTTCATAGGCCAGATCTTCCTCGGGTGGTTTCCTGTGCCTCCCCTTTTCCAATTTGTGATGTAGGTAGAAGGCGCTAATACAGAGGTCCCTGAGACATGGGATGATGCCTATGGGGATATGCCCCGGGATATTTCTCTTCGAGGGCCAACAGGTTCTGAATCCTCAACAGTTACTGGGCCCATCGCCATTTGATTAGGGAGGGGGAGTTTGAAAAGGCCAAGCTATATGTCCTAGAGGGGGGTGAATAGGACTACCAAATTAAAATTTAACAGCGAAAAATAAGAAATATGATAGCCAACATAATAAAGAAAACAAACCACAATACAGGAATGTAGAGCAACTTCAAAATAAAGAGTTTGATACTAATGTTGTTATAAGGACAACCTTTGCACCATAAAAACCAAGGGTTTATGGCAGGACAACCTTACTAGAACAAATTGAATATCAAAACTCCAACAGAAAGGAAATAAAGGAAATAGCAAGAAATAAATTCTAAACTATTACAACATTCTCCACTTTACTTGAAATGTAAATATTACAACATTCACATCCACATATACATTCCACAAATCTGAATGATTAAAGATATAGAAATTAAAAGAACATTCAAATCACAAAACACACCGATATATAGTGGTTCGCCTGTGTGTTTACCAACTGTTAAACAATAGCCACACAGCTTGTTACTCCACTCCTAATATCTTCACACAGGGAATATTAGTATTCACTATAAAAATAGGTTTCACAGGTTCACCTAAACCTTCACAATTGTGTCTTTTTAACTTAGGCTTACACAATCCAAAAACCAACACTTTCTGAGTTTTCTGGCTCTCCTCAGATAACCAATACAATGAGATTTTTCTGGCAAATCTCAAACAAAACCAAAGTAATGAATTTACAATAAATGTAAAATATCTGGATTACTTCTTTTGTAGCAGCCCGGTAGAACCAATCAGAGTAGAAGTTTGAATCAACGTTCAATGTCCAATACTCACTTAAGAAATGGTTCTAGGTTCTAATTGATTTTAAATTAAACCAAATTGGGCGTAGCTTTATTTGATTTTGATTCCAAGAAGAAGGAATACAACAATTCCTCTTTTCAAATAAGATTGGAATATAGGAATAAAATCAAATAAGAAAAGCTAACTAAAAGAATATTAAATATGAACAAATTAGCTTAAAATGAACATAACTTATCTCAGAGTGGAGGCTTGACTTTTCTCAAATTAATCGATGATAAACTCTGAAATTCGTGTTCAATTTATAGATGAAAAGATCGTGTCTACAATTGGTCTTAGGAACCCTTCGACTGGTCGTAGCACCAACGAAATTTTGAAATTTTAAACGCAATCTGAAAAATCCGTTCTACTATTGGTCTTAGGATTCTACGACTGGTCGTATCTGACCCAGGACTGGTCGCAGGCAACCAGATTTGGGTGCTAGAGTTTGAGTCGTAGTTCTAGGACTGGTTGAAGGACGAGTCGAGACACCCTACGACCGGTCGAACAGTCTCCAGGACTGGTCGAAGAATAACCAAAAAATTCTGAAAATCTTCAACAACTTAGGACTGGTCATGGAATTTCTTGGACCGGTCGAACCAGGTTTAGGACTAGTCGAACAAGGTCTAGGACTGGTCTTAGAATCGACCAAATTCATGTAAAAAGATTTATTTTGAATTATGTATACAAAATGACCTACCCTAAGGTCAAACTAAGGTCTATCATACCTGGGACATTAAGTATGAACATTGAACTTCATTCTTTCATATGATGGTTAATCTTTGAAGCTTGAGATCTCTACTTGATGTAGCTTGATCTTGAGATCTTCTACAGCTTAAATTTAAACTTTAACTTGAGTTGTACTTGAGTCTTGAAATGCACTTGAATCTTGAACAAACACTCTTCTTATTGATGTGGTTCTGAACTTTGATGCATAATGAAGAGGACAAAGTACATAACCTTGCATTTCTTGAAGCAGAGTACCATACATGTCTTGAACCATTGTGATGTCGTCTTGAATCTTATATATATCAACATACAAGTACAAGACACACAGAAAGAGATTTTGGCACACAAGATGTTTTGGCACCACAAAATTTGACAATCAAAGGAGCATGGGACCATAACACTTACAATTTCCCCCTTTGTCAAATTTGTGACTAAACATACTTCAAAAAGAGAAGCACAACATGCATATTAATGAATCATGCACCAGTTGTCATTAAGTAGCACAAACTCATTTATACAAACCCATTATATATATACTCCCCCTGAGTAGTAGCACACATCAAAAAAATATACTATAACTAGTCATATCTCATATCCATAAACATAAACAATCAAACCTTCTCCCCCTTTTTATCACAATATGACAAAGGAAACAACAAAGTAAAGGATAATTATTGGAGGAATAGATGAAGTAACTCGACAATATATAAGTAAGTAAACGTTCACAATCCAGTTACTTGGATAATTAAAAAGTCAGTAAACTAAATAGAGATCACAATCTAACAAAAGTATGAAAGTTATTACATATCAAGAATGAAAACACTCAATCAGATCCTGAAGGAGCAGGAATGGTAGGATCAAGGTTATGCATTCCCTTGTTCAAGCGCCTAAGATACTTGCCTATATATTTAAACTGAAGATCATGAGCAATATTCATATTCCCTACCTTCTCTTCTAAAGCACGAAGACGAGCATCAAAATCAGAAGGCTCAAAATCAAGATCATTTCCAGAATCAGATTCAAGTTCATCAAAAATATCATCCATATCCACGTCGTCAGGAGGAAGATCACCAGCTTCTTCATCCCCAGTTTCAGCTCTACCAACATCCACTTGGCCACAAGCTAATTTCAATTTTATTTTGTTAATATTCGAATTGTTAAAAATAAGATGATGGATGGGAGCTTCTCCAACAGGCATAGGCACGAGCATGTGCTTAGCTAGAATAGTCAAAAGATAAGCAAAAGGAATATCACTATGACCTGGATGGAGACGAGAATACATAATGGAATGACATATCAATGAAGGAAGGCATACTTGTGAACCAGAAATGACAGAGTGCAAAACACGAAACATAAAGGCAGTTAATTTTGTCTTATTACCAGAACGAGGATATAGGTTCGAAGTAAAAATCCTGTGAAGTACCCTGTATTTGGGTAACAAGTACCTTGCGGGGAGTGCATTTCCTTTATGAGTCCATTGCACATTCATATTACACAAATCTTTGGTTAGCATATACTTTTCAGATTCTGAGGGTTTTTCAGATAAATTATGAATAGGAATACCCTCCTCATTAACAGATATATCCATTAACCCTGCAATCAGATGTCGGTCAACTTCAAAGAGACCTTCTCTAGTATCAATTTTAAAAGTTAAATTCTCAAAAGAGAATTCTGAGATACATGTAAACATGGCTTGTGCAATAGATTGGTATGCAGGCCCACCCCAATGTAAAATGTTATCCTATCCTATAGCTTGGAGTAGAGGTAGAATACCAAAAGGAGTAATGTGTTCAATATAGACAGACCATTCAACAATGACATTGTGCATACGTAAATCCCGTACATCGGAGGGATCATCCTCAGGTGAACGAAGATAGCGCCTAGCGAGAGGAGTTAATCTAGAAGAAGATGGACCACGGAAAGTTTTCTTTTTCCCTCTAGCATCCATTATCAGAATGAAAATCAAAAGATCTAATAGATACAAAAGATGTGAAAAATGGGTTTTGGTTTTGATTTTTGTAATTGATATAGTTACCTCTGGTTTTGAAAGATTGAAAAGGTTTAACATTTTTATAAAACTTTTGGCTTGAACTTTTCTCTTTTGAGTTAGAGGATTCTCCTTTTACAAACTTAGGAGGAGTATTCTTCTGTTTAGGAGGAATATTTTTGTCGTAGCCCAAACTAGATCGGTCGCCACATTTTCTTGATTTAGTTAAAAGTTTTTCTAATTTTGGATCACCTTGGGCATACCTCCATATATCCTTTAAACTCAAAAGGGAAGAGACTTCAAGTTTAAGTTTATCATTTTCAGATTTCAGATTTTCAATAAGGGTGGTTTTGAAATCAAGATCATATTTACATTTTTCAAAACAATCTGAAAGATGAGATTTTTCTAAAACAAGAGACTCAAATCTTTCTCTAAGTCCTGAAAACCTTTCTTTTTGAAGTTTTAGTTTTACGGCAATTTTACAACTTTCCTTGTATAGGGCATTATAAGCATCTTGAAGATCTTCTTCATTATCATGATCACTATTCAGATTTTCTTCACTGGTTGAATCATCATGATCTGAAAAATAAACTTAGCTAGAGTCATAAGGGCCTTAACTTCATTGCCTGACTCGGTTTCAGAATCTTCTGATTCAGAAGAGACTTCAGTGCCAGAAGATTCATCCCAAGTATCCAACATTCCTTTCTTTTTAGGTTTGTCCTTTTTAGGACACTTGTTTGCTAGATGCCCATATTCTTGGCAGTTGTAACATTGACTATCTTTCAAAGATTTCCAAGATTTAGATCTAGATTTAGATCTTTTCTTATTTGCTTTTTGAAAATCAACCCTCTTTTTACTTTTGAAAATCTTGTAAAATTTTTTTGCTAAAAGAGCCATATCGTCTTCGGAATTTTCTAAATCAGAATTTTCTTGAGAAATACATTTGGAAGACTTAAGGGCTATTGATTTACCTTTAAGAGTTTTAAAAGTTAACTCGTAGGTTTGTAAAGAACCAACTAGTTCTTTTACCCTCATATTGTCCGTATTACAAAGTTCCTGGATCGCGGTTAACTTAAAGTTGAATCGTTTAGGTAGTGAGCGTAGTATCTTTGCACACACTTTACTTTTTGGGATTTTATCGCCAAGACTCCACATAGAGTTTACAATGTCATTTAATATAGTGTAGAAGTCCATAAACATTTCATTTTCCTTCATATGAATTTCTTCAAATTTGGTTGTGAGGAGTTGGACTTTAGATTTTTTGACAATTGAAGTACCCTCGTGTGTCATTTCTAATATATCCCAAGCTTGCTTTGCAGTATCACAGGATATAATTCTTTTGAACTCATCCGGTGATAGTGCGCAAGTGATTGCATTTAGTGCTTTTGCATTGGCACTACTCTCACTTTTCTGAAGTGTAGACCAAGAAGTATAAGGTGTAATTCTAATTGATTTTGATTCATTGATACCCGTTATTTCAATGGCAGGAGGGTTCCATTCAGTTACTATGGCAAGCCACACACTTTCATCCATGGATTTGAGGAAAATCCTCATCCTGGCTTTCCAATAGGCATAGTTGCAGCCATCAAAGGGTGGAGGCCTAGTAACTGAAAGGCTATCAAAATTTGACATCTTATATATAGCTTAGATCGTTAGCTTAAGAAATGAATCCAAAAATAAAGCAATTAAAACAAGCTATTAGGCTCTGATACCACTTGAAAAGGCCAAGCTATATGTCTTAGGGGGGGGGGGGGTGAATAGGACTGTGGCAAATTAAAATTTAACAGCAGAAAATAAGAAATATGATAGCCAACACAATAAAGAAAACAAACCACAATACAGGAATGTAGAGCAACCTCAAAATAAAGAGCTTGATACTAATGTTGTTCTAAGGACAACCTTTGCACCATAAAAACCAAGGGTTTATGGCAGGACAACCTTACTAGAACAAATTGAATATCAAAACTCCAACAGAAAGGAAATAAAGGAAATAACAAGAAATAAATTCTAAACTACTACAACATTCCCCACTTTGATTGAAATGTAAATATTACAACATTCACATCCACATATACATTCTACAAATTTGAATGATTAAAGATATATAAATTAAAAGAACATTCAAATCACAAAACACACCGATATATAGTGATTCGCCTATGTGTTCACCAACTGTTAAACAACAGCTACACAACTTGCTACTCCACTCCTAATATCCTCACACAGGGAATATTAGCATTCACTATAAAAATAGGTTTCACAGGTTCACCTAAAACCTTCACAATTGTGTCTTTTTACCTTAGGCTTACACAATCCAAAAACCAACACTTTCTGAGTTTTCTGGCTCTCCTCAGATAACCAACACAATTGGATTTTTCTGGCGAATCTCAAACAAAACCAAAGTAATGAATTTACAATAAATGTAAAATACCTGGATTACTCCTTTTGCAGCAGCTCGATAGAACCAATCAGAGTAGAAGTTCGAATCAACGTTCAATGTCCAATACTCACTTAAGAAATGGTTCTAGGTTCTAATTGATTTTAAATTAAACTAAATTGGGCGTAGCTCTATTTGATTTTGATTCCAAGAAGAAGGAATACAACAATTCCTCTTTTCAAATAAGATTGGAATATAGGAATAAAATCAAATAAGAAAAGCTAACAAAAAGAATATTAAATATGAACAAATTAGCTTAAAATGAACATAACTTATCTTAGAGTGGAGGCTTAACTTTTCTCAAATTAATCGATGATAAACTCTGAAATTCATGTTCAATTTACAGATGAAAAGATCGCGTCTACGACTGGTCTTACGAACCCTTCAACTGGTTGTAGCACCAACGACATTTTGAAATTTTAAGCGCAATCTGAAAAATCTGTTCTACGACTGGTCTTAGGATTCTACGACTGGTCGTAGACCACCTACGACTGGTTGTAGCTGACCTAGGACTGGTTGTAGGCAACCAGATTTGGTTACTGGAGTTTGAATCGTAGTTCTAGGACTGGTTGAAGAACGAGTCGAGACACCCTACGATCGGTCGAACAGTCTCCATGACTGGTCGAAGAATAACCAAAAAATTCTGAAAATCTTCAACAACTTAGGACTGGTCGTGGAATTTCTTGGACTAGTCGAACCAGGTCTAGGACTAGTTGAACAAGGTCCAAGACTGGTCCTAGAATCGACCAAATTCATGTAAAAAGATTTATCTTGAATTATGTATACAAAATGACCTACCCTAAGGTCAAACTAAGGTGTATCATACCCAGGACATGAAGTATAAACATTGAACTTCATTCTTTCAGATGATGGTTAATCTTTGAAGCTTGAGATTTCTACTTGATGTAGCTTGATCTTGAGATCTTTTATAGCTTGAATTTAAACTTCAACTTGAGTTGTACTTAAGTCTTGAACAAACACTCTTCTTATTGATGTGGTTCTGAACATTGATGCATACTGAAGAGGACAAAGTACATAACCTTGCATTTCTTGAAGCAGAGCACCATACATGTCTTGAACCATTGTGATGTCGTCTTGAATCATATATATATATATATATCAACATACAAGCACAAGACACACAGAAAGAGATTTTGGCACACAAGATGTTTTGGCACCACAAAGTTTGACAATCAAAGGAGCATGAGACTATAACACTTACAAAGTTGCCTCTCTATTAGTTGTCTCATTTGGACAAGCTCATTGGCCAACATTTTGACCTGGTTTTTCAAGGAAAAATAGTGGCCTCCCCGGTTTCGAGATTGCTGCGTCGGGCCTATAGGAGCCGATTCGGCTTGAAGCTCAGAAAATGAGTGCTATCCAGCAGGTTCAAGGCTGGCGGCAGTTATGGGAGGAAGTGTTTTCTTTCTCCCCTTTACCATCAATTTTTTTGGTGAAGCAGGAACGACTTTCACGTCGTTTCCCACAGACAGCGCCAAAATGTTGAGGTAAAAATCTGGATCGCACTCTTCCAACCTCCGAGTACTTGCGCAAGAGGAAAACAAAGGAGACCCTGGCTAAAGTAGGGGACCCTCCGATGCCAAAGTCAAGCTAGGAATCTGGGTCTGATAGTGTAGAGGAGCTTTTGGTAAGAGATTCTGTGTACCTATTCATGTAGGTGGGTCCCTTATTTATAGTGTTCATAGGACAGGGTGACCCATAATCTTAGGCACGATCTCAGCCGTTAGGCGAGATGCGCGCTAATGGTGAATGTTGTCGGTTACCCTAGAATCGTGTGTTGGGCAGTTAGTTTCGTCGTGTGTTACTGGGAGGAGATCTCGCACGAAGATGATCTGGCTGAGCTCTCTTGGTTGAGAGAAGATGATCCGAGCCGAGCTCATCTGAGTCAATCTCTGTCGAACGACCGAGGACAACTCAGACCGAGCTTAACAGAACTCGACTCTATTATTTAGTCAAAGATGACCTGAGTTGATTCAATCACGACTAAATCAATCCAAACTATGGCTCAGACCTGATCTCTCGTCGGCTCTAGTTGTTCTCGATGGTTCTTTGATCATGTCAGGTTATTCAGTTCCTGACAAGTATGAGCGACCAGAAACTTGAGACCACATATTGTTGAGGGCTATGTTGGTGAGAGCGGGCGTTAGCTTCATGCCAATTCTCCTAGGTAAAGTGTCTCGAGGAGAAACATTTGTTGGGCCAAGCTGACCTTGAAGGTGGTCAGATTATATTTTCCCATAACAGGAGGCACTCCTAAGTCCATCATAATGTGCATGTAAAGTCAACTCTGATCATTCGTTATATAATCTCATATTAGGCCCAATGCCAAAAAATGAGGCAAACTTATGATTTAGATGAGCCACACCAAAGGAAATAGTTGGGAGAGATGTCTAATGTTCATTTTTATAGGGTCGCTCTAACGAATATATATATATATATATATATATATATATATATATATATATATATATATATATATATATATATATATATATATATATAGTAATGGTCTCGTGTGCACCATACCACAGGATACCTCTTGCACACCAAATTACCACAGGTCATGCCAACTTAAACAAATGTGATGTAAGTGAGCCTCGTCATGATGTGTTCCTGTGATCCACTCCGATAATTCAGTTTGTGATATCAATTGAACCGTAGGGTACGAAAAATATGGCTGATTTGTGATTTACTGGACCACAAAATAGAAAACAGTGAGAGAGGAGAAGCCTAACTTTGAATTTTTACAGGGCCCACCATGATGTTTATGTGAAATCCATTCCATCCATTAATTTCCTTGTAGAGATTAATGCATGGAGACTAAACATTAGACCCAAACCTGATGTATGTGGATCACACCAAGTGAAGTGATTTTGATAGTGTGTGTCCCCTACATGGTTTCTACTCATGTGGCCCATTAGAATTATAAATGTGGATAATGTTGGAGCAATACCCCTAAATTATCATATTGACCCATTATGGTTGGAGTGGGTTTTACAAACATGTCAAGGTGGGCCCTGTAAGGCCCGTATCCTAGTCCGTACCGTTCCTTAGACTTCCGCAATCCTCCCTGTCGAATTTCGGCAACCCGCGACCCTAAGCCTCATCCTGTAGATCTGAGTTGGCTCAACCTGAGACTTGTACCCTTGTGACCACACCGTCGCCGCGGTTCCAACACCGTGTCTTGCGCATACGATGCCTAGGCCAGGAGTTGTGGGCCCGCGTTTATTTCAAAAAAAATGCCGCGCATTACGAATCCCAAGAGAATCTCTACAACCCATCACATCAATCAATCAATCACAAGTCAAGTACCAACCCATCCCTCTCTCACCCAAAAGTCAACAACACCCATACCTATCCCATCCCTTTCTTACCAAAAAGTCAAGGCAACCCATACCCTCCATGTCACCTCCTCTTACAACACCCTCTCTTCTCTCATTTCTGTCTTCACTTCCTACAACCAAGAGAGAGCAACCGTCCAAGCTTCCCAAGGAGAAGCTAAGTGTGGCCCACTTCCTACCCCCTAATCTACCATCTCCACCCTTCAATCTTCATCTTCCACCATCAAAGAGAAAGCTTAGGAGCTTAACATTCCAAGGAGCCAAGAAGGAACAAAATCGGTGGGTGATTTGTATGATTAGATTGTGTTTTTATGATGGGCCAAGTGGAGCGCCTACCGATTGATGGTATGGATCCTATTTGGGACCCATTTTGATGTATGTATTATAATCCTAGGAGGGCTCATAGTGGCGGAGCCCTCCATCACACAATTCTCTATCTCTTTCTTTCTCACACTCTTTTGTGATGGTGTGTGGCCCACTATTCTAGACTGCCCGATCTTGAGGCCCACCTTGATGCCTGCCTGTTGGGGCAGGCCCTGGATGAAGGAAAAACACAAATATCATCTGATCCAAAGCTATGGTGGGCCACCATGTAGACCCACCTTGATCGGTTGCATCTGACGCCGTTCGTCCTTGGGACCCACCTGATGTATGCCTCCTATCCTTGACCGTCCATCAGAGGACGTGCTGGACTGATGTCCAATAGCTGTGGGGACCACCCAAATTTATGTATTTCATCCCATTGTCTATTTGGATGGTGGGGACCACCCTGATATATGTGTTATATCCTTACCGTCCATCTGTTTGGACGTCAGCAAAAGGGTCTGATCATGCGGTATGTGTTAAATCCAGATCGTCCATCTGCTAGTGGGCCAGCAGCCCAGCCAGATGGCTGCTGTATTGACGTTAGAAGTTCCGTGGGCCCTGATCATGAGGTATATGTTATATCCAACACCGTTCGTCCGTTTAGGGACGTGGACCCCACTGCCATGATGTATGTGTTTTATACATTCCTTCCATTTGTTTGAGGTGTGGGCCCACCCCACACGTGTGACACATGTGGGCAGGTGGGACCCACCTTGATGTATCTGTTCTATATCCACACACGTCCATCTGGACGGGTGGTGCGGGGCCCCCGTTATGTATGTGTTTTATACACTCCGTCCATTCATTTTGGATGTGGGCCCACCCCGCACGTGTGGCACGTGTGGGGTGGGACCCACCATATATATGAATTTTATATCCACACCGTCCATCTGGACGGTGTGCTGTGTGGCGTGCACCATGATGTATGTGTTTCTCCAGCCGTCCATCTGTTTGGATGATGGGCCTGCTTTGACGATGGGTAGTGTCCACGTCATCCACACCATCTAGATCGTGGGACCCCACCTTGATGCTATGTTTCATCCAGACCGTTCAAGATGGTGGGGCCTACCATGACGCATGTACTGTATTTGCACCGTCCAGCAGCAAGCGCTGTTGGAGGGATTGCAGATATCAGCTTGATTCAAAACTAGGTGGGCCACACTGACGTGGACCCCACCTGGACTTATGTGCCTTACATCTACACCATCCATCCAGTCATCCCAGGCCAGGCAAATTCAAATTTTAGGTGGAGCCTACCGTGCTGTACCCAGCACTTGGGATCACCATGATGTATGTGTTTCATTCACACTGTCCAGCTGAGGACGGTGTGGCCCACTTGATGAGAGTGTTTTATCCACACTGTGGTACCCACCTTGCTAACGTGCTGCATCTAGCACCGTCCATTGTCCAGCTGGACGTGGGACCCCTTGTAATGTATGTGTTCACCACGCCGTCCATCTGTTTTAGCAGTGGGTGGGGCCCACCTTGATGTATGTACTTTGTATCCGCACCGTCCATCTCTGGACGGTGCTGTGTAGGACCGACCGTGATGTATGGGTTTCTTCCACGCTGTCTGTTTGCTGGAGGGGTGGGACCCACCTTAATGTTTTGTATATTCACACCGTCCATCGGGCTGGACATCGGCCCACCATGTTGTACGTATTTTATCTATGCCATCCATCCCTAGACGTGGCCTCACCATGATGTATATTCGCACCGTCTATGTGGTGTGGGGCCATCGCGATATATGTGTTGTGTATTCACATCGTCCAGGGCAGCGGCCCACCTTGATGAATGCGTTGTATATCCAGACTACCCATTCATTTTTCCTGGATGATGGGCTGCCCACCAGGCCCATGTGATGCGGTCCATTGTGATGTGTTTGAGGCCCATGTGATGCGGCCCATTGTGATGTGTAAGGCACATGTGATACGGCCCATTGTGATGAATTTGAGGGCCAGGCGATGAGGCCCATTGTGATGTATATTAGGCCCGTGTGAGCAGCCCATTTTGATGTAAATTAGGCTCGTGTGAGAGGCCCATTGTGATGCATAAGAGGCCCATGTAATGCGGCCCATTATAATGTGTATTAAGCCCATGAGATACGGCCCATTGTGACGTATATGGCCCATGTGATGCGACCCATTGTGATGTATATGAGGCCCATGTGATGCGGTCCACTTGATGTATATGAGGCCTATGTGATGCGGCCCATTGTGATATGTGAGGTCCATATGATGAGGCCCAATGTGATGTATGTGAGGCCTATGTGATGAGGCCCGATGTGATGTGTATGTGGCCCATGCGATGCACACTTGATGTATAGGAGGCCCATTATGTTGTATGTGAGGCCCTTATGTGAGGCCAAGAGCCCCACTATATGTTTGGCCCTATGAGGGCCACTCATTGGGAGCAATGTTGGTTGAATGTCCACATTGATGGGCAATGATAGTTAAATGTCCACATTGTGACCTTCCCTTAGGCCTCGTTAGGCTCATTCTTGATATGAGTAGGCCGTCTAGGCCCATCCATGACATGAGGAGAGTACATCATCATCATATGACATTTTTAGTATAGCTTCACGATCCATGCCCATATGCATCTTATGTATGCTTGTTATGAGGAGTGATTGATCATAACACATGCCATTGGGCGGATTATTGCATGATTGAATGATATGACTCATGTATTTCACATTTTGTAATATGACCACCGTACGCCCTAGCGACATCAGGGCTGTGGCCTCCATAGGCATGTTATGGATGGCTAGATGAGACACCGAAAATCTTTTTCTACATAGGGTGTCATAGATGTCCCTGGGTGAAAGTCTCTAAACCTTCTTGGTACCAGAGGATGCCTCACGTCTAGACCAAGTGGATATATATGAGCGCATGAGGGTCGTATACCAGTAGGCCGCGTCTCCCACTGTGTCGTGGTCGGTTGGGAGGGGGTGTGGCCTTACCCGTTTGAGGGAGTAGGCAATGTTAGGCTGAGTCTGACCAACTCATAAATGGGTCCGCTATCGACGAGCTGGGCCAATATTGGTAGGCAGATAGTGAGGTCTCTTCCACTTACCTAGTTGTGCGCTTAATGGGGCGGCAGGTGGCGTAGAGTGTATTAGACTTCGGTGATGATCCTAGAGATGTACGGTACTGATATGTGGACTTACTGAGCAGGAGTTGCGTACTCGGCATTTGACTCATTCGTTCATTCATTCACTATCCACTCGGGCTAGTGGTGCGTAACCAAATTATTATGTGTACCTTCGTAACGGCCAAGATTTTGATTGAGGCGCGCGACCAACCTGAGATTAGGAGTTTACCACATTGAGTATAGTTATCCAAATTTAGGTATGAGACTGGTTTGGATAGAAGTCCCTTATGATGAACCCCACAGCTTGCGATACCACGTTCTATCATCCCGACTACACATTCCAGCTTCGTCATTCCTTTGCATTGCATATTGCATTGCACCCTCAGTATATGACATTTCGGTTACTATGATTCTGCATTGCATGGCCTAGATATGTCATTGGCCTATTATATTTTTGCATCGCATAGCCTGGATATAGCTGATGGTATTTATGGACTTGCCAGCATGTTTCCGCATTACTCTGATATTGCATTCTAAGCACGCTTACCTTGCACACATACTTACACCACCCTCTAAGCTTTCTATAAGCTTATGCATGATAGATGCGTGCAGGTGACGTTAGGTCTCAGCAGCGTTGAGCTTGGAGCGTGCAGCTGTCTTCTTGAGCTTCAATTTTTGATATATGTATTTTCCTTTCAGCATTGTAATCAACTGTTTATATTAGTGGATATGTGATGATGATGTTGCCTTTGTGATTTGGGTAAACTTGTGGTTATGCTTCTTACGAGATAAATGTACGTTGAAAAATTCTCCTTATAAGATCCCAGGATCGAAATCTAGCGTATGGGCGTTGGGAGCTGAGAATGGGGTACTACGGAGGCTGTCGGCATCAGATTCGGCGATCGGAAATTTTGTGAGCCCGGTTTCCGAGTTTGGGATGTGACAGGCCCACCTCCAGATGACCCAGTATTGGTTGGGACGGTGTCCTAGGCTGTGGATTACTTACATGTTGTGACGACCATCATCCACCTAATAGCTGGTTGGTGCTAGTCAGCCAACAATGATGTATGTGTTTAATCCAAGCCGTCCATCTATTTTGCCAGCTGAATGTATGACATGATCTAAAAAATGATTCTGATTCAAATATCAAGTGGACCATGCCACAAGAAAGATTGCAGGAAAGCCCACCATTAAAAAATTCTTTTGGCCAACGTAAGTTTTGGATCAAGCTGATATTTGTGTTTTCCCTTCATCTAAGTCTCTGTGACCTAATCAATAGGTTGGATAGCAGATAAACTGTACTTAAGAATTTTTAATGATGGTCTTTTAATCACCATTATTTTCATGTGGTGTGGTCCGATTTAAATTTGGATCTTATGCATTTTTGGGATCTTGTCATAAATTGAGTTAGAAAAATGGATGAATGATTGCTCACCTTCAAGTGCAGAGGTTCGTAAGTAATATCCAGTGAATACAGGGTCGATCCCACAGGGAGATGACTTGCGAGAAGGAGAAAATCAAATGCAAAACAAACTAAGTAATAAAAACTAAACTAATGATTTGATTTTGGGAGTTTTGAATGGAAGTAATTCAAATGATTTAAAACAATGCCCAAGCTTCAAAGTTCCACACATAGGTTAATGTTCCAAAATCATGATGACTTGGACAACACAACTAAGATTCGAGCACTATGGTCGGCCTAATCGGAAAATAAAACAGTTTAAACATTTTAAATAAATGATATAAAAGATTAGAAAATCATGGATTTGCACTATTGATATATATTCTCAAGCAGCAGTGATTTTAAGAATTCATATCCATAAGACGATGAATATCAAAGAAATGTAGTAGGTTGAGAACCTCTCCTATCTAGAAAATCTAATTGATTCAGGGTAAGCTTATCCATCAATGTGGATATCATATGATGGAAAAATATGAATCTCATATTAGGATAAAAAACAAAACTTAAACAATTAATAACATGCATACACCATTCTTCTCATCATTAAAACAATCAATCACCATAACTACGAAAACATTAAACCAATGTGCTTCCTTTCTAGCTTGGGCTAGAGGGAACTTAGAAAAACATAATTAAATTGCAGAAATAAAAAGCAGCAAGAAAGAATAAAAAGCTTGTAAAGAAAAATAAATTAAAACTATGAAACTTTCCAAGATAAAACTCTCTAAAAGCCCTAGATCTTTCTTTAGAATGCCTTGAATGATGCTTAGGAATACCCTGGGAAGCCCTATTTATAAGTGGGGAACTCCCTCCTTCAAACTGGTTTGAAAAATCTGGAAACCGTGTCAAATTTTCTCACTCCATGTAGACCCTTCGATGACATCGAACTGCCTTCGATGTCATCTAAGACTGGCTTCGATTCAACGAAACTATTTCGATGAATCTAAGACTGCATCCAATTTGTCCAACAATCAAACTTGATTTTTTTATAATTATTCGATGTCATCTAAGGGCTTCAATGTCATCGAAGACTGGTTTCGATGTCATTTAAACTGTTTCGATGAATCTAAGCTCAGATCCTGCAAATTCCTACACTAATTTCTGCACTTCCTTTCTTTTCCACTTGGTTTTCTTGACTCTTGGGGTCTTGAAATCTTCAATCTTGGTATCCAAATGTCCATTCTTTTACTTGGTGATTCTTGAACATCAAATCCATGCTTTTAACATTATTTTCACTCTAAGCTCTCAGGTGTCTACCCCAACCGGGATATGTACTAGCTCGTCACAGGTAAATCTAAGCCTCACATCCCTTATCCCAAAACACCAGGTATATAAAACCTTTAAAACAAACTATAACATTATAAGGTTTTTAAGTTAAGAAAACTTTTTTAAAATAGGAAAATTCTCTAAGTTTTTTTGCTTTGTCGATTTTATCAATACACATATCGATATGATCGACCTGCAATATTGATGTCCTCAATACTTAAACGATATCATCGATATGAGGACAAAATACGTCCAGCAACCACATACTCATCAGGACGGAATTATCGATACATCGATATACTATCGATATCATCGATATTCAAATCTCGAGTTCATCAAAGGTAACTCGATAATATCGACAGGTAGATCTCCGGTGCCCCTGTTTTTTCTTAAGAATATCATATGTGCATCGATATATCGAAGCCTCCTCGATACCATCGAAATTCAAATCTCGATAATATCGAAAGGCTCTCGATGATATCGGTCATGGGCGCCAAGTTCTTCCAGCAAAATATTTTATGATTATTTATCTATGACCGGGGGTCACTCTATAGAATCGATATTTAAATATCGATGATATTGGTATCGTTTCGATGGCATTGAACAAGGACAGAGACTGTCCAACAAGCTTAATGTGAAATCCGTTGGATTTATTGATGCCTCGACACAGTTATCGATATCATCGACATTCAAATTCTGATGATCTCGATGGTCACTCGATCATTCTTGTAAACCTGAAATATTTTCAGTCAAGTCTCTCTCATTTTCAAATGTCGATGAATCGACACTAGTTTCGATAGAATCGGAGTTTGAAATCCGATGACATCGAACCTGTTTCGATTCCATCGACCAGCTGACAAGAGGTTTCAAAAGCGTATGACATTTGAGTTTGTGTCATCGAGCGGACCATCGTTGCTATCGAGAGTATCCGCTCGATGATATCGAACCCACTCGATGATATCGAACTCTGTCATAAATGTGACCATTTTATATCCGTTGGAACCTTTTGCCTATATATAAAGGACTTATCTATTGTTATTGGTAGAGAAAGAAGAGAGTGCTTTTGAGTGTTTTACCTTAGATCATATACCTGAAGCCCTTTCTCTCAGGGAAGTTCATCCTCCAATCCACCCTCATCATTGATATTTAATAGAGTTATTAGGGAATGAATTTCCGCATTCTAGGATCCTCCAGCTACTACCTTATAGGCAAATCATTGAGCTAGGATGCCTTGAATGCATAATCACAATCACTCTATCTTCCTTATAAGAAAACATTTTATAGAGTAGGATTCCGTCTTAACCTTGACCTAACCCGAAGCCTCGTATTGGTACATCATCTGTGTTGCGGATTAAGGAAGCCGAAGATTCTTCATCAACAAGGAGGAGTTCTTCGTCAACTTGATGAATAGGACTCATACACTTATTTGTAAGTTATTAGAGTCCAGAGGACACTTGTGATCATTCCTTTTTAGGATTGGGTCTTAGGTGTTTCTCACCCTTGCAAACCCTCGTAGGAGACCTCCAGCAGGAGTATACATGGTGGGTACGTAGTGTTGACCCTTGCTCTGTGGAGAGCATAAACTTTTGGTTGAAGGTGAACCTGTTAAAACCTTAGGTTCGAGGTGATCCGTGTGAAACCTCAGGTAGGGTCTTATGGAAGATTCTTGGTCAGTGTACCTAAAAGTGGGTGTGTTGTGTTGACCCTTGCTCGTGAGAGCATAAACAGTCAGCCTCAGTATAGGTTATAAAGGTTGAAGGTGAACCTAATTTAAAACCTTAGGTTTGAGGTGAACCGCTATGAAACCTCCGTAGTGAAATCCGGTACACGCAAGGGTTGAGTGCGGTTACCGGGACTGGAGTAGATAAGTAGTCGAACCACTATAAAAATGACTGTGTTTGAGATTGCTATTCTATGGTTTGTGTGATTTTCTTTAATATTTTCATATCTGAATATCTAAGATCACATCTCTTACACATACATAGTCATATCCATCATAAACTAGTTTGCATATTGCTTACTTCTTAAATAGTTTGTGATTGGATCGTCTACAGAGCTTGGAAGCCAGTAGAGTTATTTTTGAGTAATCCTAATATGTACTTATTGTTAGGATTAGTGTAATGGGATTTTAAATAAACCATAAAAACTTTAGAAAGTCCTATTCACCCCCCTCTAGGACATATTGGCATATTCCTACTTCAACTAAAGCAGTCTTCACCGCTATTTCAGAGACCACACTATCCGCCTGACCATTAGTCTGCCAATACCTACCCGGTTAGTCGATAGCGGACCCATTTGCGAGCTGGTCAAACTCAGCCTAGCTTACAGCCCCCTCACTCGGGCGGATAAGGCCACAACCCCTCCCAACCGACCACGACATAGTGGGAGACGCAGCCTACTGGTATTCAACACTCGGGCGCTCATGTATCCACTCGGTCTAGACGTTGGGGCATCTTCTGGCCTCGGAGGTTTAGGGACTTTCATCCACAGACATCCAAAATGCCCAGATACTTGAACCAAATATTTTCGGTGTCCCATCTGGCCATCCACGACATGCCTGTGAAGGCCACGGCCCTGATGTCACTATGGCGTACAACGATCATGTCACACATATACGAGATACATGAGTCACACCGTCCAGTCATGCAGCAATCCTGCGCGTACCGCGCGCTCATGTGAGTAACTCCTATCAGTGAGTCCCATAAATAATCTGCCCAATGGCATATGCTATGATCAATCACTACTCATATCAAGCATACATATGATGCATCACGGTGGGGCCCACGATTTCTTCCTCCAGCGTCAAACGCAACAGGACGCTGCTGCCTCTGAACACCACCAGCAATAGCATTGCTGCTTATATATATAATGTTTTTCTGTGGTTTTTCCTAGGTGGGTCCCGCATCAGGAGAATCTAACTCAGCCATTGGATTCTATGGCTCAAGACAGCCTGAATGAGCCCAATATTCGATGGGTTTTGGTGTATAGAAACATCAGAGCGGGCCATAGTAGATTTTAAAGGTGAAAATCGCTGTTTTCTATGCTTGGGCCCGCCAGAAAATCGGATTAGCTTCATTTTTCGGCTCAACGCCTAAAATGAGTTGGGAAATAAGATGGACAACGTGGATTAAAGCCATACATCAAGGTGGGGCCTACATGAGCAATCCACCTAAGGTTTGAATTAAACTAATATATTATTATTATTATTATTATTATTATTATTGTATATATATATATATATATATATATATATATATATATATATATATATATATATATATATATATATATATATTTGTTAGCTCGTCAGTACCCCACACTGACAGTTCACACTTCATTGTGCAGCCACGTCCAGCGTCCCTTGACGCTGGACGGTTTGCATACAACACATTTAAGGTGGGCCCCACCAACAGACAAGCTGTCCAGGTGGGCCACCAAATGCTGGATGGCGTGGATAAGACATACATCAAGGTGGGGTACATCCGGGTGGGCCACACGGCCACATCGTCACACACAACCAAAGTGTAACATCCCGAAAAATCGAGGGTCGAGTAGTAACTCAACTCTCGAGTTCTAAAACATCACTTATGCAACATAGATAATGATAATTAAATGTTGTCTGTGTTAGTACAATAAACATGAGTGAGATTATACCAAAACAGTAATTCATACTCCAGATCCATGTAGAAAAAGCGGAAGACTGAAAGGTGTATATGGATATATATAAAACAAAACATTCTCGATCCCCAGAGTATGAACACTAACTGAGTCACCGTATATATACATGTTGGTTCTAAATCAAAATGTCAAAATAGTACAACTGAAATTGTCAACCCTATAGCCCCGTAGCACTGGATAGCCTATGCGAAGCCTCCAGCAAACTGCATGTAGGAGAACTCCTCCTGATCGTCATAAAAGTCGGGCTCAGTCTCCTGTGCTCCAGTGATACCTGCATCTGATACAGGGTCTGGTGGGTGTTTTAAAACACCGTCCCGTAACGTGGGAATGAGTGGCCAACTCAATGGAACAATAAAGCATAGGTTAACATGTTATCAATTCAGTCAAGCAGTAATGATAAAGCAGTACAATCAAACAATTCTAACTACTCTTATTTAATGCAAGTATGAAATGACATGATGTATGCCATTGCCAAACCACCCTCATGCGACACCATCTTACGTTCGCGGCATGCGTTCATCCTTCAGTGCTCCACATCTTCCAGGCACACGCAATGCTATGATGAGCATGATTACTGAGTTATTATTAGTCTATTTCAAAACAGTAGGATTGGGAAACTAAGGTACCTCCCTTGTATCATTCCCAAACATGATCCATTCTAGGGTCGTCACTCCTAGATAATCTCATACGATATTATGGTTTGAGAGGCATCGCGAAGGCATCACAAAGGGCTCGTCACCCGTCAGCACGGATACAGATTTCACCGTATGCAGCTCAATTGCTGGCCGTCAGCTCGAATACAGGTCTCACCGTACTCGGCTCAATCGCTGGCCATCAGCTCGAATACAGGTCTCACCGTACTCGGCTCAACTCATGCTCTAGTTACTGCGAAGGGCTCATCGCCAATCACGGATTTTAGAGTATGCTCGAGGTCACTCCACTAACGTCCTACCAACTGGCAGTCTATTTTCGAAGCCCGACCAGTCCACTTATTGACAATGGGACCCGGATGCAACCCGACTGAGGACCACATCCAGGCTACGCCAGTGTAGGCCGACAGCTCAAATATAGTGTCCCATACCACCATAATCGGTTCACGAGTCTGGTTGCTCACTGGTCACTACGGGGAGGCACGTGGCCCCAGCGTAAACCGACAGCTCGACCACGGTGTCCCATACCACCATGCCCGGCTCATGAGTCTTAGCGGATCGAGGTACCATGGTTAGAGGGGATTTCACTGGTAAGTTTGGTATCCTAGGTTCAAGCAGAGGCGTCCAAACATGGTGAACATACATAAGACAGATCGGGTTACTTGATGAACTCGGCTAGCTCGAGCGCACAACAAGTTGAACGATATGAAGCGCATAAGCATTTCGTATGGCCAACCATTATCGCCAATCGAAGTACGACTCGGGTTCGTCGAACACATCTTACGTGGCAAATGAATCTCAGCCACGCATTCATTTTCGTTACCGATTGTCTGGACTATAATCATAGCCCCAATCACATTCAATTGCAGATAGTTAAAGCAGTAATGAATCAAGATTCAAATCATACAACCAAAGTCTGATATTATCCGTTTAGGGCTGCCAGGGCTGTTGCACGCACTCGTTGCTCTACTCCCCCATCACCTATGACGGATCATACAACGTAAATATGAATTTAAACATATACATTTACATAGATAAAATCATACAATCAGTTGAGCATGTTATGAAGCACAACGCAAGCATGAGTTTGTACATATTCAATTCCTAATCACACAGCTATCCAAGGAAATCATACACATAGTTAAAGGAGTTGAGAATCATATCCCAACACCCTTATACATTACAATTTACTAACTACTACTCATTCAAATATTTCAACAAACACTTAGAATACATACATCAATATACATGACATATGTTGATCACATAGGTATAAGGCCAAATCCTTTCACTAAGGAGTTACCCCAATCATAACACGCATACACCCACGACGGATAGTCATGGCAAGCAGGGATCTAAGTTCCATATTCATTCAGTCCTTTCCACAAACACTTGGGCCACACATTTTAGCATATATAGTGTATATTGGCCGTGGCGTGATTTAGGGCAAATCCTTTCGTCAAAGGGGTATCACCAATACAACAATCATACATCCATGACAATTAGTCATGGCGAGCATGAATGAGAATTCTATACTCATTCAATCATTTTCACAAACACTTAGAATACACTATTTTAACATACATAATGTATATTAGCAAAAACATGAATTAGGGCGAGTCCTTTCGCCAAACAAGTATTTTATCCATATATCATATATCAATACAGCAAATAATCATGGCAAACACATTTCCAAAATTTATACGTATACGGTACTTTCTACAAATACCTAAAGTATGTAAAATTCCATATTCTTCATCTTTAATCGAAACAGAAATCAAACAACACTTTGTACATGTGCAATTGCATGCAGATCATAAATCTATCATTATCTGACATTGAAAGCGTTGAAAACCATAACCTATACATCTAAAGTCCGTACCTTTTGTCGTAGAATCGTAACTAAGTCGATAGGTTTGCTAAGCTTTCGTATTTGGAAAATTGGTAACCTATAGGATGCTTTAGGTTAGTTATTTCATAACCTACAACTATCAAAACCCCAAAACAGATTAGGGTTAGGGTTTCTTACCTAGAAACGGAGCTGGAATCGCCGGGAAAGCGATTAGAATGGAGTGGTGGAGCTCGTGGAGCGGCAGGGAAGCATGACAGAGAGATTCTTCCACATCTCCCACACTTTCTCTCTTTTCTCTCTTCTCTCTCTAGGGTTTCTCTCAAATTCGTATGGCTGCAATGAGAGAGGGTTTAAGGTCCTTATATAGCCTAAAAACTCACCGAAATAGACTCTAGGTCAAAGTATATTTAGGTTATAACCAAAGTGGGTCAGTTTCAGCTCAACGGAGGACTTCTGGCGGGCCTCCTTGAGCCAAAGGTCGGACTTAAGCTCACCAACTTGGATCTAGGTGGAGTTATGTTTTCATTTCAGTGGGATTCCCAGATCACGTTTGGCAGACCAGTTTCAGTTCAACGGTCAGCGGATCTCGATCGGAGATTCCGAGTACATGGATATGTGTATGAAATTTCTCCTGATCCGAGGGTGTAATTTGGTCTGATTCTGACAGTCTGGTTGTTTAAAACTGATCCGCAAGCGAGAGGTGCCAGATTACTATTTGAGATATTTATTTGTAAAGAAAATCAAGTGTTTTCACACTCCTCGCTCCGTACTCAAGCGAATTACATTGGCACACTATCTGGATTTGATTTCTAAGATGGTTGTTAAGCCCAGCAAGGCGGTCCTAATTCCTTAACTTCGTGTTAATCAGACTTCTGACGTGCGGTCCAGATCTGATACGGAGTTTCAAGATGCTCCCGAGAGCAGCCGGGTAATGAGATTGATCCTAGATTTTAGGGTAACTTAGCGTCAATGATTCTACAAGTTTTGGATCTTGCAGATCATATTTAAAGTGATTGGTGTTAATTTCACAGGTACTCTAGTTTAACACTGGCTAATTCTCGCCTAATTTCGAAAGGATTTAGTCCTAAGTAATTTCTGTCTGAGGTAGTACCTGGGCCTTTGTAGTTTGTATATAAAGTGATCCAAGTTATACTACTTAGCTAGTTTAAGTTAGTGTCTAAGATGAAAGTACTTAGAAAGATTGAGAGAGCAAGGTGGTGAAGGGTGGGATTTGTGAAGGAAATGGGTTCAAAAGCGGTTTTAGACTTTGGGATTGAGTTCTGACAAGTTAATAAGGTGTTAGGATCGACCCATTGCTTAAGGACGTCCAATCCTAGGTTGGCAAAAATCCGGGATGTTACACAAAGTGAGAGAGAGAGAGAGAGAGAGAGAGAGAGAGAAAGAAAAAGAGAGAAACCGAGTGATGGAGGGACCCCGGCACTATGGGTCCTCCCTTCCATATATCACAATTTATATCAAGTGGGTCTCATTACATGTGGGCCCACCGATCAAAATCAACGGTGGAGATCCTTTCTCCACCAAAATGTAAGGTCTAGATGACCCTATTCATGCAAGGAAAATAAACATCATGATGGGGTCCATGGAAAATGGCCCCATCATGGAATGATCATGAGAATCAAGGTGGGCCATTGGCCACATTTAGGGTCCAAAGTAAGATACATACCATCAATCGGTAGGCCCCACTTGGCCCATCATCAAAAGAATAAAATCCAGGCCTATAGAAACACCCACCGTTCGATCTTCTTAGTCTGATGGAACGTCGAGCTCCTTGTTTCCCTCTTTGATGGAAGATGATAAGAAATGAAGGGTTAGGATGATGATCTTGGTATGGGAAGTGGGCCACATAGCTCACTCTTTTCTCTCGTAGAAGTGGTTAGACGTGCATTCCATTGCTTGGTTGGAAAATGTGAAGAGAACGAGAGAGGGAAAGGGTGGTTGTAAGAGAGGTGATGGATGTGAGTTGATAGGTGATGGGCATGTACTTGACATGTATGGGTGTGTAAGAGAGAGAGAGAGAGAGAGAGAGAGAGAGAGAGAGAGAGAGAGAGTTGACTTTGAGGTTGCTCTTATACTTGACATGAGGTGATTGATTAATTGATGGGACATGTTGTAAAGATTCTCTTGAGATTGCAAACGCACAGTATTTTTGTCGAACTGAACGCGGGGCCCACATCTCTTGGCCAGGGTATCGAATCGGTGTGTAAGACGCGGCATCAGAACCGCGGCGACAAGGCGGTCGCTAGGGTACAAGTCTCGGGTTGAGCAGACTCTGGAATACAGGAGGCGACTCAAGGTTGCGTGCAAATGAAGTCTACGTGTCGCAGGTCGCCGGAATTCGACCGGAAGGACCGTGGAAGCCTACGGAACAGTACGGGCTAGGATACGGGCCTCACACCTAAGCTCTCCCATATTCTTGCGCCATTTGGATGCCCGTATGAACATTCCTGAGTACCATTAATACTTCATCCAGAAGGGTAGGTCGAACCGTGGATGATCCGGCTTGGCTTCCGGTCGAGTCAACATTTAGATTAATTTCATTTGAGGTGCCTAAACCTGCACATCAGTCCTCGAGGGTAATGTGGTTGGACTTCCAGGTTTGTTTCCAGCAATTCTACTGCTTCTCTACATTTTTAGCAACAGTTAGACCGGTAGCCTAATTAAATAAGGTCCCACCAAGCGTGTCAGAAAATTGTTCGCCACGATTTTTGCAATCCTTCTCTGGCACGGGTGGCGGCGCAGGCGTGCCAAAATTAAGATTGCGGTACCAATTCAAGCTGAATAACAATGACCCCGAGCGCCAAAGTAGGCAAACACAGCGTATGACCGAGGTCTGAGGAGATCGGTCGCCTATTCGGCCACACTCAAAGTGTAAATGGATCAAGCGATAGTCAAAGGGTGGGGTTTATCCTTTGATAATAGATTACTTCTTTGCCTTCCGTACAAAATGACTTTTTTCATAGAGAGAGAGAGAGAGAGAGAGAGAGAGAGAGGAATAAAAAAAAAATCTTCTAATCAACCGCTATCGACTACTGGAAAATGCTTCAATTATAGCTACGATTATGAGCTATTGTGTTTACGCTATGAATTATGCTAAGAAATGTAAATTGCAAGTGCAGAAAATAAATAATTATACTAAGGAAATTTACTTGATACGGAAAGACAATTACACTACGAAATGTAAATCTGACAAAATGACTTTAAAAGATAATTTGATCTTCTGATTTGTTTGGGTTGGTGTGGGATGAGTTTTCATGCTTGTTTGATCTTCTATTTATTTATGACACTAATCTCTTCTTTTGGAAATTTACCATGTTCTTGCTCTTGCTCTTGCTCTTGGTGGTCTTCAGACATATATCCAAAAGTCGTGCGAACTAAGCCACTGGCTACTCACTGTTTAGCTACTCTGACTCGGTCGCAACTATGTCGATCGCTTTCAACATAATTGACACGTTATGGCCTCCTTTTGAAACACGATCGTACGTATCCATAGAAAATCCTACGAACGTTGAACACACGCATGTACCACGTGCTCTATCCAGAATGGCCGAAAATAAAAATTGCCCAAATAGAGTACAAACAGTGGCGACTCCAAGTCAAGCAAACTTTTTACTTTTTAAGTAAATTCCGTATTTAAATTAAATCTAACCAGAACTTGTGGGTGTAAAAAGGTCGAGAAAGCGAGGACTTCATTCCTTCGCATTATACGCAAGTGGAAGGACAGTTACACACCAGTGTAAGAAAAGTCCCTGCGCCAAATAAAAAGAATTTATCCAAAAGGATTAACCTCTATTCTTCTGAAATTGCTTGATGATTGTTGTAACTGTTGGTGGTTGAGATGAAGGCCTAATGTCATACCCGTACTATCCTAAATACACGTTAATCCAACACGGGACTTCATTAACACGTGTGGCTGTATTTGATTGAGCTGCGAAAACACCGAAAAAGTTTAGATCTGCAATATACCGTTTACTGTGGCGTACTTGAGTCGTAAATCGGCCTTATTTCTGGCAGAAACCCCTCACATGGGCTGTTTCAAACGATGACCGAGCAGATCCAACATGCACATCACTGTCTTGACAAGTTTATTTTATTTTTTTACGGCAATGCCGTAGGAATTTCGCCTATGCGAGAGTAATCTCCTAAGATAAAAACTGCACTTTGGTGGAATATGATGTTTGTACACATTGACATAGAAATGTACCTGTGGCATACATTTACAATAAATTTGACTGTCTAAGTTATAGGCCCATTATGGATGGTTCATAAACCAGAAAATATTGCATTGGATGGTGGACATCCACTGAACGGTTGAAACAAAAACAGTCAATGGTTCACATCCAAGAAGAACAAATCCGCATTAATTAGAATACTATAATTAATTTGATTGAAATCTATGCCGCATATCTAGTGGACCTGACTATTTGACGGTTTATTTTGAGGATCATACATGCCACGTGTACAATTTCGGACTGCATGCGTACGGAGCTTACACTATGCAAATATAAAATAATCTAGAGTTTTGTCCTACTGTACGACCCACTTATTGCCCACGCGCCTTTCTAAGCCCACTTATTCTTACCTTCCAAGAATAAGCCCCTTACTGTACGGACAGCTTTTTCACGTGTCGAAAGTGCCCCTGTTTTTGCCAGACGCACCTTCGAAAGCTGTCAGCCGCATCTCCTTCTGAAATTGAGTTTTTTCTTCTTTCCTCTCCCTGATCCTTCATCCTAGCTGAAGAATCCTATTTTCTGATTATTTCTCTCCCTCTGTGACTGTCCACCCTAGCAGTAAAACCCTCCTTTTACTGCTTTCTTCTTTCCCCTTTTCTGACTGTCCACCCTAAAAGTAAGAGCCTCATTTTCGGTATACCTTTATCTGGTCGAGAATACACACCCCACGCACATCATTTTCTACTTTTGTGAACCGAAGATAGAACGAAAATGGTCCCCCCATCTAAGAAGCTTCGAACGGCAAGTATATTGGAAACTCTGCTTTCTTTTTATGGACCTCACTGTATATTATATTATATATGCGCACAGTCCACAATCCATTTTCTTTCTTTTTAAATGTTGAATGGTATGGTATGTCCCGATAAATGAGAAAATTCAATGCTCAAATGACCCACATTGAGGGTTTTTGAAACAAAGAACGAAATAAGATATGAAACTAAACGAAGACCGAGTTAAAGAGACCGAGCACCGACTGATTTAATAGATCGGGGACCCACTGAGTTATTGATGAGGACCCACTAAGTTAAATTGACCCCGAACTGAGTTAAAATGACCCCAAATTGAGTTAAATTGACCGCGAACTGAGTTAAAATGATCGCGAATTGAGTTAAAATGACCCCGAACTAAGTTAAAATGACCGCGAATTGAGTTAGATTGACTGCTAAATGAGTTAAAATGACCATGAACTGAGTTAAAATGACCACAAAGTGAATGGAATTGACTGAGGACTAAGTGAAATTCGACTCACAACTGCAAGAAACATATAACTCACTTCACTATCAATTTAGGCGATTCCCCTTCACTTCACAGTCAATTCCATACATTTCACGGTCAATTCCCTTCACTTCACAGTCATTTCCATTCATTTCACGGTCAATTCCCTTCACTTCACAGTCAATTTCATGCATTTCACGCTCAATTCCGGCGATTCTCCTTCACTTCACAGTCATTTCCCTTCACTTCACGGTCAATTCCCTTCACTTCACGGTCAATTCCATACATTTTACGGTCAATTTCCTTCACTTCATGGTCATTTCCATTCATTTCATGGTCAATTCCACGCATTTCACGGTCAATTCCCTTCACTTCGCAGTCAATTCCGGCGATTCCCCTTCACTTCACGATCAATTCCATGGATTTCACGGTCAATTCACTTTACCTCACAGTCATTTCCATGCATTTCACGGTCAATTCCCTTCACTTCACAGTCAATTCCATGCATTTCATGGTCAATTCCCTTCACTTCACGGTCATTTCCATTCATTTCACGGTCAATTCCCTTCACTTCACGGTCAATTCCATGCATTTGATGGTCAATTTCCTTCACTTCACGGTCATTTCCATTCATTTCATGGTCAATTCCCTTCACTTCACGGTCATTTCCATTCATTTCACTGTCAATTCCCTTCACTTCATGGTCAATTCCCTTCACTTCACGATCAATTCCATGCATTTCACGGTCAATTTCCTTCACTTCATGGTCATTTCTGGCAATTCCCCTTCTCTTCACGGTCAATTCCATGCATTTCACAGTCAATTCACTTTACTTCATGGTCATTTCCATGGATTTCATGGTCAATTCCCTTCACTTCACGGTCAATTCAATGCATTTCACAGTCAATTCCCTTCACTTCATGGTCAATTTCAGTCCTCAGTCAACTTCACTCACGGCCAATTTCACGACGTTCTCAGGCCAAAATGCAACATATAACTCAAAAAATTGACCGATAACTGAGTGAAATTGGTCGCAGACTTGTGGAATGTCACTTATGAGTCAACCACTTTGACTTGGAATTCGTCAAAATGACCAATAATTGCTTGATATTAACATCTTTTTGACCAACAACCTTGTATAAATTTACCGATAACTTCATGAAATTGACTAATAAATGAGTGAAACGTGCCCAAAACTTGTGAAAATTCACTTGTAAGTCTTGTACTTTCATTTGAAATTCACTAAAAACTGACCGCCGACTCGGCAAACTCACACCATACTTTATGATTTTTCACCACAACAAGTCAACTTTCACATTATGCCTTATTAAATATTGAATGTTATTGTTGATATAATTTTCAATTCATCCTTGCAGATGACAAACCCTTGCGTAAAGGATTTGGCGAGTTGGCCCCCACCTTGTCATGCAGATGTTCATTGACATGGTGTTTTAATAGTGTGAAGAGTGGTTTGGAGAAGAATAATAGTAGATTAAATATATTTAGGCAGACTCCATTCTCATTTTTATTGCACATCCCATCATTTTATATGAGCATTTTTTCACTCACTTATTGAGAGACATAAAGGTAATCTCATATTCGAGATACAGGGGAACCGTGTAAAATTTTTCGAGATGGACTTCACCCTAATAATAGGGCTGAAGACTGGTGACATCTCCATACCCAATATCCATCGTTCGAAGAAATCAATAAGAGAGAAATACTTCAAGGAATATCCTATCCTAAGAAACATGTACAGGAGGTGTTCAATAAGATACTTGATAGCAATAAGCATGAAGATGTCGTGAAGGTAGCCCTAATATTATGTTTAGAGTGGTTTGTTAGGGGAACGAACACGAATATTATGTGTTGTATAGAGTATATCGACCTTGTGGACTCATTGGAAGACTTTAATATCTACCCTTTGGGTAGTTTGGCCTTCCAGACGATGACGGAATGGATCGAGAGTGCCTTGATGACATCGCATGGGCTTCAGTACAATGTCACCGGTTGCATATTTCCCCTACGGGTAAGGATTCCTTCCTTGTCTATTTTAGTTTATAGTTTATATGAAACTATATTTATTTAAGATCATCTTGCCATTTCATTGTAACATATATGGGCCCTTGAGAGAGTACCAGCTCTCCGAGAATGTATCATTTCATACGTTCCCTCCCAAATTCCAAGATTCATACAATATTGGGGATGGAAGGGTTGTAAGTATAAGAAGATTCATCAAATACTCGATAGTGAAGATGTAAGTCAATTTCTATGAAGCTAAGTGGTCACTCATTAAACTATATATATGTTTCTACACATAAATATGAATGGTGTTCTTTTGCAGACTGAAATAGTTCTTATCTTAGAACTCACAATTAAGGAGCTGGAGAGGGAGGCCGTTTGTTTGGTCCGTGATAGATCTGACATAAGATGTCATAAAAGTCTTCTTTTATGTTGATATTTTATATTTACTTTGACATGATACATATTTGATACATACATTGCTTCATTTTGTAGGGACGAGGAGAGGGAGAAGAAGGGGGAGAGGAAGAGAGTGGTGATGAGGGAGAGGGAGAGGAAGCGGGATTGCAATTGACTGGGGAGTCGAAGGAGGATAGGGAAGAGCTGGAGGTGGAGAGGCTTCAGTTCGAGAGAGACAGGGAAGACTTGAAGCAAAAGGAAAAACAATTTGATGAGAGGGAACGCATCTAAAAGAGAGAGAAGAATCGATGAAGAGGGAGAGAGAAGTAGTACTCAAGGAGATAGAACTAATGTTAAAAGAGCCTTAAGGTTAGAGAATGAAGAGTTGAATGAGATGGCGGTTTTGAAGATGGAGAGGAAGAACCGAGGATCAAGAATGAGGTATTGAAGAAGGAGAAAGAAGAGTTGGAGGAGGGTAAGGTGGAGTTGAAGAAGCAAATGGAGGCGTTTTTTATAGAGAAGACGCAGTTTTGGAAGGAGAAGGAGAAGGAAGAGTTTAAGAAGGAGGATGATGAATTGGAAGGTAGGGACCAGGGGAACAGAGAGGTGGATGTTCAACACTCGAATGCTTTAGACATTGATATTACTACCAGAAAACTCGTCAAAGGCTACGGATAAAAGCCGTAGCTAAAGACCTATGGCTACAGTTTTACTCCGTAGCATGACCGTAGTCGTAGGTGCCGTAACAATAGGTCTAAAATCTATGGCTACGGATTTAATCCGTAGCCATAGATAACAATAGCTACAGATATAATCCGCAACAACCATTTCTTTAGCGAAAAGTACATACAGCTACGGATAGTATTTGTAGCTAAAAGTAGTGTTGGATCCGTAGCAATATACCGAATTTAATAACAGCTACGATTGTCAGATTACCAGCTATGGTTATTATCCGTAGCTATTGCCTACATTTAAAAAAAAATTATAATCATTCATTCATTCAATTACCACCTGCATGATCATTCATTCATTCAATGACAATCATTCATTCAATAATGCATCAATTACAATCCTTCATTCAATCAATTACAATTACAATTACAATAATGCTGAAAATACAAATCTTGGTGAGTCTGTGTGCACTCGCATATGGCCAGGTGCATCCTTCATCCACCATAGATAGAAAATGGATGCGAGTAGCAGTAGTCCACCTGCACATCCGACAGCTATACCGATAACTTCTCTTGTGCGTCTTTTGTAATTATTCAAGGGCGAACCACCACTAGAGTAAGAGTTAGCCACTAAATTTAGAGATCATCAACTGCTGAATATAAATCTAGCCCGATGTCTGATCATCTCAACCTGACAAGCTAAAATAAATTGAGAAAGAAAATTGTGGAAAATAACTAAAGATGGAAATATTAAAAGAAAACGATGCAACAAGCACCATCTAAAAAGTGAAGAAAGGTTTTTTTTTTTTTTTTTTTTTAAAGGAAGAAAATGGAAATGGTGAATGATTAGCTATAACGAGTACTGACCCTCTTCAATTTTTAGTTATACTTCATCTATACTGACTTTTAGAACCGGCTCTCGAGCCTCACTGCTCTTTCCCCCAGCCTTCCCCATCCTATCATCTTCTCCTCCTTTGGCCCAATCTCCTGAGCAATCAACATTATGCATGATAAATAGTATATGTCATTTCATTCACAGAAATTAATAAGAACAGAAACCAAATTAATCAATGTATCTGACGACCCTTTGAATAAAACAGAAAAGAAAAAGGCAACCAAGCAACAAATAAACAACCCAAAAGGAAGAACGTAATGGATATACAAACCCTTGGCAATGGGGGTTCCAGATGACCCCTTCCCCTTCTTAGCAGACTTCAGTGACTTCACAGGCATGTTGACATCTATGTCTTCTGAATCTAAAAACCAAATAAGAGAGAAGCTTTCAGAAAATAGAGCAAACCTTTCAATGCTTTGTACAATGGCATTTCAAAACTTTGAAAACAACTAGCACTGTCTAAAATAAGCATTGCAGCAACACACCCATAAGGAAAATAAACCATCAGAAATATATGCAATGAACCCTAAATTACTTGCTGCAGCCACAAACTTCTAAATTTAGACAATTAACAAAAATGGAGGTGTTTTTTTTTTTTTCTATTATTTGTGAAAGGTGAAATTTATTAAGCAAAAGCCAAAACAGAAATGACAAGCACTACAAAAAAAAAAAAAAAAAAAAAAAAAAAAAAAAAAAAAAAAAAACCCCTCAAAAAACGTAAATAGAACCTACAAGATCTAAAGAGAAACTAAGAATACAGCAATAAAACAGTCCACTGACTGAAAGAACCCACTAAACCCACGAAAATTAAGGAGCCCAGTCCCAAAACAAAAGAAAAACTCTATTTAGAACCCCAGCCGCAGAGATCTTTTTGAATCGGACAACTGTTCTCTGAGATGAAAATATGTTCCACTTCCAAATGAATCTCAAGATAAAAAATCAGTAGAATATGTTAATACTCACGAGACCAATAAGAGATGCATTTTCTTGAAAATCAGTGTTATCTATTCTAAGTTTCTATGTCTGCTAACATAATTCTACCCATCAACTCGATGACAATAATCAATAGTTGCAGCAAACTGCTCCTCTCACATGAAAGACGACAAACGTTGAAGACTTGATTGAGGGCATGAGTCAACAGAAGGCAGAAAAGCCAACCAAGGACTCAGAGTCACCTGACCAGGCCATGGGCTTGGTTATTGATGGTGGTGGTGGTGGTAGGTCTAATGGGTCTAGCAAAAGATGGTGGACAATTTTCTAGGTTGGAGGATTCTAAACCAAGACTGAAAAATGATGATGATAGTGTTGGTTCCATGGATCTGATGGGTCTCCCAATGGAAGGTGGAATTTGGAGCCTAGTTACTCAATCAAAATGCTAAGGCTGCTTTTGGATACACCAAAAAACTAAATTGCAACCATCACATTTGATCAAATGGAAATGACAAAAAAGTTAGAGATGTTTCCTAGCATTCATAAGGATGAAGTAGCCCCAAATTGTAGTTGCTTTCATTTCATGTCCAACTAGAAAGCTTAGTTGCAATTTGGAACTGAAACCTTTGCTATGAATGCTAATGCAGGAAGCAAGGAATCAGTTATTATCACAATGGCAGGCCACTAATTGTAATTCAATTGAAGAGTGCATTAAAACACACACAGAAGAAAGTATTATCACAATGGCAGGCCACTAATTGTAATTCAATTGAATAGTGCATTAAAACACACACAGAAGAAAGTATTATCACTATGGCGGGCCACTAAGTGTAATTCAATCCAACAGTGCATCAAACATGCACCAAAGAAGGCATCCATAACTGTCAATGCTAGAACAGAACCATGATCAGTGCAGGGTAATAATAGTACCTACTGAAGAAATTCCAGCTTCCTTGAATGTGGAAATAAATTGTTCTAATGTCCCAACGATTAACGGCATGTAAAAATGCATTAAAGCTCAAAGCTTAGAAAGGTTATTTTGGATAGGAGTTCCTGTCATCAATAACCGTCTCGACATGAGAAAACGTTGCTCAAGTACATTGTATAAAACCTGCAAAGCATCAATCGCAAAGTAACTACCACAAAAATTACCTGAGCTAATTATTTTAAGTCCATGAATGCATCAAATGTATAAAAAGATTAACTAATCTGAATACACACACTGGAAGGATTTTTAAGCTGTTGAGCTTCATCGATTACTGCATAGTGCCACAGAATTTGACACGAAAAATCTTGATCCAACAATGCTATGTCATAAGTTGTCAACAACACTTCAAATGGTAAAGCAGATTTATCTGCAAGGACACCGGGAGGGGCTTCAATGAAAAGCTAGAGAGTGAAAGATTTGAGATGTCTTTGATGCATTATTGAACTATATTCAAATAACTATAGATCCATTAAAATGGAAATGGCAAATTGCTAGTACTTCATTATGCTTATTAACTTGGGTACGAATTGAATTTTTTCAAGTTGGAGATGAATGTAACTGCAATTGGAGGACCACTTCTTCATTATGAATATCAAATAGAAGATCGAAAAAAAAAAAAAAACATTTTGTTATTTCCTCTCTATTATCGAATGTAGACAAAGCTTTGTGTAGATTCTAAAATACTACCAGTGGTAAATAATTAAGATTCTAAGCTTAGCAATGGGGGAAAAAAGATCAACTGAAGTGTTGCCGGCATGAAAAACTACAGTCCTATTCACATTGATATTGGTTTAGTGACGAATAAGAGCATATTTTGACAATGAAAAGACAGACACATAAGGTTCCAGACTTACATCAGATGATGGCAATTGTTGCTTTACATGCTCATATATTGTCCTCCTTATATCATGGCGGAGTCCCTTATCGCCAACATACGTAAGAACCCTCAAAAGTTGGACAGAAGTTGGTGAATTCAAACATCCAACCATCTGTCACATTGAGTGGACATAATACCACTGCAAATATAAAAGCAGAGATAATAACACATTATTCATACTTCAGGAACAATATAAGAAATCTGAATTTGAAGAATGTAGCAAGTTAACATTTAAAACTAATTTTAAGCCACATAAATCTGAATTTGAAGAATGTAGCAAGCTAATTTGAAACAAATCTCAAGGCATAAACCGGACTGAAGCAATAAATCAATACAATAGAAGGAATCAAAAAATTAAATAAATCAGTATAAGAACAATGCGACTCACACTAAATGATGGTGTAAGACTTGCATTAAACCCCCCATAACCATAATGTTAAGAGAGATGTCATTTAGTTGGTAGAAAATTTCAAATGTTGCAGATGTTGTGAGGTTTTTGGTTCTGTTTTTACCTGTTCTGAGAGTCCTTCCATTTCAATCTACCATGGAAGCTTCTGATGGTGAAAGACAGTACTTTGATGAAGTTGTAGAGTCCATCTCCTAGGATGAGAGCTAAGGAGATAAAGACCTGCAAACCTAATCAGTAATTCATGGTAGAATTAGAAAAAGACAATGGTTGATGACTTAAATCAATGATGTTGATGCTAATGATGATGTGTTTCAAAGAAACAATGCAGTCAACTACAACATTCAAAAACTGAAATTCGCATTGGTTATCTTTAGGTTGTGTTTGGATGCACTATTCAGTTGGATTGCAATAATTTGTTCAACAAGAGGAAATGATGAAGTAGAAGGCCTCAAATGCATCTCTATTCCCTTCGACGTCCAACTTGAAACTACCCCATCATCATTTCCACTTTGTTGAACTAATCGCAGTTCGATGCAGTTAGAAATCTACAAAACTGCTTCGAAGGAACACCTGAAATTTTTATAGCTTCCTTGATCAGACGAGAAGAGAATTGTAACAGACACTGGAAATGACATAGGAAAGGAACTTGCATATAAGAAAACATGTGAGATCATTTACAAATTATTCATGTACGACTCTCAAGGCATTATATGATCCTCAACCTTAGGCTTTGCACAGAATTCCTAGGTTTTCAATTCTTAGGAGTGGGATCCATGGCTCATTAACACAATTTTGGTGTAGATAGACCACTCCCCAAAATCTGCATCATCCAAAGACCAAATAAACATCCAACAATTCATGGTAGCAAGTCTAGCCCAACACCAATGCACATGTTTAGGTCCAAGTTACACAGGAATGAAAACAAAATATTCAGTTGCAGTTGAGTACTTGAGCATGAACCGAACAATCTAGCCATATCAATTTTTAAACTTGATCATTTGATTTAGCATGTGAATTTCACAATCAATTTGAGACACCTTATATTAACTTGAGAGATGTGACACGAAAGATAACACCAATGACTGAACATACCGCCACCACGACAGGGATACATATCACTTTCCCTTCACCATTTTTAAAGAAAACCAATTGAGCTGCAAAAATAGAAAAACAAGAACATGAATAAATAATAGGAGCTTTGACTAGAGTTCAAATGATTCTTCCGTAACAAATGACAGAATTACTGCTGAAATTACAATTCTATGAGCGTCATTTACTATGGCAAGGATTCCAATCCACTAGAGATAATTAGTCTTAGATGAATAGAAGATCAACAGCCCTTGAGTAACTAGCATCAGTATTAAAGAAATGAACATGTCTACACTATGATAGCAATGGCTCTTTGAAATGGAAAATGGGGAAAACAAAAAAAATGGAACTCCATCCAGCCTACAAAAGATAGTGGCCATAAATGGCATCATGATCCATAACATAATGCCCTTATCCTATGAAACACAACTCTAATCCATGTATGTATGAATCACAGGATCCTTCTAAGTAGGTGTTGCTTCTGCTTTGAATTGCACTTTAGATCCATGCACCTACTTCCTAAGCATTTATACTTATTTAGATTTTGAAATAGATGCTTCCCAGCTACCGTACTCAAATGTGTTCCCGCTTCTATTCCCACTTCATGCAACTATATGCACGATCACTACTAAAACTAAAAGAAAAGATCAATGCTATTGTACAGCTCATCACAGTGGAGTTGATCAATTATGACATTTATAGTTTTACTTCCCATAAATAATAAGATTGTTGTTTCCAATTGTTGTTTCCAAACTGTGTTAAATTTAAGACTTCTAATGATCTTACCTTTCTATTCTTAAAAAGGAATTTAACAGGATATACCCAACTATACGAAGAGGAGTTATATGATCCTCAGTCTGAGTTGTAAGTGGGACCCATGTTTAGAAAAAATTGTTAAACCTGACAGGCACCAACATAGATGTTTTCCTTCTCGATTGAGAAAAAACTAATGAAACAAAGGAAATGGTGAAGTATCCAGATCTTCAATCAATTTATTAATTATTGCAAAAAACAAAGGAAAATAAAAAAAAAAGGAAAATCCCCTCATAGCCAATAACATTTGTTTTGCAAACTGTGGCCCACATGACCAATGGATTAGCCTATTACTTTAGCTACAACATTGATATAGTGGTGCCATTCTGATGGATGGATTGTAAGGATCTAATAAAAATTATCTATGTAAGGATCAACAGTAGGTACCTTGTGACATTTGAAACTAAATCACCATTGACAAAAACAAGCCCTTTCCACCACTTGTGCTAACTTGAGAAGTAATGGTGGGAATGTGTTGGAAAAAATAAAGAAAAAAAATCCACCACACCATGATTCGTAGAGCACAATGTGCCCCACCTAAATAACATGTCTCATCTTCTTGTTAGGAGGCACTTTATGGGACCAAACAGGGGCACTGGAATTTTTATTATTATTATAATTATTATTATTATATTATTTATGCAAGATGTCTCCAAAATCATGCTAAGGGATTAAACATAAGATTCTAATTCAAGAAATCTATTCGACCTAGTACCTAAAACTAATAGGAAACCATTATTTAAAACAAACAATAAATAAATCTATCATCACACACCTGACCAAAGAAGAAATTGTAATAAGAGGATTGTTGAATGCCTGGAACTTCTAACCAATTGGAATATCTAGCTTTGTGTGGAGTTCTATAATTTAGGAATGGTTGAGACTCCTCAGGGCCACTCAACCTGCGTAAGCAAATATTGAAAAATATCCCCTCCTTAGGGACACTCAACCTGCGTAAGCAAATATCGACAAATATCCCCTCCTTAGGGCCACTCTGCAAATCTCATATCACACATGCATTTTGTCGAACACATGCTGGGAATGAAAAATGAAAGGAGTAAATAATATAATAGGATATTACTCATAGTCCAAGCTCTCAATGGGGTAAATGTTGCAATTCGATTCAATGACGCATCCAAACGTAACAAAATCCTTAAAGGGCTTGTGAAAAAGAAAAAAATGCATTGGGATTATTGGTGTGTATGAACAGAAAGAACCCACTCCACTAATTTCAGAAATAAAGAGAGAGAGAGAGAGAGAGAGAGAGAGAGAGACTAATCGTTCTTCTTCTTCTTCTCCTTCTTGCGGCGAAAGGGGATTTTAAAAATGCTAGCGAGATATAGAGAGAGGTTGGGAAATAGAGAAAGGGAAATGGGGCCAAGAGACAGAGAGAGGGTGAGGGAGAGCGGGAGATCGAGAGAGGGTGAGGGAAAGAGAGAGGTTGACTACGAGAGAGAGAGAGAGAGAGAGAGAGAGAGAGGGTGACGGAGCCTGAGAATCGAGAGAGGGCAATGGAAAGGGCGGACGCAAATGGTATGTGGGTTTTAGGAGGTCCACGCGTGGGAGAAAAGGGCGGACACAAATGAAATGGATTTCGTTTTGGGGGAGGGCACGTGACGAACGACACTTTAAGAGTGTCTGGTTTTAGGACCGTGGGGCCCACCGTGATGTATGTTATTTATCCACTCCGTCCATTAATTTTAAAGTATCATTTTAAGGGTTGATGCAAAAAATGAGTCAGATCGAAGCTGTAAGCAGACCACATAACATATTAAAAATAGAAATTTAATTTTTATTATTTCTTATGGTATGGTCCATTTAGACCTTCAATCTATATAATTTTTGGGCTCATCCATTGAAATTATATATTAGAATTGATGGGCGGCTTAGATCAAACACATATATTCCAATGGGCCCCATGGAGCCCTTAAGCACCATCAATCTCTAGTAATGTTCTGGTGAGGATGTATGTAACACCCCATACTTTCTAGTACTCGGGTGTTACCTTATAAGCAAACTTAGTATAAATACAAACCTAGACTATTTGAACAATTACCTTTACTATAGCCTAAATTGACCATTAAGAGTAATCTCCATCCAAAGATTTCGCCATCTAATTATTAATTTGGGAGATCCGCCGTGGATCTTCATCTCAGTAGTTACAAAGTCTTGTGAGCCACTCAAATAGCAAATTTTAGGGTCACCAGATCGTTATCCTGGAATAAGAGAATATCTAAATGATCAAACAGAAGCTAAGTGGTAGGTTGGGACTTATCTATATATATATATAAAAAAAAAGGGTTAATAACGTAGGTTATTCGTATTGTCACATCCAACCGTTAAACTGAAATAAAATAAAATAAGTGTAATAAATAAATAAATAGATAAATTAGTTTGAAGAAGCCTAGAATACAACACCTAATAATAGAACCATCATATTTGAATATATATATTCAACGATTAAAAATATAGTAATAATAAATTTAATAATAATAATAACATTATTAAGAATATTGTAACAAAATTATTTAAAAATTTGAATACATATTAGACCATCTTACCAGTAATCCAACCATTGATTTCCAACTAAGGGACCCTTAGGACCATTCTGACCATTGACGTTCGATCTTAAAATGATCTGATCACCAGATCGATGGAAATCATTAGTTAAATCACAAAAAATAAAACAAAATGGTCCACCTAAGTGTTGGATCTTCCTCAGCACAAATCAGGTGTCATATCTAGGCATGAGGAAGCAAATGGAAGGCCTGATTGTACATATCATCACTGTGGACCCCACATCCAAGACGTGCATGTACACGGATAGTGTGCGCACGCCGTGCACAGAACTTAAATATCAGGTCAAACATGCTTTGACCCGATAGAAAATCCATTTCCAGCAATTTCAGCACTGTCTCCCGCACGTCTCACGTTCAAATAGAGACGTCCGTCTGTTGCTGATGGTGACCCACCATCAGACCCCATCTCCGAAATCCAGACCGTCCATCGTGATCGGTGGGGCCCACCGACCATAATCATGTCCTCCTTACACACGTGTACACTTGCTCACGTGCACGATGATCCACCCTAAGTAACAGCACACAAAAATCTTCGCTAGAAACAAAACCACGTCACCACGACTCCTTGCTTGAAAATCCATTCGTCCAGAGTTTTCCCACACACCACATCAGCGTCCTAGTCACGCTTTCCATTTCTGGAAATAACCACCTATCTGGCGAAAGGCGGAGAGAATCTCGCCATTTTAAGAAACAAGCCATCTCAGCCGAACGTTGATCTCTAGAAGCTTCCCACAGACAAATCCCGGGAGTTGGCATTAGGGCTGCTGGAGATATCGTAACTAGCCGAGAAACTCGACGAGAAGATGAAGAGAAAATGGGTCAGCGTGAACTGCCTCCGTACGATTAACCAAGACTAACCGATGGCTCTCCTTTCACCATGTAGTGGACCCCACACGCCTTTTGGGAAGAATCTGAGCCACCTAAACGGACTAGATCAATAGATCATCCGATCATCACAAAACTGCCATGACCAAGGTCCCATCTTCTCCACACCAGCCGAGAACCCATCTTCTATAGAACCAACCCTTTCACACATCCAAGTCATTCAACGTATGGCCCACCCCACCTAAGGTCCATCGGGGACAATCACACGACCCCGTTCCGTACGATTTGATCATGGCAAAGACCTGATGATGAGTTTTCTCTCGGCATCCTTATGACTAAATAGGCGATAATCCCCATGATTTCCCATAGAAAGATCTAGAAATAGAAAGGCTATAAATAGCCAGGAATTAGGGCGCCTTTGAAGGAGACTAAAGAAAGAAAGGGGAAAACAATAGAGAGAGAGAGAAGGAGCCGGCCACTGGAACGAGTTCCAGCAACGACCCAACTCAGTCCCAATGAAAGTCGGGCCAGAATCGGATCTGGCCATCCATTTGTTGAGAAGAAGAATGGAGGGAGAGGAAAGAGAAGAGAAGGATAGAAGATGAAGAAGAAAATGAGAGAAGAGAATGTGCGGATGCACCTCTGTTTGCACCGTGTGTGCGGACTCACTGACGTGTCGGCCCGGACCGAGTTCGACTGATTCCTACTGTTGGACTCCCAACGGTAAAATACAGGAGAAGATGGGAAGAAAGAAAGGAAGGAGAGTAGGAAAAAGAGGAAGGAAGGGAAAGAAGAAAGTTGGGTATTGATGTTCACCGCACTAGCTCAACTCGAGCATGTTGCAAAACCGAGTCCCGTGACCTGGTCAAGCCCTGAATGAGGGACAACTTGTCCCACCACGTCCAGCAGTCAAGAACACCCCTGTTCAGACCTCCGACTCAGTTATAACTGAAAGTGAGACTCGCATCAACCTCTTACAAGTGACTCAGTCAAGCACCAAGTCACGACCCTCGGACTCAACTTGAACTGATCAGGACCTGACCCTCATGGCGCTTACAAATAGGACTAACACCGGTACAGGTATCATAATCAAACTCATCTTTGTCGTAAGTTTGCACCTAACTCACTAACAAGTTAATTCCTTAAGTACCTAATAGAGTTAACTCAGTAATAAACCCCTGAAATAACATAACCAGGGTGTATCCTTTCTGGCAATCTGGATTATCACCACACATCCAAAAATCCCAATAGTCGATTACCACAACCGGTAGTTTTCCTGAGTTGAAACACAACTAGTTGTGGGTTGAGAAATCCAACCGAGTCAACTCAGTCGTGACTCACTGGATTTAGTAACGTCTCATTCAGGTGCTGATTTCAACTGTCCACTTTGGAAAATCATTCCCTTCAATCAATTCCTAGAACAAGACGCTTGAACTGATCATGGTCAACACCCATCCAAGGTGAGGAACATCCTACATTGCTTCATTCATTTCATTGAATTCTAAAGCTAATTTTAAGCATAATGTGTAGAAATGTTATAATTGTGCATATGTTGATTTCACTCCTTTAAATCATTAATTGATATTGACAACCATGAATGAATGTTTAGACCTTGTTGCTCTAAATCGGGGTTTTTATTACACTCCTTATGCCACATTTGGAATTGTTTAATTGCATGTACATTTCTACTAGTTATAACATGAGGTAAGTAACCCTATTTCCATCCATCTTATAAATGGTAAAATTGTCCCATTACTCCCTACACATGCTAGGCCCATTTTAGTTTGAATCTAATGTGCATTAAAATTAGGAATAATACAAATAGTAGCTTATTTCTCTTATTCCTATTTTCTAGTGATGAACATGAGTTATTACTATATTTGCCATTACTCAAATCATATATCTAATAATCATGTAATTAAGACTTAGCCTTGCACTTTCTATGCTATTTTAGAAGTTACTTGATTTTGGGCATGGTCCTACTAATGATGACAGGAACCATGATATTTCATTTCATTTCATTTTACAAACCAAGATTATGTGTGGGATATTATTTTCCATGAAAAATGTATAATAAACTTATTAAATCTAGCAAGATTGAAATATCATATAATTGGGTTCATTTGGACCTAGAGAAAGTAAGGGTATTTATGTTGCGATCATACTTAAATGTTTGATATCCTATTAAAAGATTGTAAGTTTTGACCACATTTATGAAAGCATTCTTGTTAATCCTATAAGTGTACATGTGTATCATGGTGCATGACATCCATGCATGACATATAAGTTTTTCCGAGTGGTCGATATAAGCCACACTCTATTCGATTTACTGAAAGTTCTAACACTTACAGACAAACTCAGGGAGCATGTGCATTTGTGCCACTTTGGGTGCTCTTTCTTTTCATGAGGCTTTTTCGGGATTTTAATACCTCCTCGGGCGTACTCTGAGTATTTTTTCAGTTGATTGTCCCTGGGCGCACTAGTCTGAATGGCCTATTTCAGGTAGTTAATCTACCGTGGGCGGTCTATATGGTCTTTTTCAAGTAGTCTACTACCACGAGCGACCCTTTATTTTGACAGCTGAATGTGCATCACCAGATCTGTGACTTGAGCATACAATCATACACCCATACATTCATTTATAATTTTATGATTAGTCTCCTTGTAACTTGAATGTGTTGATTTAAACTATTTTGGAATGATTTGATATGCATGAATCCTTGCAGGAAGTTCCCATTGAGTTTTCACTCACCCAATCGTGCGGTTACACTAAATAGACACAGGTATGATGAACAGGTGGAGACCCCTATGATAGGATTCCAGGGACGGCCGAGGTGGAGTTTGGCGAGGAAGAACTCCATGTGAATGTTATTGAGTCGTTGGAGCTCGACTGATAATTTAGGATTTACTTACTTTCATATTTCAGATTTGTACCTTGTTTGAATTGTAATGAAATATTTCCCATGTTGTGGGATTTCATCTTGCTCCCATTTACATGTATCAAACTTCCTTTTTATTACTCTTGATACCCCTAGCTTACGTAGTAATTACTTTACTTCATGTTTGAAATTTACTATTAATTAGATGTATGATGGTCCACTGCATAATGTAATACTCGAGTTCTTAAAGAGGAGCGGTTATCCTCGGGTTTTGAGAATCATGGTGTTACAATGTAGGTTTTAGCTACGGATTAATTAGGTTTTAGTTACAAATTAAATATGTAGTAGAATAGCTACAGATTTAATCCGTAGCCAAAAACTTGCAAAGTCCGTAGCCTTTGCTCGATTTTTTGGTAGTGTATATGTGAGAAATCACTGCGATCCACTCCAGTCTATAGGAAGAGAACTAAGAGGGTGGTGAAGTCATCTGTCTACAAGCGTTCTCCATTCACTTCCATCTCTGTCATTCAAACAACTCTAAGTAATGTCGCCGACTATGAGAAACTGAGAGAATTGTGTACTTCTCCAATACCCTTCCAGGCCAAGAGTGATCCATTTAGGGTAATATTAGAGGACAAACTGCATGAATTGAATAGTTGGGCCAATGCAAACAAAGATTCGGTGGAATTTATTTGGCTCAGGACCATATGGGAGAAATATGCATGGGTTGATAGCGTGATAAGTGATAAGTAATTCACACACATACATTTATGTGTATTTAACTCTTATATTAGACTAGAGCTTAATTCGTCATCTTTATTGATTAGGTTATTGACAAGTACAATGATTTCTTAGAGACAAGGCACAGTTCATTTCCTACTTTATATACTCAGGACTGTAAGTTTTGCCCCATTTTTTTTCTAGTAACTATATGAATCGGATCATGGTTATTATGTTATTTGATTATATGATATATGTTCTAATTTGATATGTTGTCTGTAATAGCCATGTCTCGACCTACAAATGTCGACATTGAGAATGTATCGGGACATTGGCAACGACGAAGCGCATTCATTATTACAAGTTGAGAAACTCACCGTGAACGGCATTGTTAAACATCGAGAAGGGCAGAAGCCCATGTGGCAGTATAAACAGGTAATAATGTCGTCACAAGTTCTCAATGTTGGATGTACCCATTTATATAATTTTTATAATGATATCTTATCTTGTCAAACATGGACAGCATACATACCAGTTAACCACACCAACAATCATTGATACCTGATGGTCATCCACCCTCAAGATTGAGAAATCATCATACTCGATAGTTTATATTCGAGGGCACTCAGTCAATACAGGGAACATACGAGCTGATGAAGGAGGGCTTACATATATTATTCCATGCTGCAGGAGATATGTCTGCATTGGATGACAAGGCTTGGACAGTCAGATAAGAGACTTCTATACCCAAGCAGACAAATGGATATGATTGTGGCATTTTTGTCATGAAATATATCGATATTTTATGCAGCGATCAAATTTTGTCAAGGACAAACTTGCAGAAATCCACTCCCAGCTTTAGGAACTCAATAGCATATGATTGCCTGAGTGTTCAGAAAATATGATATATTTGTCTTATGCATGAGAGGAATCGAAAAATTTTGTGAAATGTTGTAAATTATTGTAAATGATGTCTTGTAAAACATTCAGGGTGAAATGATGTAAATGATGTCTTCTATATTTTCTCATAAATTAGTAGTAAATGATGTCTTCTTGATAGTGATTTCATTATGAATGGTGATTTGTTTATATATTAGATAGTTTCATCTACTTCGCGATCAATTCCCTTCACTTCACGGTCAATTCCATGCATTTCGCGATCAATCCCGGCGATTCCCCTTCACTTCACGGTCAATTCCATGCATTTCACGGTGAATTCCCTTCACTTCACGGTCATTTCCATTCATTTCACGGTCAATTCCCTTCACTTCACGATCAATTCCATGCATTTCACGATCAATTCCAGCGATTCCCCTTCACTTCACAGTCATTTCCATTCATTTCACGGTCAATTCGCTTCACTACATGGTCAATTCCATACATTTCACGGTCAATTCTGGTGATTCCCCTTCACTTCATGGTCAATTCCATACATATCACAGTCAATTCCCTTCACTTCACGATCATTTCCATTCATTTCACAGTCAATTCCATGCATTTCATGGTCAATTCCCTTCACTTCACGGTCATTTCCATGCATTTCACGGTCAATCCCCTTCACTTCATGGTCAATTCCATGCAATTCACGGTCAATTCTGGTGATTCCCCTTCACTTCACGGTCAATTCCCTTCACTTCACGGTCAATTCTGGTGATTCCCCTTCACTTCACGGTCAATTCCCTTCACTTCACGGTCATTTCCATTCATTTCATAGTCAATTCCCTTCACTTCACGGTCATTTCCATGCATTTCACAATCAATCCCTTCACTTCACGGTCATTTCCATTCATTTCATGATCAATTCGCTTCACTTCACGGTCAATTCCATGCATTTCACAGTCAATTCCGACGACTCCCCTTCACTTCACAGTCAATTCCATGCATTTCACGGTCAATTCTGGCAATTCTCCTTCACTTCATGTCAATTCCCTTCGCTTCATGGTCATTTCCCACCTCCATTGAAGTTCTTTAAGTCTTCCTCTAATCCTCTTTTCATGCCCTTCAACCTTAATCAATGTTCCCCTCTATACTGGAGGCATCCCAATCTTCATGCACATGATCAAACCATCTCAATCTAATCCCCATCAAATAATTAATTTCTCACATTACAATACTCCTAGGAGCTTGGGATGACCTCATTCTTGATTCTATCTTTCTTGGTATTCCTACATGTCCATCCTCTCATCCCCATCTCTATAGGAATCAATCTCTACTCGTGCTGCCGACTGCCCAAAATTGTCCGATATAGCATAGCCAATCAAATTGTTGCCCTATAAAATTTTCCTTTTCTAGTCCAATCTACAACATTAGATAAATAGACGATCATGCAATATTTGTCATTTATCAAGAGAAAAGGAAGAAGATGTCAGGTGATCAAGATGTCAAACTACTCCAATGGGAGCATGATGCATCTACATATGAAACCTCTGCAGTCTTTAATCCTAATGTACGACTAAAATTTGCTTTAGATTCAACTGGATACTTGGATTTAACATTTTAAAACAAGATAGTCAAATCTTTTAAGACCTAAAGGTCCAGACCCCAGATCAATGGGCAAAAATGTCAATGATGGGACTGATGAAATTGTCTATGCCTATTTGCAGTTATGCCAATATTTACTGGCTACTTTGCCTAGATTGATCTAAACATCTAGCAAGCCTGATAAAAGACAAGAAAATTCTGTGAACTTGAGATATAAGAGCATGAATCTGAGGAGAGGAAACTAAAAAAGCAGTGCGAACCGTGAATTGGATAAGATCTACGCCTCAAAAGTAACAAAGCAAGGATCCCAAAATCAAGAGCAGGAGGTGGGCCTAAGTAGAACAATTTAACAGTGAAGCCTAGAACCATGGGAAAATGAAAACAATTTCAAGAGGAGAGATCTTTTGGGAAATGATATCTAGTCTACTGTCGACCAACTAAATACAGTAATGACCTCACTATGCATGCACGCAAACATTTGGGGAATTTTGTGCCACAACTAAATGGGAAGGAGGCAAGGATACACATCAAAAGATTCATGGCAAATAAGATGTTGGACTTTTCAGTCAAATGAAACCCATAATGGTAAAATGTGTTACAGTTATAGATCGTAGAAAACTTATGTAATTTAGACATGAAATGTGTCGATTTAGGGCACAGACACTATGATGTTGTCAAACAATGGGGAACCTTGAAACACCTGATAAGCTTAATGCATCTGTACACTGTAGATAATGTTGAAAAACATTTTATTGTTAATATGTAACGTCTCAAAAATTTCCATATAAAGACCTGAGTACCACCTCAGGCAAAAATCACTCAGGATCAAATCCTTTAGAAAATAGACAAAGTTAACTAAGTGCTAAACTAGATCAGCTACGAAATCCGCTAGATCCACTTTAAATACGATCTGCAAGACCCAAAACTTGTAGAATCATTGACGCTAGGTTACCCTAAAATCTAGGATCAATCTCATTACCTAGCTGCTCTCAGGAGCACATTGAAACTCCGTATCGGATCTGGACCGCACGTCGAAAGTCCGATTGCTATGAAATTATATAATTAGGACCACCTTGCTGGGCTTGACAACCATCTCGAAAATTAACTCCAAATAGTGTCCCTGGGCTATTCACTTGAGCCCAGAGTGAAGAGTGTGAGAAAATGTGGATTCCTTTATAAATTAAATCTAATTTAAGTAATCTGAGACTTGTCACTACGGGCCTGATATAAGCAATCAGACCGTCAGAATCTGACCCAAGTACACCCTCAGATCAAGGAAAATTTCATACACAGGTCAGTGTACTTGTGACCCTGATCGAGTTTCGGTGGCCGTTGAACTGAAACTGGTCCGCCACGTGTGATCTGGAAACCCAACTGGAATGAAAACTTAACTCGACCTAGATCCAAGGTCAGTGAACTTAAGTCCGACCTTTGGCTCAAGGGGGGGCTCCAGAAGTGCTCCGTTGAGACGGAACAGTCTCCCTTTGGACATAACCTAAGTATACCTTGGCCCTGGGGACATAACCTAAGTATACCTTGGCCCTGAGACCTTAAACCCTCTCTCACTCCCTCCATACGAATTTGAGAAAACCTCAGGAGAGAGAAGAGAGTAAAGAGAGAGAAAGTATGAGAGAAGTGGGAGAAAATCCTGTGGTTCTATCCTACCATTCCACGTGCCTGATCATCACAACCGTATTGCATTTCCAGCGATTCTGATTTCGTTTTCGGGTAAGAAATCCTAACCCTAATCAGTTCCAGAGATTCAACTAGAGTAAGTGATGAAATAGCTAACCTATTTCATCTCATAGGTTGTCATTCTACCATTGATATAGACTTGGTGTTTAAACTGAGTCCGTTACTCACTTCTACGGCGTAAGGTGCGGACTATAGACGTATAGGTTATGGTTTTCAAAGCTTTCAATGTCAGATAATGATAGATTCATGATCTGGATGTTATTTCACATGCAAAATGCGCTATTCATTTTGCGATTCAGTTACGTATGCAAATTATGGCGTTTAGTGTATTCGGTATGTTTGTAGAAAATACCGTATACGTACAATATATGAAAGTGTTTTTGCCATGATTAATTTCTATGTGTATAACACTTTCTCAGCGAAAGGATTCACCTTAATACATGTTTTGGCTAATATACGTTATGTATGTTAAATAAGTGTAGTCTAAGTATTTGTGAAAATGCTTGTATGAGTATGTAATGCCCTGAAAATCAGGGGTCGAACAGAAGCTCGGCTCCCGAGTTCCAATGCATCACTTATGCAACATAGATAATGATGATTGTATATTGTTCATATTAGTACATTAAACATGAATGGGATTATACCAAAACAACAGATCATACTCCAGAGACAGTTAAATTATGCAAGCGAAAGACTGTGATAGATATATCAAATATATAAACTGTTGTAAGTCTCTAGAGTGTAAGCATGTTACCAGGTTAAATATATACCTATGTACTCCAAAAATGAACAAAATGGATATACAAGGGTGTTCCAAAAGTGCAAATTAACAAGTGAAATGACATCTAATTAGCAACCCTGTAACCCCGTCGATCAGAACACGGCTCACACGAACCCGCCTGAAAGGGCATATAGGAGAAACTCTCCTCATCATCATAAAAGTCAGGCTCCGCTTCACAAGCATCGCCATCATCTAAAACTACAACAGGGTCTGGTTGGTGTGTACAACACCGTCCCGTAACGTGGGAGTGAGTAGCTAACTCAGTGGAACAATAAAGCACAGATTAACATGTTATCAATTCAATCAAGCAGCAAATCACACATCCCTAAGTACTCTTATTAATGCAAGAATGGTATGTATGTATGATGCATGCCCTCGCCTGCGCTCCCTCAGCGACTCCTTCTTACGTTCGCGGCATGCACACTCCCTCAATGCTTGACGATCAACACCAAACGCACATGTAGGCGGTGCATGAACGTGAATACCAAGTTCTTTATTAGTCATTTTTATACAGCAGGATTGGAAAACTAAGGTACCTCCCTTATATCACTTCCCAAACAAGGATCCATTCTAGGGTCGTCAGTCCTAGTAAATCTCATACGATGATACGGTTCTAGGTCGCTGCAAAAGGGCTCATCACCTTATCAATGCAGGCCTAGTTATATTCTAGTTACTACGGAGAGGCTCGTCGCCTCAACACAGGTTCAGATTATGCTCGAGGTCACTACACCAATGCGTCATCCCGGGCTGACACAATTGCAACACCCATTCAGATATTGTCCAACCAACAGGTATCGGAGTGCGCAGTGGTGGTTTTGTTTGGCAATGGCCCACACGAGGCTCACGCACAATGCATCTTTTGATCAGTGTAGGCCGACAGCTTGAATACAGTGTCCCATACCACCATATTCGGCTCACGAGTTTGGTTGCTCACTGGTCACTACGGGGAGGCTCGTCTCCACAGCGTAAGCCGACAGTTCGACCATGGTGTCCCATACCACCATGTCCAGCTCATGAGTCTTAGCAGATCACGGTACCAAGGTTAACAGGGATTTCACTGGTGAGTTTGGTACCCTGGGTTCAAGCAGTAACGTCCAAATATAGTTAACATACATCGGCCAATCGGGTTATTTGACGAGCTCGACTAGCACGAGCGCACATCGAATTGATCGACATGAAGTGCATAAGCACTCTGTGTGCCCTAACCACTGTCGCAACCTATATACGACTCGGATTCGTCAGGCATGTCTCATGTGGCGAAACAACGTCAGCCACTAATTCAAGGCTTGTTACCGATTGCCTGGACTATACAATAGCCTCGAACACAATCAATCTCAACAAACTAGCATATGAGATAATCGAGCAGTAATGAATACATATTTCAAATCATACAATCAGTTGAGCATGTGATGAAGTACAACATAAACATGAATTTGCACATATTCAATTCATAAACAAACGGATATCTAACCATGACATAAATGGAGGAAAACATACACATCATTAGAGTAGTTGAGAATCCTATCTCAACACCCAATTAAAGAGCAGTCAACCAGTATTTACTCGTACAGACATTTTTACATACACTTAATCTACACATTACATCATACATGGTATGTAGTAGTCAGAATACGTATTAGGACAAGTCCTTTCGTCAAAGGATTGCCGCATATATACCAATCACATACCCACGATGGTTAGTCATGGCATACGTTAATACATAGTCTATACTCACTTAGACATTTTCACAAACACTTAGGTTACACATGTGTACATACACGACGTATTTTAATATAACATGTATTAGGCTAATCTGTTCACCCAGAAGTTGATACACATGCATCTAGCATACATAGACAGCGATTAATCATGGTAAGTACAAATCCGTATTTCATAAATATACGGTATTTTCTACAAATACGAGGAATACAGTATATTCAACATAGTTAACGTATAACTGAAAGAAAAAATGGACAACACTTTGTACATGTGAAATAACATCCACGTCAGTAATCTATCATTAACTGACATTGAAAGCCTTGAAAACTATAACCTATATGTTTAAAGTCTGCACCTTATGTCGTAGAATCGTAACGAACTCGACAGAGATTCTAAGTCTTTGTCAACGAAGGAATATCAACCTATAGCATGAATGGAGTTAGCTATTTCATTACTTGTAACCTTTGAAACCCTAGAACAAGTTAGGGTTAGAGTTTCCTTACCTAAGAATAATGTCAGAATCACTAGAAGAGCGACTAGATAGCGATGGTTAAACACGTATAGCACCAGGGTAGAATAGCAGGAAGATTCTCCCACTACTCTCACACTTTCTCTCTCTTTTCTCTCTTCTCTCTCCTAAGGTTTCTCTCAAATTCGTATGGGCTGAATGAGAGAGGGTTTAAAGTCTTTATATAGGCCCAGAATTTCCGAAAATAGGCCCAGGGCCAAGGTATACTTAGGTTATGTCCAAAGGGAGGCTGTTTTAGCTCAACGGAGCACTTCCGGAGCCCCCCTTGAGCCAAAGGTCGGACTTAAGCTCTCTGACCATGGATCTAGGTCGAGTTAAGTTTTCGTTCCAATCGGGTTTCCAGATCGCACGTGGTGGACCAGTTTCAGTTCAACGGTCCACGATCACCGATCAAGGCCACAAGTACACTGACTTGTGTATGAAATTTCTCCTGATTCGAGGGTGTATTCGGGAAAGATTTTGACGGTCTGAATCCTTATTTTCAACCCGCAAGTGACAAGTCTTAGATTACTTAAATTAGATTACATTTCTAAAGAAAACCACATTTTCTCACACTCCTCGCTCCGGGCTCAAGCGAATAGCCTAGGGACACTATCTGGTTTTCATTTTCGAGATGGTTGTCAAGCCTAGCAAGGCGATCCTAATTCTATAACTTCGTATTATTCAGACTTTCGATGTGTGGTCCAGATCTGATACGGAGTTTCGTGATGCTCCCGAGAGCAGTCGGGTAATGAGATTGATCCTAGATTTTTGGGTAATGTAGCGTCAACGATTCCACAAGTTTTGGCTCTTGCAGATCATATTTAAAGTGATTAGTATGGATTTCGTATGTAATCTAGTTTAACACTAGTTAATCCTCGTCTAATTTCTAAATGATTTAATCCTGAAAGATTTCTGTCTGAGGTGATACTCGGGTCTTTGTACGGATTTCGAAAGTATTGTTCTTCATTACCTAAACTATAGGATTCATGCCTAATATGAAAGTACTTAGAAACATCTAAGAACAAGGTGGTGAAAGGTGAAATAGGAGACTGTGAAGGAAATGGGTTGAAAGGTGATTTTAGACTCTGGGATTGAGTTCTGACAAGCTAATAAGGTGTTATGATCGACTCATTGCCCAAGGACGTCTAACTCCAGGTTGGCAAAAATCCGGGATGTTACAATCTACCCCCCTTAAAAACCAATTTCGTCCCCGAAATTGCCTAAGAAGAATAAATAACGATTTGATTATTTCATTTGCTTAAGTTTTATTTATTTCAAGTTTATATACGTGGTAGGGTGTACAGTATCCATGCTAGTATAGTACATTTTAGTCACTACTCCCCTTAAAAACTTATTTCTTTATCTCTTACTTATATCCTGATGGTTTGCTATAATGGATTTCTTCCCTCTTTGGAGTCTTGACGACGATTCTCATCTATTTAGAGTAAGATATTTGTTTTCAATAATCGACCAACACGGAGAGACAGTTGTAATGGGCTTGATCCTGATACATCGATCATTTACCTGACCAGGGTAGAAGGCTCATTGTATCCCTTCCTAGTCCTGGTAGATCCTGGTCTTCTGCTCGGTCAAGCAGTGAGTCCATTGGTAGTCGCCTAGGATTAAGAATTGGGTCAAGCCGCGAATGTTTCGCAGTTGTATATTTCAGTAACTCCGTAGTCCGATCACTCTAAATACTTAGGGAATGTACATCATTGGAAGGCTCAAATTTCCTAGTCATAAGGTTGCCCGTTGGGTCTTGGTCTAGGAGAGTCCTCATCTTAATTCATGTCTATGGTAGTAGTTAAACTCGTACTCATGATTAGGCCCTTTCTTTAATACGAATTTGTTTATTACTTAAACCCTGATTACTTTCCTTCTAGTAACTTTATTATCGACATTCAATCCTATTTTAGTGACCTATCTTTACGTATAATTTGGATCAATTCCATTCCATCCTGGGCCAGTGGCCTATCGGCCCACCAAGCTTCCGCTGCGCCTATGAGTGGGTAGACGAGTATACCTACCTAACTCGACCGAATTCATAACCTTTCTACCCCCCTTAAAAATAATTTCTACTCTAAGGGCTCAAGAATCTGTCCTGATCCGTATGTCGGAACAAGGTGTAATTTAGGACCTATCCTCGACACGAAATGGGATACGATCCCTCAATACAATGGTCTTCTTTCCATCGATGATGTGTACTATGGCCTTGGTACCTATGACTATAGAAAGGAGCTAAAACGATGGGTGTTGTGATTGTTTGCAAGGACGAGTGTGAGTTTGTGGTAAGGTGCCTAATTATACCAGGGAAGGGCTGCATAAGGTATTTAGACAAAATAGGTTAACGGGCAGACTATCTTTCTAAGATCATATGCACAATATGTATGCCACCATGGCATGTGATCTGGGACCTATTTCCTAACTGTCTGTTGCCTATTTAGGAAATTCATTGGGCCTAAAGAGAAAATCTCTATTGGCTATATGTTCTTAACACTTCTCAAAGACAAAATAATAAACTTTTAATTGTAAGTGATCGGGCCAACACAGAAGGAAAGTTGTGTAGTGGGTCTGAGTCGGATACATGGACCTTCTGCCTCGCGAGGATAGAAAATTTGTCGTATCAGTTCTTAATCCTAATTGGTCCCGACCTTCTGCTTGATCAGAGCATCGAGTTCATTAGTAACTACCAGGATTGAGAATTCAATTCAAACCGTGAATATCTCGCTTATATATATAGTTCTCTCCTCTGTGTTCTCGTTTGTAATAAGTCTTTGGGAAGGCAAGTCTAAGGGGTGTATTGATTTGACCTAACATTAAATCTAAGGGATATATAAGTTTTTCCTATGCGTGAATAGTTTCTAATCCAAACAACCTTCCTAAGAGTTATTAAAGAAGCCTATAAGTATTAAGGGGATTCAACGAAGGAATGAGGTCTCCCTCCAACCTAATCAAGCCGATTAACTAAGTTTATTATTCGATTAGCTTTCAATCTTCTTAGCGTAATCAGTATTTTACATTCCTTAGTATAACTGGTAGCCTAGTCTTAATTTAGGAGTAGTAAAAAAACCAATAGTTGTAATCCAAAATCTACGCTCATTCACTAGATGATTTTATACCACTTCTAATACAAGAAGTTATTCTATCGCTTCGGGTGCCTACCATGGTATTGGAAACCACGGGATACACCTAAGCTAGGGACAATACCTACACCTGCATTTATGGTTACGTTTACAATTCCATCCACCCTAATCTCTCCTAATGCAGTTGGTCGAATGGGCCCTAAATGTCCCATCAGTTGGAGGTTGTGAAGGTTATGGGACATAAAAATGTGGGCACAAATGAGGGGGTATAAGGAAGGTGGAGAATTGTAATGAGTAATTTTTGGGTAATGGTGGTGGATGGGTGCAAGATGTAAAAGAAAGATGGAAGCTTGAGTGAATAGAAGTGGGGATGTGAGATCATTTTACATGGTCTCGGCTACGTACGGGCTATACTACTGTAGTTAATATCGCCCGTTGGTGAAACTTGGGATACTAATGTGGTTTCTGGTTTCTAGATTCCATGCTCCCTTCCTAAATCAGAGTGCGTCAGAGTGCGTCGTGTTACCATAACCCAGGTCCGGTTTAATCCAAATCATGCTCTGATACCATCTTGTAACGCCCTGAAAATCGAGGGTCGAGCAAAAGCTCAGCTCCTGAGTTCCAATGCATCACTTATGCAACATAGATAATGATGATTGTATGTTGTTCATATTAGTGCATTAAACATGAATGAGATTATACCAAAACAACAGATCATACTCTAGAGACAGTTAAATTATGCAAGCGGAAGACTGTAATAGATATATCAAATATATAAACTATCGTAAGTCTCCAGAGTGAAACCATGTTACCAAGTTAAATATATACCTGTGTACTCCAAAAATGAACAAAATGGATATACAAGGGTGTTCCAAAAGTGTAAATTAACAAGTGGAATGACATCTAATTAGCAACCCTGTAACCCCATCGATCAGAACACGGCTCACATGAACCCGCCTGAAAGCAGCATATTGGAGAAACTCTCCTCATCATCATAAAAGTCAGGCTCCGCTTCACGAGCATCGCCATCATCTGAAACTACAACAGGGTCTGGTTGGTGTGTACAACACCGTCTTATAACGTGGGAGTGAGTAGCTAACTCAGTGGAACAATAATGCACAGGTTAACATGTTATCAATTCAATCAAGCAGTAATGATAAAGCAGTAAATCACACATCCCTAAGTACTCTTGTTAATGCAAGAATGGTATGTATGTATGATGCATGCCCTCGCCTGCGCTCCCTCAGCGACTCCTTCTTACGTTCGTGGTATGTCACACTCCCTCAATGCTTGACCATCAACGCAAAACGCACACGTATGCGGTGTATGTTCGTGATTACCAAGTTCTTTATTAGTCATTTTCATACAGCGGGATTGAAAAACTAAGGTACCTCCCTTATATCACTTCCCAAACAAAGATCCATTCTAGGGTCGTCAGTCCTAGTAAATCTCATACGATGATACGGTTTTAGGTCGCTGCAAAAGGGCTCATCGCCTTATCAATGCAGGCCTAGTTATACTCTAGTTACAACGGAGAGGCTCATCCCCTCAACGCAGGTTCAGAGTATGCTCGAGGTCACTACACCAACGCGTCATCCGGGGCTGACGCAATCGCAACACCCCTACAGATATTGTCCAACCAACAGGTATCGGAGTGCGCAGTGGTGGTTTTGTTTGGCAATGGCCCACACGAGGCTCACGCACAATGCATCTTTTGATCAGTGTAGGCCGACAGCTTGAATACAGTGTCCCATACCACCATATTCGGCTCACGAGTCTGGTTGCTCACTGGTCATTATAGGGAGGCTCATGCCACAGCGTAGGCCGACAGCTCGACCACGGTGTCCCATACCACCATGTCCGGCTCATGAGTCTTAGCGGATCACGGTACCAAGGTTAACAAGGATTTCACTGGTGAGTTTGGTACCCTGGGTTCAAGCAGTAACGTCCAAACATAGTTAACATACATCGGCCAATCGGGTTATTTGACGAGCTCGACTAGCACGAGCGCACATCGAATTGATCGACATGAAGTGCATAAGCACTCTGTGTACCCTAACCACTGTCGCAACCTATATACGACTCGGATTCGTCAGGCATGTCTCATGTGGCGAAACAACGTCAGCCACTAATTCAAGGCTTGTTACCGATTGCCTGGACTATACAATAGCCCCGAACACAATCAATCTCAACAAACTAGCATATGAGATAATCGAGCAGTAATGAATACATATTTCAAATCATACAATCAGTTGAGCATGTGATGAAGTACAACATAAACATGAATTTGTACATATTCAATTCACAAACAAACGGATATCTACCATGACATAAATGGAGGAAAACATACACATCATTAGAGTAGTTGAGAATCCTATCTCAACACCCAATTAAAGAGCAGTCAACCAGTATTTACTCGTACAGACTTTTTTACATACACTTAATCTACACATTACATCATACATGGTATGTAGTAGTTAGAATACGTATTAGGATAAGTCCTTTCGTCAAAGGATTGCCGCCTATATACCAATCACATACTCACGATGGTTAGTCGTGGCATACGTTAATACATAGTCTATACTCACTTAGACATTTTCACAAATACTTAGGTTACACATATGTACATACACGACTTATTTTAATATAACATATATTAGGCTAATCCGTTCACCCAGAAGTTGATACACATGCATCTAGCATACATAGACAGCGATTAATCATGGCAAGTACAAATCCGTATTTCATACGTATACGGTATTTTCTACAAATACGAGGAATACAGTATATTCAACATAGTTAACGTATAACTGAAAGAAAAAATAGACAACACTTTGTACATGTGAAATAGCATCCACGTCAGTAATCTATCATTAACTGACATTCAAAGCCTTGAAAACTATAACCTATACGTTTAAAGTCCGCACCTTGTGCCGTAGAATCATAACGAACTCGACAGAGATTCTAAGTCTTTGTCAACGAAGGAATATCAACCTATAGCATGAATGGAGTTAGCTATTTCATTACTTGCAACCTTTGAAACTCTAGAACAAGTTAGGGTTAGAGTTTCCTTACCTAAGAATGATGTCAGAATTGCCAGAACAGCGACTAGATAGCGATGGTTAAACACGTATAGCACCATGGTAGAATAGCAGGAAGATTCTCCCACTACTCTCACACTTTCTCTCTCTTTTCTCTCTTCTCTCTCCTAGGGTTTCTCTCAAATTCGTATGGGCTGAATGAGCGAGGGTTTAAGGTCTTTATATAGGCCCAGAATTACCGAAAATAAGCCCAGGGCCAAGGTATACTTAGGTTATGTCCAAAGGGAGGCTGTTTTAACTCAACGGAGCACTTCCGGAGCTCCCCCTTGAGCCAAAAGTCGGACTTAAGCTCCCTGACCATGGATCTAGGTCGAGGTAAGTTTTCGTTCCAATCGGGTTTCCAGATCGCACGTAGCGGACCAGTTTCAGTTCAACGGTCCACGATCACCGATCAGGGCCACAAGTACACTGACCTGTGTATGAAATTTCTCCTGATCCGAGGGTGTATTTGGGTCAGATTTTAACGATCTGAATCTTTATTTTTAGCTCGCAAGTGACAAGTCTCAGATTACTTAAATTAGATTACATTTCTAAAGAAAACCACGTTTTCTCACACTCCTCGCTCCGGGCTAAGCGAATAGCCCAGGGACACTATCTGGTTTTGATTTCCGAGATGGTTGTCAAGCCTAGCAAGGCGGTCCTAATTCTATAACTTCATATTATTCGGACTTTCGATGTGCGGTCCAGATCTGATATGGAGTTTCGTGATGCTCCCGAGAGCAGTCGGGTAATGAGATTGATCCTAGATTTTTGGGTAATGTAGCATCAACGATTCCACAAGTTTTGGGTCTTGCAGATCGTATTTAAAGTGATTAGTGCGGATTTCATATGTAACCTAGTTTAACACTAGTTAATCCTCGTCTAATTTCTAAAGGATTTAATCCTGAAAGATTTTTGTCTGAGGTGATACTCGGGTCTTTGTACGGATTTTGAAAGTATTGTTCTTCATTACCTAAACTATAGGATTCATGCCTAATATGAAAGTACTTAGAAACATCTAAGAACAAGGTGGTGAAAGGTGAAATAGGAGACTGTGAAGGAAATGGGTTGAAAGGCGATTTTAGACTCTGGGATTGAGTTCTGACAAGCTAATAAGGTATTATGATCGACTCATTGCCCAAGGATGTCTAACTCCAGGTTGGCAAAAATCTGGGATGTTACAATAAGTGCTTAGGAGATAGTGCTTTAGGTAGGTGTTGAGATAGGATTCTCAAATACCTTAGAGATGTGTATGATTTCCTCCATGCAAGTTGTTTAATTTAATCGCTTACTTATGAAATGTATGTGTTGTATTTCCTGCTTACATTGTGCTTTATAACATGCTTGTTAACATGTTTGAATTACTTGTTAATTATGCTTTGACTACTATGCATGCTTTCTGGTTATGGATTGAATGTGATTGGGGCTAAGTTATAGTCCAGGCAATCGGTAATCGGCTCTGAGTTCGTGGCTGAGATTCATTCACCACGTATGATGTGTTTGACGAACCCGAGTCGTACATTGGTCATCGGCAGTGGTTAGGCCACACGAAGTGCTCACGCACTTCATGTCGATCGATACGATGTGCGCTCATACTAGTCGAGCTCGTCAAGTAACCCGATTCGTCTATTGTGTATTCACCATGTATGGACGCCACTGTTTGAACCTAAGGTACCAAACTCACCAGTGAAATCCCGTTTAACCTTGGTACCTGATCCGCTAAGACTCATGAGTCGGGCATGGTGGTATGGGACACCGTAGTCGAGCTGTCGGCCTACGCCGGGGCGATGAGCCCACCCGTAGTGACCAGTGAGCAATCCAAACTCGTGAGCCGAATACGGTGGTATGGGACACTGTATTCGAGCTGTCGGCCTACACTGGTTGATGACGAGCCCTTTTGTAGTGACCTCGAGTATTCTCTGAGTCTACGTGGAGGCGACGACCCTTTCGTAGCCACAAGAGTACAAACTAGTCCTGTATTGATTTAGTAATGGGGGAGTGGTGTAACGATTCCTTGTAACAGCCCTGGCAGCCCTTGCAATGATCTAGAACAGCAACATCGTATGAGATTAACTAGAACTGACGACCCTAGAATGGATCCTTGTTTGGAAGTGATATAAGGGAGGTACCTTAGTTTCCCAATCCTGCTGTGTGAAAAAGGACTAATAAGAACTTGGTAAGCATGTGCATGCACTGCATTACGTGTGCGTTTGGCGTTGCAGGTCAAGCACTGAGGAAGGGTTGCATGCGCGATCATAAGATGAAGTCGCTGAGGGAGCGTAGGCGAGGGCATGCATCATATCATTCATATCATTTTTTGCATTAACAAGAGTACTAGGACCTGATTGTTGTATTGCGTTATCATTACTGCTTGATTGAATTGATAACATGTTAACCTTTGCTCTATGATTCCACTGAGTTGATCACTCACTCCCACGTTACGGGACGCTATTTTAAACACCTACCAGACTCTGTCTTGATTGCAATGATGATGCGACGCAGGAGGCTGAGCTTGATTACTACGATGATCAGGATGAGTTCTCCTATATGCAATTCTCCGGTGGCTTCGCTTAGGCTATCCAGATTGACGGGGCTTCAGGGATTTTCCTTGTAGTTGTACTATTTTGACATTTTGATTTTGAAACTATTACAGGTATTCAGTGACTCCGTTATGTACTCATACTCTAGAGACCGATCGTGATTATTTTGGTTTACATACATTTATATACATCTTTCAGTCTTCCGCTTGCATTTTATAAGTTGATCTGGAGTATGAATTACTGTTTTGGTATAATCTCACTCATGATTAATGCACTAACACAGACAACATTCAATCATAAGCATTTGTGTTGCATATGTGATGTTTTGGAACTCGGGTGTGAAGTGCTACTCGACCCCCGATTTTCAGGGCGTTACATAATAATAGCGTGGAATAGTAGAACAGGATTAGTGTAGCCAACTCCATCAGTTGGGATAAGGCTTTGATTATGATAATGATGATGATGAAATATTAGTTCACAAAGACTTACATGAACCATGATATACTAAATCAATCAAATGAAAGAGAGATTTTATGGGTTATTTGTCAACTGCTGCTTGTTACAGATTACGCGTGGAAAATGAGGACTTAATGAATCGAAGCCTGAAGACGTTATAAACATGAGGAAAAAAAGCTAATATCAGATACAGGAAGATGCAAAAACCATTCGAATTCAAATGACGTGGGCCCCACCAAAATAAAAAACCATTCAGTAGATGTGGGGCCTACCAAAACCATGTAATTAAGTGTGGGGCCTACCAAATAGTTTTTTTTTTTTTTAAATCGGGCAGCACTACCACACCATGGGCGACAATGTTGCCCGTGGTGCGGTAGTGCCGCCCGAAATTTTTTTAAAATTTTAGGTGGGGCCCATCATGAGTCCCACATAAACTTGTATTTAAGCTCCCCCACACACCCAAACCCTCATTCCTAACCCTTTCTTCATCTCCCTTCCTAAAACCCCATCTTTTTCTAAACCCTCTACCATCTTCTCATCTTCCAAACACCTCTCTCTTCATCTTTCAAACCTTATTTACACAACCATCTTCCCATCTTCCAAACTCATCATCCTCATGGGAATTATTGCATTCTTTTCCTCGATATTTTGCATCCCCATGATTATCTATCTAATGGGGAAGAAGAGAGTGGTTCAAGCGGGTTCATCATCTCCACGAACCGCAAGAAGGGCGAGGTAGGCCGCTGAGAATGAGGCGAGTCCATCATCACCACCTGTTCAAAAAAATGTTAGGAGGGCCAATGTTGATGCAACGAGTTCTTCACCACCACGTCGTGAGAGGAGGACGAAGAGGGGCCACGATCAGAATGCTAGGCCATTGGATGTGGGTCGATATCGCGATCGAAAAGTGGTCTTCGAAGTCACAGTGGGGGACCGACTATTTGTCGAAAATGACATGCTAGATCGACTCCTGCACAGCTGTTGGGGAGCTGTTTTGAAGGTAAGTTTCAAGCCAGTGAGAATGATGTAATGTTTTTCTACTCTCAAATTGTTAACGCAAGTCTCAACCCACTCGGATTTGACATTTCACTTGGAGATGCGGTGCAGCCCATCCACTTATAACACATCGCAAACATACTTGGCGTGTCGCTGGGAACGGTACATATCCCTGCGAACTCAAAGGACTTGAACACATTGCAGTACAGGAGGGAGCTGAGCATGAGTTTGTGCAGCCACCTTGTTGAGTGGAGGAGAGATAGTAGTTTCAAAAACAAAGAAATGATTTCAATTTACAGAATGTTGCACTACATTTTCACACATAATTTATATCCAAGAGTGGTAAATAACACAGAGGATTTTGTCTACCATGCAGAGATAATGTACCAGATAGGGCATGGGGAGAATGTGTGCCTGCCCTCCATTATTCTTTACCATATAGTGAAGGCCGCGAGGACAAGAAGAGGTAATCTCTCCCTACCATTTGGCCGCCTAATTTGCAAGATATCCCGAGCTAATGGGTTCAGGGCATCTAGCAACCCCTCACATCCAGAAAGAGTAATAACCGAAGACACCTTAAATCGTATGCAATGTGGCCCTAGACAAGAAGCAAGGTGGTTGGAGGAAATTGGAGATGAGATAGCTGAAGAAGAAGAAGAAGAAGAGGAAGAAGGTGACGAAGAGGATCAAGCTGAAGAAGAAGAAGTGGGTGATGATGCAGGTGAGGTGCCCGATGCACATCCAGGTTTAGATGAGCGTTTGGGGTGATCGAGGCTAGTATATCCGAGCTTAAGAAGGATCAACACTACCTGAAGTGTAAGATGCAGAATATGCATTGAACAATAAAGGCGGTGTTGTGTTGTGTACAAAAGGAGGCAGCGCCCCCTCCCTTGCCGGACTTGGTATCATACTAGGGAGTTGTGATGGATATGGACTCCCTCACTTCGTATGTCTATATGTATTAGTTAACATCCTCATGATAGTCACTTCGTACTTCTGCATGTATTAGATAGCATCCTCATGCATTTCACATGTTTCTTTGCAACTTATGTACTAAATGTCTTGTCAAATGAAAATGGCCTTATGGAAAATCTTTATGGGTTACCTAAAATGCATGAGTATTGTGTTCTTTGCAACTTATGTACTGAATGTCCTCATGATGAATTTATTTAACACAATGTGGATGCACAATATGGAGTGAAAATCAAAAAAGACCCATCACCTGGATTTACACCATTACAGGTCGGTCATGTCCCAGGACTTTCTCCAGCTGGAAAGCCTTATCCAAATAGTTGATGGATTTTTATAGTTGAATGCGAACCATTGGCTAGTCCCCTTCATTCCAGAACAATTCCCTTCACTCCCTTATTGAGGAGTGACTGAATTGATCGCGAAGTGAATAGAATTGATCATGAAGTGAAGGGAATTAACCGTGAAGTGAAGGGAAATCTTCGGAATTGACCATGGAGTGAAGGGGATTGACCGTGAAATGCATGGAATTGACCATGAAGTGAAGGTGATTGATCGTGAAATGAATAGAAATGACCGTGAAGTGAAGGGAATTGACCGTGAAATGAAGAGGATTGACCGTGAAATGAATGGAAATGACCGTGAAGTGAAGGGAATTGACTGTGAAATGCATGGAATTGACCGTGATGTGAAGGTGAATCGCCGGAATTGACCGTGAAGTGAAGGGAATTGACTGTGAAATGAATGGAAATGATCATGAAGTAAAGGGAATTGACCATGAAATGAATGGAAATGACTGTGAAGTGAAGGGAATTGATCGTGAAATGCATGGAATTGACTGTGAAGTGAAGGGGATTGACAGTGAAATGAATGGAAATGACCGTGAAGTGAAGGAAATTGGCCATGAAATGCATCGAATTGACTGTGAAGTGAAGGGAATCGCTGGGAATGTCAGTGAAATGCATGGAATTAACCATGACATGAAGGAAATTGACCGTGAAATGCATGGAATTGACCATGAAGGGAAGGGGATTGACCGTGAAATGAATGGAAATGACTGTGAAGTGAAGGGAATTGACCGTGAAATGCATGGAATTGACCCTGAAGTGAAAGGGAATCACCGGGATTAACCGTGAAATTAATGAGAATGACCATCAATTGAAACGGAATCGTCGGGATTGACTATGAAATGAATGGAAATGACCGGGAAGTGAAGGGAATTGACCGTGAAATGCATGGAATTGACCGTGAAGTGAAGGGGATTGACCGTGAAATGAATGGAAATGACTATGAAGTGAAGGGAATTGACCGTGAAATGAATATTGGAAATGACCGTAAAGTGAAGGGAATGGACCGTGAAATGAATGTCTTATTGACTGAAAGTGGCCTTAGTGAAGAACTTGAACTTGTGAGATGGATCAGGTTATGCCGACAAGGATATTGGATAAGAGTTCTAGATTTATTATAACTGATTTCAATGCAACCTACTGACACCACCCAAATCTACTTTTCATAACTCGGATTCTAAGCATAATAGTAGCAGGTTCCTGAATTCCCTCTAGGACATGGATTTTTAGAAAGTATCTAGCCAATCATTAATATTTATTCAAAGTTTAAATCGTAGTGGTAAGAAATTCAAATTTTCAAAAAAAGCAACAAATGTATTCAATATATAACATTCATAGTTGTATTACAAAAAATGCATTACAAATTACATTATTCCGAAGGTATTGGAAATTTGCAACTCCGGCGATTATGCCCTGTTTGTTTGCAACGTCCGCACTTTACTGTTTTTCGTTTCTCTCCACGGGAAAGGATCCGTGCCTTCTTCGGTCTTCCAGTTGCTCTCCTTTGTAGCGGGAGCTTCATACTCGCACAATACTCCTTGAATCTAGATGAAATTTTTCATTGGCTCTTGTCCCGTACTGGGTACACGAAATCTTCATACGTGATCTAGTAATTCCTTGCCGTGTACAACAGGGAGCAGTACTCATAATGAGGAAGGTTATAGTTTATAAATGTTGAAAGAACATGAAAACAAGGGAATCCCTTCATTTCAAACTCGCGACATGTACATGAAAGCTCACTGAGCTTGACAGTATCATTGTACTCTCCCACAACATAGTATTCATCCCGAGAAATTGCATAGCAACGAACATCTAGTGCCTTCGGTATGAGATCCTTTAATTGTTTCTCGGCCTACGGTGTCAATGGTCCAACGAATGATGATGTTGATTCTCTTCTCTTATAGAACATCTCTTGAATTTTTATTCTGACCGTCTCTATTAGCATAGTCACGGGATATTCTCGTGCTTCTTTGAATAGAGCATCAACACACTTAGCTATGTTTGTAGTGACTAAATTGAATCTTTTTCATGGGAAGTGCGAAGATGTCTACTTTTCAATCCATATTTTCATCAGTCATGCATGTACCGGGGTGTTGGGAAGTTCGATATCATGCATTAACTTTTCGAACTCAGCCCTCCTACAAGTCTTTACAGCTTGCCAGTAGTAGATTTCTAATGACTTATCTTTGAACATGTCCACCAAGTTTCAGTATATATGGTAGGCGCAGTACCCATGGATTGTTACTTGGAAGACCTAGGGAACTTCTTTCATTAGACCTTTATGTTGGTCTGATATGATCACAAAACCAGGTAGATCCCCTAACGAACAGCTGAGGTAGGTAAGAAACCAGTTCCAACTGCTTCTGTTCTTTGATTCCTCGATACCAAAAGTGACTGGAAAGATATGATTGTCGTCATCCAAAGCTGTAGTAACGAACAGAACACTATTGTACTTACCTTTTAGATGCGTCCCGTCAATGGCCAAGACTCTTCGCAGAGATCTTTGAAAACTTCTAACGCACTATCCGAGCGTAACGAAACATCTCTCGAACCTCGTCATTTGTGAATCCACAAGTAGGGCAGTCACTGTTCCTAGGTTTGCCATCCTCAACTCATGCAAGTACATTGAGAGTTCTTTGTAAGAGTCTTCATAAGACCCCATTACGCGATTGATTGCAATTTCTTTAGCATGTCATGCCTTCTTATAGTTAATAAGAATATTATACTTATCTTGCATTGCCAATATAATGTCCTTCGGCCTTAATCCCAGCCGTTGCTCAATGTGATTGACAACCAGTTCACTGGCTAGCTTACTGCTTGCTTGCCGATGATCACTCTTCATCCATGACATTCCACATGTATGTATGGACATGTAAGTCTTAATCTTAAATATCCCAGCATCATTTACCCTAGATGCGTGTACCCTCCAATCACACTTATCTTTCATACATGCCACGATGAATTTCTTGGATGTGGAATATAGGACCTTGTATTGAAAGTTGTTACGAATTGCAAATTGGCTCAAAACATACTTACACCGGCTCTTGTCCTTAAACATTTGGCCAACGGCTATATCAATTAGGTCATCAAGTGGATATGAATACAATGACAGATCTGCATTGGTGAAACCAGCATCCTCGAAAGGCACAATGGCAAGGCCGGTGGTGAAGTCCGATGTTCAAGCCTACTCGGGCAATGAAATGTCGCTTCCACTTACGTTTCTGGCGTTGGATGTTGAGGGCAAATCTACTCTTGTAAATGAAGGTGATGTCGTATATTCACTTCTGAGCTTCACGTCAACTGACGCCCTCACTTGACTTATCATGAAGTTTGACATCTGAACCGGCTCGGGTACTGGAGTGTTGCTTAGAGGAACCTATGAAGGTGATGTCATATATTCATATTTCAAGACATGTTCCTCACCCAAACTTCCTACTGTTGGGTGTCATATTTGAAACCACTGTAAGCCACCAGGTCTTCGAGTATTGCCTCATTAACGCGCTGCATTGTCTCGATGAATAACGAGATATAGTGATCCGGATGCTTCAACTGTGTTGCCACGAACATTCTCACATCTTCGTCGTCTTCAATTACAGTTGGAGGGACTGATTCATTTATGCAAGGATACAATGCTTTCAACCTAATATCATAATCCTCAGGTCTAATCTTCGCAATCCTGTACATTTTCGATAGAAGCTCATCATATGTAATGTCAACGCCCACAGCAGTAGTTTTTGAGTCTCCACCCTTATACGTGTATCGATTGTTTTCATTTACTAACTCCCCACCATATGAGCATACGATGATTATTGAAGCCATTTTCTGAAAACAAACACAATGATATAACTTGTTTAGTATTCACATGTATAAGGTGGATTTGACCAAGTAGTAGGAAATCCACAGTTGTACTAGCTCAAATATGACCGACTTATCGGTCAAATTTTCAAAGTTCTCAATTGTAGGGCTGTATGCCACTCAGTTCGCGATGATTTTCACTCACTTCGCAGTCAATTTTACTCACTTCTAAGGCAGGTTCACTCACTTCGTGATGAATTTCACTCACTTCTCGGCCCTGAAGTGATTGAAAATGACCACAAAGTGAGTGAACTTAAACGCAAACTGATTGAAAATGACTGTGAAGTGAGTGAAATTGACTGCGAAGTGAGTAAAATTGAGTGCAAACTGATTGAAAATGACCGCAAAGTGAGTGAAATTAACCACGAAGTGAGTAAACTTGACCGCGATGTGAGTGAAATTGACCGCGAATTGAGTGAAATGACCGATGAGTCGGTCATATTTGAGTGAAAATGACGGATAAATGTGTGAAATTTACCGAGAAGTGCATGAAATTGACCGAGAAATTCATTACATTTACCGCAAAACATCGTCAAATTGATTGTTAACTTCTTGAAGTTGATGGTAAAATGCATGAAATTGACCAAGTACTGTATGAAGTTGACTGATCAATTCAGTAAATTGACCAAGAACTAAGTAAAATTGACCACGAAACTTTGTCAAATTGACTGCGAACTTCTTGAAGTTTATTGGATAACCACACCGACTATGACTTAGCAGTGCATAAAATTGACCACAAACTTCTAGGTAATTTCTTAAGAATTTAAATGTCCTTAGCTCCCATAGCCGCCTTATCAGTGAAATTCGTGTTTGAGAAGAAGAATAAGAGTGCGTTGATGTGAAACACATTCTTCAAAAAAAATCCTATAAGATTTTACGTTTATCAATGCATTCACGTCCTCTCAGAAAACGAATGCAAATAGCCTTCGGTAGAATGGAACATGGAAGATATAATGTGATAGTAGGATGGAGATTCTATGGAGATTTAATGAAGAAAATGGGTGAAAAAAGGAATAGGGCTGACAGAGATGAGTTCGGACATGTATTTGAGTGTAAGGGAGAGAATGGAGTGAAATTTATAAAGCAGGGGCATTTTCGACCTGTGAAAAGTTGTTCTTACAGCAGGGACTTATTCTTGGAATGTAAGAATAAGTATGTTTAGTAAGGTGAATGAGCCATAAGTGGGTCGTACAGTAGGAAAAAAGTCAATAATCTAACTTGAAACTCCGGTACCCTGCAAGACCATAATGGCCCATACTCGTGCTCAAACCAATCATCACATATTTACTTCAGATTAGCTCATCCGAACCGTACACCCTCTTAGATTTGGGAATTTATAGTTTCAATCACCCGATCACATACATCTAATGGATGGTTGAAACAGAAAAAAACCAATGGTCCTCATTCAACATGATTATGTAAATCAATCTGTTATCTAGATAGATCAATCCAAACATAATCTAAAGTGGGCCCCACCAGTTGAGCGGTTTCATTTAGCTAAAAAAAAAAAAAATCACGTCTACAAATCATGTGTGCATGTGTATGGTACATAACTCTCTACATGAGTTCAAAAAACTCCAATTTGGAAGGGCATCTGTGGTCTTTTTCAGGTAAAGAAAAGATTCTCCGGCACTTCAGTTTCTAGCCTAACACCTCTACCAAAGAAGAAGAACGAAATAAAGAGAAAAAGAAGAAAAAAAGGAAAAAAAAAAAAAAAATCTGTTTTTCTTTTTCCTTTCTCTGATAATAAAAGGGGTATTATCTCTACATCAGAATATGATGAGGCTTGTATCCAGGTTAGTCTGTCATTTCTGTTATTACGTTTTTACCCCTCAATTTTTATTTTTTTACAATAAATGGTTTTTTTTTTTTTTTTAACATTAGAAGGGGATATAAGATTTAGATTTTTGGGGGTTTTTTTTTTTATCTTTTGAATTTGATCCAGTGCACGTCTGGTGACATTTAGTAAATTGCACCACCATTATGACATGGATTATCATTATTTAAGCTGTGTTCTCTGCAGGAGAAGTTACCTGGCTTTGAAAGAATGGAGTGTGGAGAATACGATCAGGCGATTTTCGACCGAGTCTGCCAGGTAGCATTCACACTTCGATTTACGCCAAGAACCGGAAATATGGTGGGGAGTGTCCATCAATTGGGACCTTCCATCTAGTGGTCTGAATCAAACCATTTAATCAGCAGCTTTCAGAATGAACGTTGAAAAAAAAAAAAAAGGTTAGTGGTCGACATAATATGGTAAAGAATGGCTGGTCCATCCATGATAGGGCCCACTAGATGGACGGTCCCGATTGGTAGCTATCCCCTCCACGTATGCTGTGGCTAACGTGCTGTACCACCACACTTGCTTCCTCTGCCTCCACTGTAACGCTCGAGTCAATATCGAACGGAGGTGGGTTGACCGGTCCCGGATTCCGGGGATATCCCTGGTGACCCGACTCTGTGTGGCCTACCGTGATGTAGTGTTTATATATTTTGCGGGCTCATTTTAGCGCATGAACCCAAAGTTAGGCAGATTCAGTCAACAAGTGGACCACTTCACATGCGAAACAATGGGGACAAAGACACCCACCCTTTAAAGTCTACTCAGGCCCACGATGATGTTTATTCCCGATCTAACCCGTTCATAAGGTGACATAGCCCTGGGCAAAAGGGAAAACACAAATATTAGCTTATCCAAAACTTTCATACCCCATAAAAATTTCGACGTAGGCATTAAATTCACATTATTTCTTGTGGTGTGGTCTAATTAAGCTTTGGAGCATTTCATCACTGCTGGAGGTGTGGGTTTTTTGTTTAACACTTGTAAGTCTCATGACTAAGTCATGCGTAGGGACCCTGAGAGACAGACACTGCAGGACTCACGGCCGATGATGCTATGTGGACGTTACAGTGACATATTTGTTTTATCCACGCAGTTCATCCATTCTGCCAGCTTATTTTGGAGCATGTGTAAAAAATGAGGTAAACAAAATCTCAGGTGGACCGTACCACAAAAACAATGATTATTAAATAGCAATCATTAAAAAATTTCTTGGGTGCTACAAAAGCTTTGGATTAAGCTAATATTTATCTTTACCTTCGTGGAGTTCTTTGTGACTTCAAATAATAATTACAGTAGGCCTTAAGAAGTTCTTAATGGTGGTCTTTCAATCAAAACTGTTTTCCTGTGGTGTGGTTCACCCGAGAGTTGGATCTATCTCATTTTTTGTTTTATGCTTAAATAATGATCCAAAATAAATAGATGGTGTGGATAAAACACATACATCATTATGGGGCCCACAGAGCACCGTCCAGTCGCCACTGGCAGTGTCAGTACGCAATACGCGACTCCGCGTCCCTTGGTTGGCCCACGTAGCTTCCTACCGGAGAGGGCTGCTCACTTTGAACGGATGGAACCCGCAATCCAAACCAGAAGAACATCGACTTTAGGCAGAGTATGTCTATTCGTGTGCATGTATGGCGGCTTCACAGTTACGTACGGATACGTGTAACTTGATACAAAACTTCCAAATTATAGCCCTAACATAAGACGAATTAGATGATTCCAATATCCTAATAACCGTCCACTTAGTGGCCATGAATCCGATAGTTATGAGGAAAAAAGCAGCCCCGACGACGTTGGGACGCATGATCTGGATGGCTCGGGTTGAGGTGCGTGTATGTCATGTGTGCAATAGCTGACCGTACTGTGAATTAGATCCTCTCACTCATGCACGGGAACTGCTAAGAGATGTGAATTAGGATATCCAGTATATCAGGGCCCAAAAATGAGTGTAATCATATTTTCTTTCTGACGATCAATTTTCTTCTCACAGATGTGACCCACCTGAGAGTGACTTGACCTGAGTTATGGTTCGGATCATGTTTACAGTAGTAGGGCCAGACGTAATGATTGGTCCTGATCTCGTACATGACTGCCACGTTTGCACACGTCCAGCAATTCATCTTTTCAGTCACTCCACATAAATCTGCATAACATTTTTATGTGGGCCCATTTGATGATCAACGGGCCCACTCATGCAATATGGCTGATACTATGATGCTTATCTCATCAGAAAGCCTAGTGGTTCCAGGTAAGCCCGCACACCTAACTAATTAAGTCCACACTTGAAAAGAGATGGGATCTTGACCTTTCATCTGATGGGCCTATATCGGATAAGGCTTACCCTAAGAGGTGGGCCCATGTGGCACATGTTCAAGGTGGGGGTCATCCAGGTTGCTGTGAATATACCTGGTCCAAAAATTATCGCGGTTCACTCGTCATGTGGTCCATGTGTCTGTTGAATATGGACCATTGTCTTTTCTGTAACTCTTAGACTTACGTGTGGCCCACTTGATGTGTGGATCACTCTACTTTTCCACCATGGCATGTTCAGAGCGGGCCCTACCTCATTTCATGGCCCAGATCAGACAGTGGTTGGCCCGAATTACCTATTTTCATTGGATGAGCACTCCATGGAGCTGGCATTTGTCTCTCATTGGTCCAGATTGTTCATCTGGTGGGTCCTACTTGGATGGTAGATGAAGCAAAAAAAAAAAAAAAAAAAAAAAGAAACGATCCTAACCATCTGATCTTTCAGTTTTTTTTTCGTTGAACGCCAACAATTGCTGTATTACTCTCTTACCGGTCTGTTTCTAGTGCACCAGAGAGATTTTCACGCCACCCGTACATGGTGGGGCCCACTAGATTAACATATAGAGAACTGGGGAGTGTCAATAAACTATAAATTTGCTCAGGCACAATCATTCCTCATTGATCGATGATCCCTAACCGTCCATTTTTTACGGATACCGCAAGTTATAGAAGTGGTCCAAGAAGGCAGTGTACACTATTAGAGAGTATATATTGTCACATTTTGCTTCTCACGTTAGGTTGGCTGGCAAGGTGGTGCTGATCACCGGCGGGGCAAGTGGAATCGGAAGAGCTACAGCAACAGAATTCATCCGCAACGGTGCCAAAGTCATCATCGCTGACATCCAACAAAAACTTGGGGAGGAAACAGCGACGGAGCTTGGACCAAATGCCACCTTTGTTCATTGCAACGTCACCCAAGAATCCGACGTCTCTGGCGCCGTCGATTTTGCTGTCTCAAAACACGGTCACCTTGATGTCATGTACAACAATGCCGGGATCTCCGGTACCGTTGTCTCCGGAATCGTCGATCTTGACATGGAAGAATTTGACCGGGTCATGAACATCAATGTTCGTGGTGTGATCATGGGGATCAAACACGCGGCCCGCGTCATGGTCCCACGCCAAACAGGATGTATACTCTGCACAGCTAGCGTGACCGGGATCTTGGGTGGGCTTGCACACCATTCCTACTCACTCTCCAAATTTGCCGTTGTGGGGATTGTGAAGTCGGTTGCCGCAGATCTCTGCAAGCACGGAATTCGGGTGAATTGCATTTCACCTCCTGCTCTGCCGACGCCGCTGGCAATATCTGGAATGCTGGAGTTTTACCCAGGGCTTGATGTGGGACGGGTGAAGGAGATCATTTATGGGTCTGGCCAGCTGAAAGGGGCGAAATGCGAGGTGGAAGACATTGCGAAGGCGGCCCTCTATCTCGCATCGGACGATGGAAAGTATGTGAGTGGTCACAATCTGGTGGTGGATGGAGGCTTCACCACTTACAAGAGTTTTCCCTTGCCGGCATCGGATGAGATGATGAAGTGAAATGCTGCCGTTGGAGAATTTGAATTTAAATAAACATTTTCAGTACATTGGTTGATAACGGTTCACAAGGGTAATTTGGTAATTGTCTGATCTATGTCTGGGTAGATAGGCACGCAATGGCCACAATCTAACTACCCTTCAACATCAGATGCTGAAAGGAAGCGCATACCACTTGATATTACAATCTTATTGATGGAAATATTTTTGGGCCAGGGAGCACAAGTTGTGGGACCCGCTCAATTTTTCTTGAAATGAAAAAATGGGTGATAAGATCAGATGGCGTTGTAGGACATGAAATTCAAGTATGATGTGTAAGATTTTCAGGCTTATAAGATCACATGAGTTCAAAAACAATTACACAAATTTCCGCATACCGCATAAAAGTACAAACACTCAATCAAGGGAAATTTTATGTGGATCCAGGCCTACACATGCTAGGGCTGGATCAATCAAAATTATAAATCAAACAAGAATCAAAGGAGGGTAAATTCATCCACACATGCACAGAAATAATTCCCCGATCCAAAGGATTCACAAATTTCAATTCAGGGAACCTTAAGGTTGAAGAAATGGCATAAAATTAGGTTTTTGAGTAATTTAGGGTTAGGTTTAGGAGTTGTGGGTGAAAGTGGAGTAAAAGAGAGAAGAGACACGAAACAGAGAAGTACCGCACACGTGGACAACAATAATGGCCCAGACGCACGTGCATGTGATCTCGGCCGCACGTGTGTGGGGCCCACTATTTAGAAAAAGACCACCTTGCCCTTGGTCGACCAAGGATAGACTCCAAAACCCCAAATTGCAGCTCGATCCGATGTATGGTTTGTGTGTAGTGCTTCGCCGAAGTTTCAGCCCTCTTGCAAGGCTAGATTCTGAAAATCTGTTGAAGAGAGAGAATTTGATGCAATAAGGGACAAATTTGTAACACAGATGATTATGGGAGATGAGAAGGGTGGATGGTCTAAGATGGGGGTGGATTGGTATAGATGTGGCTTCGCACCATGGTAGTTAACCCTTCGATGAAGGGAGGACTTCGCACCCAATTAGGCTTCACAACTCAGAGAGTAGGAAAACGCAGAATTTTTATTAATCTTGAAATTCAAGTATGATGTGCAAGATTTTTAGGCTTAAGATCACGTTAGTTCAAAAACAATTACACAAATTTTCACATTCCACATAAAAGCACAAACACTCAATCAAGGGGAATCTTATGCGGATCCAGGTCTACACATGCTAGGGCCGGATCAATCAAAATTATAGACCAAACAAGAATTAAATGAGGGTAAATTCATCCACACATGCACAGAAATAATTCTCCGATCTAAGGGGTTCACAAATTTCAATTCAGAGGGAACCTTAAGGTTGAAGAAAGGGCATGAAATTGAGTTTTTGAGTAATTTAGGGTTATGTTTAGGGATTTTGTTTGAAAGCGGAGTGAAAAAGATGAGAGAGAGAACCAGAGAAGTACCGCACACGTGGACCACAACAATGGCCTAGACGCACATGCATGTGATCTCGACCACACGTACGTGGGGCCCACTATTTAGAAAAATACCACCTTAGCCTTGGTTGGCCAGGGATAGACTCCAAAATCTCCATATTGCAGCTCGATCTGATGCACGGTTTGTGCGTGGTACTCTGCAGAAGTTTCAACCCTCCTGTAGAGCCAAATTTTGAAAATATGTTGAAGAGATGGAATTTGATGCAGTAAGGGACAAATTTGTAGCGCAGATGATTATGGGAGATGAGAAGAGTGGATGGTATAAGATGGGGGTGGATTGGGATAGATGTGGCTTCGCACCATGGTAGTTAACTCTTCGATGAAGGGATGGCTTCGCACCCACTTAGGCTTCACAACTCAGAGAGTAGAAAAACGTAAAATTTTTATTAATCTTTCATCCCTCAAAAAAGCTACAAGGGGTGCTTATTTATAAGAAAACCCTATACCCCAAAACTTGCGTCATGTGTGCAACCTATTACTTGGCGATGAAGTAAACCAAAATAAAAATCAAACAAAGAAATCTACAGCGTTCATGATGTTCTAAATAATAACAATAAGCAAAACCTAAAATATGAAATCAATCTGACTAATCGGCCACGATCATGAGATCCCATGGTGGGCTTTTCTTGACTGTCGGGTCCACTCTTTTGAATAAAAACTTCGTTTCCTAACTAGGAGGCCCTCCCTGGACGTCGTCATCGATATAGATCGACAGTAGGGTCCTACTTCTTCTGGCGTACGTGCGTAAGGGGCGGCGTGCATGCGCGTGTGCACGCGATGTCCCCATCAGATGGTTATTACTAGAGTTGTACTCGAGCAGAGTTAGCTCGGTAACTCTCTTGACTCGGATCGAAATTATGTTCGAACTGAGTCGAGCCATTTTTTGAGAGCTCGAAACATTTCAAGTTGAGTCCAAGCTGGACCTAGCTCGACTTGGTATTGAGCTCGACTCAACTCGACTCGGCTCGGACTCGATTCGGATAGAGTTTTAAGTACATATATAAGGGATTTTATATATATAAAAAAACCCTTATTTACTCGACCCTAACTCATTTCGCCCGACCCTAACCCAGCAAGCGTCCAGTGCCTAAATCACCTGACCCTAACCCATTTCTCCCTCCCTTTCGTCCAAATTGGTCGTCCGTTCCCCCAATACTCTCGCCATTCTCAACCGCCCGGCAAAATTCCTCCTTCCAGCGTTTGTCCAGACGACCCCTCTTCCAAAGTAAGTCCTCTCCTCCCCTCTCTCCATTTTTTCCGGCAAGTAGCATCCGTCTAAGTAGCGGAACCCATCCGACCAGCAACCACTGGCCGGGTGGCACTGGTACAGTCGGATGAACATCTGGTTTGGCCAGACGAACCAATTCGACCAACAACCACTCGACTCAAAAACTCAGCTCGAACTTGGCTCGAATTGGACCAAGCTACTGGCTGAGCCGAGCACGAGCTGCTATTCCAAGCCCAAAGGCCGAGCCGAGCCGAGCACAAGCTGAGACTCAAGCTGTCCAAGTCGAGCACGAGCTGGGCAAAGCTCGGCTCGGCTCAACTCAACTCGTGTACACCTCCAATTATCACTTTTAAACGGCATGACTTTTGGGTAACAGTACATCCTAGAACTGGCCCAATGAGTAGATGGTTTAGATTCATCGCCATAAGTAGGGCTCATGTAACACCCCGTACTTTTCAGTACTTGGGTGTTACTTTGTAACCTAGCTTAGTATAAGTAGAAGCCTAACCTATCAGAATAGTTACATTCAATCTAGTTCAAATTGACCATTAAAAATAGTCCCCACCCATATATTGAGCTATCCAACCGTTGATTTTGAAAATAGACCATCACACCATCATGAAACCCACAATTTAGCCTGAATCTAGCCACTAAGATTAATCTACATTTACAGATCAAGTCCATAATGTACGATTTTTCAATCCATCACTAGATTATTGAATCAATAGTTAGACTCCCAACTAACAATCCTTAGGAACCTAAGAACCCGCGTGAGTCAAATATGGAATAGATTTAATCATTAGGAGTAATCTACACCAACAATTCAAGTCATCCATTCATTAATCCCCAAGATGAACCATCACGCTATCTAAGAAAACTTATTCATACGACCTTAATCTACTTAATGGATTCACTAACCATCTGTTTCAGATTATCAAACCAAATCTATAAGATCCACCATCCATCATGTCATGGACAACCCACATCCAACATGAGATCACCTATTCAAAAGGTTGCACAAAACCATCAAATTGAAGGATTGATCTACCGTGAGGACAATGTTAAATAGGAGCAAACATTGCAATGTTAAATTAAGATAATAATAATAATAATTTATATTATGAAAGAAGTTATAATAAAGGTATTGGTTATGAAGGCCTATAGATTAAGTGTCATAATTATCCTAAGACCTTTTGACCGTTGGAATTCGGATTGAAATTAATCTGACCATTAGATTAATAGAAATCAAGAGAATAACACAAAACCTAGTTTCTATGGACCACTTAAGCTTTGGATCAGCCGCATGTTCTGTCTAATACCTTAAAATGATCCGTTAAAGTTGATGGACGGAGCAGATTTGTTAAACCCATCACGATGGGTCCCACTGTAAGTGCGTGTGCACAAGGTGCATATGCACATGCGATGCACCAAAGCCGTCAACACGGTCAAACCGTGTTGACCCGCGAATTTCAAAAAGAGGAGAGTTCCTCTTGCATTTTCCCGCCGTACGAAATTTAAACGGACGAGGCCACCGCGATAGCTTGTGACCCATCATCTTGATCATTCGGGATGATCTAAACCGTCCATCGCGTTTAGGACGTGGCCTCGACCAAACCCTAGGTGATTCCGCGTGCTAGAACACGTGTACATGCACACACCCTTTGGCGCAAGTAGACTGTTTGCGGTCACTTCCGAGAATAGAAAATCCATTTTCGTTGCCAATCTGGCAATCCATTTTAACACGCCTCTCTTCATCCAAACCACACGTCAGGAAAATCCTAGCCCTCCATTTTAGGGCATGCATATCTTTTACCTCCGCAAGTGGGAATTGCGGCAGGAATCTTTTGGTTTGCAAGGCTGGCAAGATCTGGGGCGTCCATGATCTCCAGAGTTCGCTCAGATCATCTAAGGCATTGAAATTAGGGCATCCTAAAGTCCTTTTAGAGGCGGTTACGAAATCTCGCAGCCACACTAGAAGTCGCACGAGAAACTTGCTCGCGGCCGAATTTCTCACTCACCATCGATCAAAAGTAGGCCCCACAATGATCAAGTGGCCCATTTGATCCATCCAGATGCAATGGATCATCAGATGGGGCCCTAGACAAAGAATCACCATGATCGTCCGCATCATCCCCTCCATTTACTCGAGGAACCCATCACCTGTGATGTGGCCCATTTTCTAATCAGGGTCGTCCATATGATGGACCATGGTGTCGGATGATCACTCATGACCTCTAATCTCAGCCATGAAAACTGTTTTTAAAGATATCTGCAACCTTCCCTCCTTGTTAATCTAGATTAGTAGGTGCGGATGTAACTAATCGGACGATTTGGAGCCGATCATTCTAGGATTTTCGAGAGACTATTTAGGCTGCCTTTTAGGGCAAGACCTTCCAGAGAAGGAAACTAACCTAAAATAAATAAATAAATAAATAAAAAGAGTGAGAAAAAAGGGGAGAGAGAGCGCTGTTTCCAAAGCCGCACCACACCAGGTCGACTCGGTTCGAGTCACTGGGCGTTGGGCCGAGTCCAGCTTCTCACCCGATCAAGAGAACCAGGAAAAGAAGAAAAAGACAACGAAGAATGCAGAGAGAAAGAGAGAGGGCTGCCATGCTTTCCTGACTCGAGTTGGGTCAATGACTCGTCAAGACTCCGTTGAATCAAGTCCAGAGTTCGTTGGACTCGACAGAAATGGAAAGAAAGAAGGAGCTCGAGAGAAGTGGGCATTTGCTGTCGTGCTACACCGAGGGTGGACCGAGTTCGGTCTAAGATGAGTGCGGATCTGGCTTGGGTCGAACATGATGCGGGTCATTACAATATAATGATGAGTGCAGGAATCAACCGATTCATGCAGGTTTTTACAGGTAACTGCATGACAGGAATCAGCATTGGATGGTTGAGGAGAAATCACAATGCCCACCACATCGCCTGCAATAGCTTGGATTTTGATCCAAACCTTCAGCACATACCTGGTGTTGTGGAGTCTGTGAATTTCTGGGTTCATTTGGGTTGTGTTGCATTAATGGGGTTCCTTTGGATTCTATGTGGTTGGGTTCGGACCTCACAAAAAGTCCAGAGAAAGAGGGTAGAGAAGAAGAAGATACAGAGAGAGCTTGGCTCAAGCAATACCGCACCGAGTCAACTCAGTTCGGTCCGAATCTGAGTCGAGTCCAGACCCATTCATGTCCAGAAAAGACAGAGGGAAGCGAAAGAGAGTTCGACTGAGCTGAGGAAGAAAGAAGCTAAAGAAGAAAAAGGGAAAAAGAAATGAAGAAGGGAGAATAGAAAATGGAGAAAGGAAAGGGTGGGGCTGAGTTGATCACTGAGTTGACTCAGGCCGAGTCAGGTTTGGGTTCAAATTGATTCAACTGCTAGTCAAGTCAGAGAGGTGGAATTGATCACATTGAGGTAAGTTTGCCTCAAGAATCCTATTAGTAACTTAATTAGCGTGATTTAAGTTGTTAGTGTACCTTTAGGTTCATCTTGTTGAGATCCAAATTAGACCGTGCTCAGAATCTGAACGGTCGAATCAAGTTCACTCGAAGAGAGTTAAACTCCATTACCTTGAGAATATTAATTCTACCTAATCATAGATTAATTCAATTAATCTTGATTTTCATACAGGAGATCAAAACCAAATTTCCACATTAAAGATTCCACTCGTTTTTTAGCTGAATTAGAGGAGAAGTTGAGGTTAAGACGTATCCCTAGGGCTCGCAATTGCAGTCCAGTCACTTAGGAGGTCAATGCAAAATATAAAGTGAGGATCACCCTTCAAGCTTTTCTACATCTTGATAGTTAACGTAGCTTGTTTATTTCATCTCTTGCTTAAAATAATACTTAGTGAAATCTATGATGAATGCTAGTTTCTATTTGAGTAATTCTTTATAATGACTGATGGTTAGATTTATATTCACATATGAAAATGTGATAATGGTGTTTGTGGAAGTCCTTGAACTAGTGGCCTAATTGCCGAATAGATTAAATGGAGTTTTCTCATTGTGGACTTACCATCATGTGGACCATTTATTGCCTATGTGGCTTTTAGGAAAACCCATTTTTATTACATCTTTGAATGAACTGATTGCCTTATATGACTTTGATTGACTATTTGCCCTCTTGCGGCTTTAACGAATTATTCTATATACACATGCGATGGTAAGTTCCACTTGATGGACTGCAATTGGCCACTAGTTGCAAGGTTACCCTTAAAACATCATATTTATTAGTCTCTAAATATGAGCTGTCGGCCTATGCTGGATGACCAACCCCCATAATGACCTTTGAGCTTTTATAAATTGATTGTTTGAATTTGGAATAATAATGGTTGGGCTAATCATGCATTTTCATGGCATGCGGTCTTTTCCGGATGACTAGTTCTCCTTGGGCGTACTTTGAGTACTTTTCCGGGTGGCTAAATCTCCTTGGGCGATCTATATATTATTATGGTTTTTTCCGGGTGACTAATTCTCCTTGGGCATACCTTGTGTACTTTTCCGGGTGGCTAGATCTCCTTGGGCGATCTATATATTATTATGGTCTTTTCCGGGTAACTAGTTCTCCTTGGGCGTACCTTGTGTACTTTTTCGGGTGGCTAGATCTCCTTGGACGATCTATTTATTATGATATTTTCTGGGTGGTTAGTTCTCCTTGGGCATACCTTCGTATACTTTTCCGGGTGACTAGTCCTCCTTGGGTGATCTATATATCATAGTCTTTTCCGAGTGGTTAGTTCTCCTTGGACGACTTTTTACCAGCTAGATGTGCATCCACAGGTCTGTGAGCATATGAATGCATCCATGTATTTAAACAAGATTATCTTGTGTGATATATTAATGAATGCGTATTTGATAAACCTTATCTAATTCCCATGATAATTATTGTGTAATATTTATTATATACTGTCTCTAATAACTATGCTTAATTATCTTGATGTTGCGATAAATCTTGAGGGTTATACCTCACTGGATAGCCATTGACGCTATCGAACCGTATGCAATGTGCAGAAGACATAGATGATCTACATACCGGTGTTCATGTAGATTAGGAGGAGCCAGAGGACCTTGCAACTCTCTTTCCTAATTTCATCTCATTTTAATTTGTATTGTATGTTTTGTTAAGTCATTGGTTTGTATAAGTTTTTTGGTAACCACTTGAAACCTTGGTTATGTGTATTTGGACTCTTTCTCATACTTGATTTAATTATATTCCGCCAGTTTACTCTGATAATGAAAAGAAAAAAAATAAAAATGTACGTGAAATTTGAGATATTTCAAAGGTTAATACTCGGATTCCAAGAACCGGTGTTACAGCTCATCACCTCCTTCATTAGTAGGGCATCACGTGCACCAGTGAACCTTCAACAAAAAAACATCAAGATATGCTCTCAACAAAGCCCCTCATCATTGAATCCTGGAGAATAAATTCCAGTGCAAATACCATATCCAAAATTCGCTGTGGGTGAATCCAATCATCAAAATTTTGGCCAGTGGTGGCAGGTAGCCAGCCCCTGCCATTAGGCTTCACTTTTAGGGGTAATTGGATCGTTAAGTGACTTCAGATGAGCTACTTATGCTTCAAGTAGCTTATCTTGATTTCTACCTATTAAGCTGAAGTGATTAACTTCAAGTAAAAAAGTAACTTATAATTGATGTTAAACTAAACTAATCTCAAATAAGTTACTTATCCACTGCTGTTAGTAGAAAAGTTAACCTATTTGGTAGTATCGAACAGGCTAGGGTTGCATAGGCCGCACAAGAATTCACTTTTTAGAGAGCGGATTGGATGAGCTGGGGCCTCACGCAACATGGTAAGATCCTAACATGGCAAGATTTGATCGGTACACATGCGGCTTTAATAGATGGGGCCACACTTTGTGCACTGGACAGCCATCACATGGAGCTGGCCCAATCATACGCCCCCACATCTACAAAAACACAATAAGCAAGAATCATAACCACCCATCTTATTTATTTATGGGCCCACATCTAGTCATGGCAAACTGAAACGGCTGAACTTTCTTCTTGAAAATTATTTTAAAAAATAAGAAACAAAGAAAGGATAACAAAAAAAAAAAAAAAAGCAGGAAAATTAAATAGTAATTACATAGCTCAAGTAAAAATCAGCAAATACAGTTTGTATCCACCGCAGAAACATTAAAAACATACAATTCGGCTACACATTTCTCAACACAATTTCCCGCATTAGCTTCTCAGGCGCTGCACCAACAAAACACAAACCCAATTGAGATTACATGACATTATGAGTTAAAAGGCCTTAGATGATGGAAAATTATATATAATTCGGGCAGAAAGTGATTGTTGTTTCCCATCTTACCTGGCAAACCCGTGAACAATTCGAACTGCCCCATTGCCTGCCTTATGAACATCTCCAATCCACTCACTACGGTTGCACCAGCAGACTCTGCTTCCCCCAAGAGTCTGGTCACTTTCGGGGTGTAGACCGCATCAAAAACCACAGCATAGGAGCTCAGTGCGTGCTGCATGGAAATGTCTAGTTAGCAGATGCAGAGTAAACAAGGGAAGCACAAAATGCAGAAGATCCCCACTCCAGCGGGCACCGGGCCGGCCAACAGTGCATATATGTGGCTTGAACTTGTGCAAGTCATGAAATCAGGTGGGCCGCACATGTATGTTGAAGTTGGACTGCTGGTCACTTGTAACTGTTCATTTCTTCTGTGCACACACACGACGACTGGCCTGATTTTTGGGCCATGGTGAATGTATGGTGCACACCAAATGAACAGCTTAGATTTTGCAGAAGGGTTGGGGAGGGGACTAGCATTTCTAAATGCTGAAATGCATGCATTCTGCCAAAAGTGTGAACAGAATGGGAAGGGAGGCAAACCTGAGATATGGGTGTCTCGTCGACTTTTGGATGCATTCCCATGGCTGTTGTATTTGCAAGGATCATGCCATTCTCCGGGTGGAAGCTATCTAATTCGGCCAGAGTGAGAGCTTCTCCTCCAATTATATTGGCAAGCTCTCTAGCTCGTTCTAACAGTCAGAAATCAAGGATAAATCAAGATCCACAATAGCCAACATGATAAATCAACATACTAAAATTGGAGGTATCATATGATGCTAGACCGACCAAACCACCTTTTGGTTCCACCTACCGATGTCAGCGGTTGGGCTCACCTTTAAGTGATCCACTAACCATCCAACCAACCTAATATAGATGGGCTGTGTCCAAAAATCTCACGCAATCAGATGAGCTTAACTGCTCATTTGGTGGCCTCAAAATTGACAGTCTAATCAATGTTCCGCATTCAATGAGAAAGAAAATATCGTTGACCATACAGACAGGATTTTCTGAAGGGAGATTTTTGGGGCACCAGATGTACAAATGGAACATGGAAAGATGGGCCAACCTGTATCGGACATGGCTGAACCACTAATGCCATTTATTTTGGTCAAGCATTATATATTTCCTCCTTAAAAATTGCACCATCACAAACTAATTCCAACGAGGCTCTAATGAAGATGATGAATTAGGAAGATGGCCTTCTTGAGTTTTGCATCTTCTGACAGGTATGCAAGGCGTGGCCAGTTTTGAGAAAGAAACTTCAAGTCTATTCTCAACCATATGCCATCATATCACAAAGACCATGTGTGAAGTCATAAAATGGAAATTGGATTTTTAAAGTGCATTTTGGAAGCTCCATATTTTGAGCCGATATGATGTGCTCTGCCCCAAATTCTGTTCAGCACAAGAACGTTAAAGTTCCATGTTCGTATCCCAGTTGAGGCTTTGGATGTAAAAAGCACAAAAACGGATTCCCACCAAGCATCCCCAAATGCAAAGCACACAGGTTCAACTCGTTTCTCGGAATGAATCCCGTCTGGGTTGTGCTTCCAAATGGGCTTTGAACTACTCACGATGATACAGCTATAATAGGATGTAAGAGTAAAGTGTTACCATAAGTGCGGTTGGCAATTACAACTCTTGCTCCCTTTTCTTTTGCACCATAAGCAAGTGCCTTACCAGCACCACCAGCTCCAATGACAACAAAGAGTCTACCTGCTAGGGGCGAACTGACTGCATGTGGCCCTGAATTATTTGAACCTGTGGAAGTAATAAATTGAAAAACGAACATCTTGGCCATTAATAATGACTCCAATTAACAAACCAAGGTAGCATGCAATGCTCCAGCCCAAGTGTTTGTACAGTATGTTTGGTTCTCAGTTTGTAGAAGTGAGGCTATCACTCAGTGACTCAAACCATTGATATGATGAGTCTCACCTTAGATGTCCCGTGCACCAGAGCCTGTAAATTGGGAGACTCTACTAAAGATTTGACTCTTGGTTTGGCTAAATGTGAATCCTTGCAGTCTTTTGTTTCTTAACTGTCTATTTTCTGTCGGACACCTGTTGAAGGGTTAAGAACTTTTTTATTAGGGAAATTTTTGGTTCATGGGCCATCAATGACCTGGCATGTAATATCAATGGCTTGAAACTGAACCATGGGATTATCAAATGCTTGGAACTGAACCTTGGACTCCACCTGTACAGACTGAGAGCACAAACAGTACTGTACACACTTTCAGCCTGAGCTTGCATAATACCTAGCAATGTAACAGCTCAAAGTGGTAATATTTATACACCACTAAACAAAATTCTAAACAGCTAAGATGTGAAAACCTCTTATTCCGTCCTCGATAGCAGAAATAGCGCCTATATAATCAGTGTTGTAACCAATTAATTTACCATCACTTGGCCTCCTAATAATGGTATTCACAGCTCCTATAGCCTGGAAGGATTTTGTTAAAAGGAGAAACAGATTAGAATGAGAGGTGCTTTTGGAAAAGAAGCACAACTTCTTGATGAATGAAGTAAATGCTCTCAAATGGCCCATCAGTAAGGGTCAACTGCTCGATGGAAATGCCTTTGTGTGTTGAGATTATAATTACCTTTGCAATCGGGTCAACCTCATCACAGCATTTAACTGCGGTCTCCTTGTGAGGTATTGTACAACTGCAACCAATTGCACCAAGTTTAATTGAAAAGAAGAAAATGTAAGGCCAGAAGACTCCCCATTTCTACAAAATGTGTATACTTGCAGGTAAAAATTCAGCAACCGCTATATTGAAGACATTATACCCAGATTCAAATCACTCATAGGAGCCATGTTTGATGTGAGATGACATGGCTATACGTGTTGGGTGGAATTATACTGTAGAACTTAGGGCCTGTTTGATCCATGGCATTAAATGGTATGGAATTGCATTAGATGGGATTAACACCATTATTGTTGCACAATGATTGCATGTCTGGAAATACCATGGTATTTTGACCATCCAATCCCCATGTTTAGGATCAGATTCTTCCTCAGGCAAAAACCACCATATTAAGCAAAACCCTGTTTGGTGGACGATGGATTTGTAATCAATGGACCGGATTCATAACTGATGTCGGTCACTTGCACGCATATACAACTCAAATGTCATGTGTAAAGGATGTATATGGATGGACCACGTGTATAAAGCACACGTCAATGTGGGGCCCACATATGTAGTGGATTTCAAAATCCACTAGAAATCCCACATGGGACCAAATGCAATTCCATTCCGCCTAATCCCATTCCTTCCCGTGTCTCCAAACATCCCATGGAGTTCGCAAGAAACCGAAACCGAATGCAATTCCATCTCACTTAATCCCTCCTAAGCCCGCATACCAAACAGGCCCTTAAGGATTGGATTTTCAGTTCTGACAAGTGAAGCATATGGTTTGGTAATCCAGATCATCAGTCTGCCGCATCCCACCATGGATGGGCACTTCCCCAAAATCTCCCAGATGGAAAATCCTAGCCACCAATCTTGGGAATTCTTTTCAGTTGAATGTGGACTGCTGCTGTATTTCTCAACTTTCTATTTGCAGGCCAAAAACCGAAAGTTTACAATTGTCCTATAAGTAGATTTTTCAAGCATGCTCCATCACAGTAGGGCACAGTAGACCAATTATTTGGATTAATGAACCATGGGGCCCCACCTGTTGGAATTGAAAACCCAAGGATACGGTGCAAAGCCAACGTCAGGGATGAAAACCCAAGGATACTGTGCATAGCCAAGGTCAGGGATCCTGTATTCCCTAAGTTTGGGATCTGTGTTGAGCAGTGTTCGAAGTATCAGTATCAGTCAGTGTTGTCAAATCGCATATGCGATTGTATGCGATCAGCATATGCTGTTCGCATATGCCATTGCACAATCGCATATGCCATGGCATATTTTTTATATAATAATAAAAAAAATTTTAAAAGGAAAAAAAAAATCTGAAAATTCTAAAAATAGGAAAAACTTGCCTAATTAGTACACATGATTGGATTGGGTTATTTTACTTATTTCATTATAGTTTGAGTGTTTCATTAAGCTATAAATTTAATTACTTATATTATATTATATAAATTTTAACAAAACAATCAAGCTACATTAAAAGAGAACTAATTATTATAAACTTCAAACAAAGAAATTTTATTGATAAATGGATAACTTGAAACAACTAACAAGTTATAACTTACAACTTAATTTACAAAAAGTAAGCACAACTTATAAAATATAAAAAATAAACATACTTGAAATAATTGTAGAGAGATTAGAGTAAGAGAGAGTAAGAGATTTAGAGCTTTAGAGTAAAGAAAAGTGAAAATGGAGGGGATATGAGTGCCTATTTATAGGCAAAAGTTCTCCAAATTGAAGAAAAATAAATAAATAAATTTGCTTCCACTCTAGCTATTGGGAAATATGCAATCGCATACTCGCATATGCGATCGCATATTGGTCGCATATAAAAGTATGCCATGGCATACTTGCCAGGATCGCATATGCGATCATGGCATATGCGATTCGACCCACAGTATGCGCATATGCGATTGCATTTGACAACAATGGTATCAGTATCTGTTTCGACAAGAAATGAATGTATTTCGTTTGGGGAATCATCTTATTCAATAATAACAAAGAAAGAGTAAGAGAACAATCATCGTAAAGTACTTTATTATTTCCGAATTCATTTACATCCTCATATCTCCATTGATTCCAAAATAAAATGAATAACCGTAGAATACAAGAATCAGATATGTTCGAATATCAATTTCGGCAGCATTTCGGATCGCAATATGATCGCATGATCGAAGAAGTCATTGTGCGGAAATGATATTATCTCGATTGATCTTTTCAACTCTTAAGGAATCTTTCTCCTTTTGAATCAACAAAGCTTTCACGGCAGCTGGAAGATGTAATCTACCACCAGAAAGTCATTGTCTGCGCAATAGAGGTGTTGCGCAGTCATTGGATGAATCTTGTCCATGTTGTTGCGCGGCAACCCTGTTGTGCGCCGCGCAATAGGTACTCTCAGTACAACTTTAGAGAACCGGTATAAACAAAAAGATAGGAAAACCATAATTCAATATATTGCTAAGTGGTTTTACCAAACTGGCGTTGCTTTCAATGCCATTAAAATGAAAAGCTTCAAGTTAATGATTGAGGCTATAGGTCAATTTGGACCTGGGCTTAAACCTCCTTCATATCATGAAATGAGGGAGACATGCCTAAAAACTGAAGTTGAATATACACAATCCTTCATAGCTGAATATAGGGAATCATGGAAAATATATGGTTGTTCACTAATGGCCGATGGATGGACCGATAGATCCGGTCGGTCTCTCATTAACTTTTTGGTAAATTGTCCAACTGGGACAATGTTCTTGAAGTCAGTGGATGCGTCGGGCCATTCACACGCGGGAGAATATTTGTTTAACTTACTAGATAGTGTAGTTGAAGAAATAGGTGAGGACTACGTTGCACAAGTAATTACAGATAACGCAGCCTCGTATGTAATGGCCGGTCGTCTTCTTATGGAGAAGAGGCGACGTTTATTTTGGACCTCCTGTGCGGCCCATTGTATTGATCTTATGTTAGAAGATATAGGTAGATTATTTATAAACGTGATTGCAAGGGTTAGAAGAATCACGGTCTTTATTTACAAACACGCCCTTCTTCTCAGTCGAATGAGAAAACACATTGGAGGTAACTTGCTACTTCCAGCAGTCACCCGTTTTGCTACAGCTTTTTTAACACTACAAAGGCTACATGCAAAGAAATCAGAACTTAGAAGCTTTGTAGTATCAGCCGATTTTACAAGTGGGCCTTGGTCAAAGAAGGCTGACGGGAAACGGGTTCAACAAACAATTTTTTCTCAAAGTTTTTGGACTCAGGCTGTAAAGGCGCTAGAATCATCTGAGCCCTTAGTCTCTGTGTTGCGATTGGTGGACAGGGATGAGAAGCCCGCAATGGGCTACATATATGATGCGATGGAGGGTGAAAAATAAGATCATGGACCATTTTAACTATAGAGACCGTGATTATAGGCCAATTTTAGATATTATAGATAGAAGATGGGACAGCCAAATGTCATCCCCATTGTATTTGACTGCTTACATCCTTAACCCAATCTGTTTATTCGTTTCTGTTGATCCAGCAAAAGCACTAACTATGCATATGGTTGGATTTATTGATGTCTTGGAAATAATGATTCTAGATAGAGGAGAACAGGACAAAATCTCAACTTTGCTGGACTTCTACACAAAGTGAAGGGATATTCTCAAGGGATATCGTAATAAGACATCGGACAATGAAATTACCCAGTAAGTACTTCTATGAATGAATGTTAGTGTACACTGTTAACTGTGTACTGAACTCTTACAAGTTACAAAAAGTTTTTCTACAAAGTGTCTCTAAGAAATTTAACCTATACTTAAACTGTTTTTCTCAGCTGACTGGTGGGCTGACTATGGAGTGGACCCGAACAGAAAGGATCCAGCTCTAAAGAAGCCGGCTATGAAGATTTTTGGACTCACGTGTTCTGCCAATGGTTGCGAGCGCAATTGGAGCACGTTCGAGTCGGTAAGTAAAAGTTTAGACTGTTTAGTAATTGTTTTGTTTTTTTGTAAACTTTAATTTTTTAGTGGCCTAAGCTAAATTAATTACCTAAATAGCTAATGCCAAATGCGCTTTCTTTCTTGCAGATTCATACCAAGAAAAGGAATCGCCTTGAGCAAAAAAAGCTCAACGACTTGGTTTTCGTTCAATACAATAAAAAATTGCGAGAACGATTCCAAAGTAGGAAAGAAAAGCCCGACTTCTTTAACCCTATCTGCTTAGATGAGTTGGATGCAGATAACGAATGGCTCGTAGAGACGGAGGACCCGGTATTTGCTGGAGAGGATCTGATATGGGCACAAGTTGGAGATGCCGCATATGGATCAACACCTGGTGAAGGTAGTAGTACCACTCGAAAGCGAAGGACGGGGGGAAGCCGGGGGGCGAGTAGTAGCCATCAACCCGTTGATGAGATTGAGGAGATTGAAGAAGGAGAAGGTGATAATGATGATCAAATTGAAGACCATCCACCATTGGATGTTGATGAAGTATTAGTACGTACAGATGACGAAGAAACGGAAGAAGAAGAAGTGTATGTGGAAGAAGGAGATGACTCGAATATGATGATGATGATGGTGGTGGTGGTGGACTTGGTGGTGATGTGCCACAATGGATGCTAGATCAATGTATATCATGATTATTGATTAGATAAATCATAAATAATAAATACATTTCTTAATTTTGTTTAATGGTTGTTGTCTCATAAGTCTAAGTGTGTTGATGTTGTCGATTGTTTGTTGATAATTTGATATTGAATCATTGATAACTTGATAGTTGATATATTATGTATTGTATCATCTATCATGTAGACATGTACATGTAGTGTTGAATGTTGAATATAAATATTTGATATTTCATAAATCATATTTCATATTTGTTAATTGTTATTTATTGTTAATGTAACTACTAAGTACTAACTACTAACTAAAATGTTAATTGTTAATGTTAAGACTTAAGATCATTTAAGAAGTTAACTATATTGTAATTTGTTAATTACTAAATTGTAAATGTATGATGTATCTATCATGGTTTTATTTTTTTTACTTAAATTAAATGTATTTCATGTCCCAATAACATATAATAATTTATTTTGATTTTTCTGATTTTTTTTGAATTTTTTCTGATTTTTCTGATTTTTTTTAAAAATTTTTTTGAAAAAATGCGAAAAATAAAATAAAATATGTGACCGCATATGCGATTGTGCGATCGCATATGCGCACATGCATATGCAATCGCACAGGATCGCATATGCGATTTGACAACATTGGTGGGCGCATCAATTCTACTTGGTGCGTAACTATTATTCAGTGGATCGACCTGTTTGGATTCCTCCTCCAAGACTAAGAAATTACAGGCTAGAACAAGGTATTGGTTACTTTATAGAAAGAGATCATGCTGCAACTCCTGGTCAGGTTTGCAGGAAGATTTCCTTAGAAGAGCCCATCCGTCAGAAAAAGCCAGTCAATTCTTTAGAAGGATGGATAACCTTTGGATCTCCCTTGGATCTAATAAAAAGATCAAAGAGACGACTTGCTGCAACTCTATATTCTCCAACTCAGGAAGTAGAGAATCAGACCATGGTCACGGCATCTCCTGCTGCAGAGCCAGTTCATCCTTCTCCAAGAACTCGTCCTCAAACCAGATCCTTCTCTCCTCAAGGATAGACTCAACAAGCTTCTCCTCCTCTTAGGGATGCTCAGCCTTCTCCTGACAAAGCCAGTCTTTCGTCTAAAGGTAAGCAAATGGCCTCCGAAGATAGCTCATCCAGTTATTCTGCAGAGACTGAGACTAGCGAGACATCTTCTACTGAAAGTTTAACTGATGAAGGGGATGTGTTGCTAAATGATAATCAAGAAGAAGATGCATAAGTGGACATTGTCGAAGAAGGCGTGATTGAAGAGAATGTTCCGATTACAAAAGTCCAACATGAAGTTCAACATGCCTCCTCTCCGGCTGCTCGAGCGACCACTCCCATTGAGGAAGAACAACTTGATTATGGGGACCTCTGCTGTTCTCCAAGCACGAATATTTTTGTATCTTACGATGCTTTGTATTCCTCTTCGCCTATGGAAGTCAATGACATGGCCGAACAAGGTCCTTCAATTCTTCCTGTCATCGCAGAAGTTTCGACATCAAGAGGCCGGAATTTCTATGCGAGGAGTACAAGCGACAGCAGAAGCATTGTTTTCGCCTCGAAGTGTAGAGGTAGATCAAGACACTTCAGATGTTCAACTGGCTGCTGATATGACCGCTGTTGATCAGGTCCATGTTGAAAGGACAACAACTATACGCCCCGCTCCTCTTCAACCGGTTGCTCATAGTCTTGAATTTCCCTCTGATCCTGTTGACACAGCAACGCCAAAACTTTGAACTTGAGCACTGGGGCTAGAGAATTATCGTTCAATATTGCAACCGCCGCTGTAGACCTTCCTGCCTCTTCAGGAGTAGGAGCCTCTTCACCACCAGTTATTCCTCAACTTGCTGCCAGAGACGGTATATATTTCTTCTTAATTATTTTTTATTTACTTTCATTCTATATCTCATTACTGCCGCTAGATCATTTTCTTTTTCTATGTCTGCAGTTATTCCTTCTTCGAGTGGGTTAGCAAGCTCTAACTCAATAGCTACGATATCAGATAGACTGTTTCTGGATAAAGTGCCTCCCATTAGGCTCGTGTTGTTCAAGAATGCCATTTTTACCACTATATGTGCATTTAAGAACCCTGAACAATGGCCTTATTTGAACAATGCATTAACTATTCTTGATCACACGGCATGGATTACGCATGTAAATATTCTTCCTTTGCACGACTCTTTGACTCACTTCTACAATTCGTTGAACAACCTGGAATCAGCACGTAATGTAGTTGTTGCTCCAGAGATCTTAGAGCGTCGAAAAGAATTGGCATCTTTGAAGGAGGTGGTCTCTCGGACCATGACTGTCATCTCGGGTTACAATGTCGAATACAAATCTCTTCAAGAACGGCTAAAGGCCTCTAATCAGAACAGGATAGTTATCAAAAATCAAATAGCCTTCTTGAAAGAACAAATTGCTCAGCTTGAAGTTTGAGAACAGGAAGAGGAACTGAATGCGAGTAAGATTAAAGAAGACATGGAAGTTAATATTTGCATCACCGATCTTGAAAAGTCTGAGATGATTAAAGATGAGGAGACTGTCACTTCTTTGGAGAGAGAGTTAGCTGATGCGCTTGATCAAGCTAAGATTATCCTTGAAGCCGAATTGACGAGTGCTACAGCGCAAGTTCAATTGAAGGAAGACTTGCAAAAATATGTGATAGCCTTGGGCATGTCGGAGGATTTATAAAATTTTGTTCATTCTTGATCTATGTAATCATGTATCTCATTGTAAAATTCAACTTGTTATGAATGAATTTTTATTTATTTATTTTTGATGTTTTCCTCTCAAAGTGTACTTTTGATCCTAATCATATCATGATAAGCACGTTTCAGAAATATCATAAAAAGGATGAACACATGCTTGCATCAAATTTTGATTCACCAGTACTTGTAATCATACTTTGATAAGACATACGATTCATCATATAATAAGGCAACAACACATCTTATTGTTAACGTCACCTATGTGGTATTCATTCTGATGGGCGGAGCTAATTTATAGTTTAGTTAGCTCTAAAAGACGCCACACGCAGTTTAAGCTCTCGAGTAGTTGAAGTAATCACAGTTTTTTAAGGCTCTTGAGTAGTTAGAGCCGGGGGTCTTATGCAAATGGTCTCTGTAACTCTTATGAGTTCGCTAGACCACCATAGCCGGGGAGTTCATAAACCGCAATCCATCAAAGGGGCCCAGTGAAGCTACCAGGGCAGTGAACTCGGTAAGTTTTACGTGCAGAGTTAGCTGCAGTAACTCTCTAGAGTTCACGGGGTGTACAAGGCTACCTTAGTGAGTACCAAATCTAAGGTCATCAATCCATCGATGAGGGGGGCATCTCATTTAGAGGACCTTTCCCTATGAGTTTCTACTGAAATCAAGCCAGGAATCTGAGGGGTCTTATGCATGGTTGGCTTATCTATGGACAAGCCAAAGAGTGCACATTGTGACCCGCTTTTTCGTCGCTTGCAAGGCCTAACCCATTCATAAGAGGGCATTTTCTCTTGCCATCCCTCATGGTGCTATCAGAAGCTACACAGACAACACTGATCTCACGTGTGGTTGGCCTCATGGGCGCTCTCCACTTCCTGCCTGGGTCTAAGCATGTAATTGCCTTAGCAGGCTTTTTAGGGCCACTGGCTTTTCATTGCTACCCACAGAGTACTTGGCAAATTGCCTATATGATAGGTCTTATGCGTGGTTAGCCGCATGGGCACTCTCCGCTGCCGTAAATGATAAATCACCATCGCTGATAATATAGGCTTACACGTGGTAGGCCCAAGGTGTTCCGTAACAGTAATGGTGGCCGTAACGACCACCACCGTTACCTTTATGATACGGGGCATAACGGCTGTTACGGCCCTGTAACGCTCTCTCTTTTTTTATTTTTTTTATTTATTGAAAAATCTGTATCTGCCCCATAGTGTTGATTAAAAAGTATGAAAACATGTTTTTGTCCCATAATAGACCATTATGAGCTATTATGGGTTTTATAGGGGACATAACATGCCGTTAACGGCAATTACGAGTCATTTTTTTTCAATAACGGCTGTTATGGCCGTTACGACCCCGTAACGTATAATAGTTGCCACCATTACCTTTACGTAACGGCCTTTACAGCCCCGTAACGGCCTTTACGACACACCATGGGTTGGCCGCATGGGCGCTCTCCGCTGCTGTAAATGATAATATTTGACAGTATTTATGATTGAAGTCATGTATCAGCTTGGCGATAATATCAATTTGGTGATGATTGGCGATAATAAGCGGCGATTGGCAATAATATCTTGTTAATGCAAAGAGCTTTCTTTTATAGCTGATATGTTGGAGATATGCTGATATGCTTGCGAAATTGTCTTTTCATTTATATATGGAGAAGAATACATGGCATTGCCTGTTGAGGCTTTTTCATCATTCTGCATGTCTTGCCCCCTTTTGATTGTGATAGATTATCCTGATAATCTTTGTAATAAAAACTTCTTCAATCTTCAAGGATAATACTTTTTGATAAAGGGGGCATTGACAAGTATTCCGATGCCTTGTTCGTTCTGATTTACAACTCAATATGCTCCATTCCGCGTGCGAACACCTCAATCCGCGCAATACGATCTTGAAAGGTGAGTCCTATTGTACTCACACAATGGACCATTACATAGACCTGTTGTGCAATCAATATTTTCCGTTGCGCGCCGCGCAATGACATTTTGTCAATCTTAGTGTTGCACGTCGTGCAACCAAATAACATCAACTTTCATCTTCGTCAAATTTGTGCTCCAACAGTATCAATACAAGTTTTACTAGTCGAGGATACGGACACAATATCGATGTCACTGATAATCGGAAATGCGGTGAAACATTGGGGAGACAGAGAAAACAGTGGAATTTTAGGAGATGCAAAATTACACATTTGTGTATTTAGGAATCCAAAAATTATTTTTTAAAAAAAATGCATACATAATAAGTTTCCATTCAATGGAGGCTTAAAAACATGTGTTGTAATAAGAAATCAGTCCAACCATCCAATCAATCCCATTTTATCCATCCAAACATCCATCGATATTTTAGAATATCAACAACACGACTTTTTGCTGAGAACTCGTCGACAACAGGAAAGAAAACAAAAGAACTTTTTCTTTTTTTAAAGATTGTGATTTTGTCAATATTATCGTCGACCATTTGAACACTACATACAACCGTGTGCCCATTAAAAAAAAAAATTGAAATAGATTTTTCAAAAAATTAGATTTTTGGCGGTATTGATGTGATTGAAATATCACTAATACATTGGCGATACAAGCAACACCTGGAATTTACAAAGTCTAAAATATTGGTGATACTTAGAGATATATCGCCGACAGTTGAAATGTTTTATACTACCAATGTTATCGGTATCGCTACTAGTGTTATCGGTATTGCCGAGCTAGAGATCCGGATAATATCGGGGATGTTTCGATAATATCGGGGATACTCAAAACAATCGTGCTAAGTATGTCTCGATTTAAACATATGTATTATATTGAATCATTTATAAACATTATAAGAGCATTGAAAATGAGATATGTTTAGAAACAGAATCGAACCTGAATCCAGCAAAATCTGGGGAAGAATAGATGTTGAGAAAATTCTCCAAGTCATCCACCAAGAAAGGCACATAAACTGCATTGACACCAACTGATCTAAATGCTTCGTTATGCAAAATTGGTGACTTGCTATGACCTACAGGCTTCCCGATGATTCCAAAAACTTTTGTATCGGGCCCAATCTGTCTTATATTGTACACATTCATTAAATCTTTTAATGTTGGTTGGCCAGGAGCTGATTCTTTCCCCGCATCGAGTGTGCAGAAAGTAAGATATCCACCAAACTTTGGGCAAAGCAACCGTGAAATCACACCCCTCTCGCTCATAACCAACCCTATAATTGGAACCTGAAAGTCCGATCCACTCATTTGTGAGAGAACTCAAAAAATGCTGTCAAGTCTCTAGAAAAGTCTTATCCATGAGAAGAGTCAAGAGAGATGTGTGAACCACAAGCACTAGCAAAAAAACTTGAAGAAAAAACGTGAATAGAGAAGATTGCATTTTGCCCAAAGCATTACAGAAGTGGCATCTTAACTAATGGAATTTGGAATGCAATGCATGAATTCAAATGCAGCTATGCTAAAAAACTATAACATCGACCGCCTACACCTTTCTCTAACAGGCCACATAAATTAGAATATCCTATATAATATGGTGTAATGCGCAAGATAAGCTCTTCAAGATTTTTCTACTGACAGTAGGATCTATTAGGGCAAAAAGAAAAAAGAACAAAATATAAAAGAGGGGTCCCAAACGGCATGCCCCACTTTGTTGATTTCTTTGGTGTCAAAATAAGAAAGGATATCCACCTTATTAATGACAGGAGCATCACCCTCAAGTCGGAACACATCAGTAGATGGCCGGCAAGATGTGGTGGCATGAACTTGCATATCCTATCATAGGAAAATATAAACAAGTGGTATGTGAGAATCAACGATACTTGGATAGGCTCATCTTTGATAAATCTAGCATCTACAGTAAACAACTACAAGATGAGATAGGACGGTGTCAAAATAGCACAGAAAAGGGTCATCTAAACATAAGGTCCTCTGATATTTTCTTCCTATGAAAAAATTCAATAGAATATACAGATTAACCACAATGGCAAAATGCACAAAATGGTAGAGAGCTGAACTTAATGAAACAGTTCACATTAACCTCAAAGTGAACTAGGTCAAGATATATTGCATGTTTAGATAAAAATAATGGAAACAAATTCTGAAATAAGGTTGGTTAACACTTCTATACTCCCACTCTGGATAGGCCTCCCCAATGGCTTTCTTGACATTGCTTCAATTTCAACTGTTCTGATTTAGTATAGGTTAAAATGAATCTCAAAGAGCTGAAGTCCTTGCAAGTAAAGAACCAACTACCCAAGCTTGAAAGGAAGAGAATTTTCTGAGAAGTACCTCAGGGAGGACTTTTCATCACCCAAGGCCACAAGTACATACAACAATAGATAGATTACTGCATGTGTGGCCAAACCAATGTGACTTTTATAACTATTTGGGCATAGAACTAAAAGCTGAAGTTTGAAGGGAGACGTCAAATACTTCACTGAAACAATTTTTTTTATAAGGAGAGACAATGAAAACAGTGGATACAGAAGCTGAAGCATGATAACGTGGCACTGTGAGAGATTTTGTCCATAAATTTTGAGTAACATTCAGATGCATCACAGAAAAAGCCAATTACAATATATCATAATGATTTCCATTGTATCTCTGCTGTGTATATAGTCTAAAGACATGAGACTTATGACTACTCTTAAATTCAATGGATGATTATTCACCACCTCCACTATGGTCTAACAAATACGAACAGGACTTTTGCACATTTAAACGGGAGGAGGTTCTTCATAGCACACATGTTAATATGGAACACGTGAGATCCAGGCCAGTCATCAGGCAGGTCCCAACATGAAAAATCCATGGCCTAAAAATCAGGTCGGTCCACTCATCAGTGGGAAAAGCGTGGACATTGAATACATGTTATTTTTCCTAACAGTCCTTTTTTTCCCCATACACCCTTGATAGAGTGTTATAGCAGAAAAGGATTCATATAGCCGACCTCAATTCGTTGGGATAAGAGGCTTAGATGATGATGATGCGTTTATTTTCTTTTCTCATACACATGCAGCCTACCTGCGAGGGGAGGAGCTATGTTTTCACCAGGACATGTTCACTGTAGGTGACATGATGAATGCCCAAATCTCTCACATATGTGCCATTTCAGCATGTGTACTGTGAAGAATCCCTCCATCTCACATGTTCAGTCATTAGCAGGGTTCCTAGGGTATATCAATTGTAGTTCAACACCAATAGCCTGAGTGTTTCAAATACCTCAAAAATTCATCAGAAAAAAGATTATTATTATTATTATTATTTTTATAAAGAAAAAACATAATGGAACCTATTGCGGTCGATCAATAGTGTAGGATCAAGTACAAAGGAAATGGCACAAACAACAATGCACACCTATCAAAATATCAAATTGATTTCGTAATGGGTGCGTGGAATTAATATTGCAGTTCTTGTGTGAGGATCCAAGACAAAGTTCCCTTGTGGTGACATCATTAGGAAAATGAGAATGCACAAAAATGATGCCACTTAGTGTCAGGATTGTCTTCAATAATCTTAAACAGATGCTACTGATGCATGGACCTGATATCAGTTAAGCTCATCATGCACTGCATCGGCAACTTTCAGGTGTCTCTTTGCTTAATAGGAGATCCTTACTAATCGAAGCATCTGGCAAAAATTCTAACTGGTTGTGAAAGTTAATGCTGAATTATAATATATATATATATATATATATATATAAAATAAAATAAAATTAAAGATATTTCTTAACCTTAAGGTATGGGCGTGTGAGGAACTGATGAATTCCCAAGATAAAATTGGAAAAATCACAGTACCTTTGCATCTCCCTTAAGCACCATGTATCTTCCATAAATAAAGAATTCAAGTTCGAAAGTTACTCCATTCACATTTATAATATGATCAATTGCACCTGAATCAGTGACAGGAAGGATTGACCACTAATTGATCATATGAGCTCTCTGAGGCAAGACCAGGTCAAGAAAACATCAGAGGTTTCTCTACTGATAAAAGGCAGAAAACAAAAGACATTTAGATCCCCAGGACATAAGAATTGATCAGAACTGAAGGCTGGGCCGATGGCTCTGAGTCGAACTCGGTCTGCTTTGAAATAATTCAGGAATTTCATAATGGCCATGCATGAAGTTTAGAGAGAAGTGAAGATTCCAAGCATGGGTTACAAAGCATGTATTGGCTTGAGAAATGCCTATGAAGAGCAAGTTATCAGTAACACTGGGCACAATTTTCAAATATAAATGAAAAATGCTGCCCATTCAATGACAGCTTGATGTCTTGCAAACCTCACTTAATGCTACAAATTTGGAAAAGGCTCTGAATTTCTTTCCATCAGTTAATAAATATGTTCAAAGAATACCCGATGTGCCTTTCCAGCTACAGAATGCGGTTCCCACTCCCACTTATGAGAATCTAATCAGTGCAACTATGACCATAGTTAGCAACACTACATTTAAACTCCATATTTTAAGGGGGAAATGTAGAATCAGTTAAACGTTTAAAAATCCAAGTGTATTAGAAGAAAGGGAAAAATACTCATTTTTTCTAGGCAAACAAAATAAGAAAACGTTTTTATCCAAAATAAAATCTTGTTTTATTTATTACAAAAAAGGATAACTTTTGAGGGTGATTCAAATATAGAGATTGGGTGCTACCATCCTTTGATCAAATTGAGTAGAAAGTGGAAATTTTTCATGGAGAGCAATCGATTTATACAAGGATTACTTGAAAAGGAGTTGATAAAGGAAAAGAACCTACTACCTAATTACCTATGTACATTATTACTCATGCACATAGACATTTTAACCATTTTAATTCAGATTTTATACTTTAGTCTCGTTTATGTGCATTTTTTCTTTCTTGACAGATGATCATTTATGTGCAATATATACACACATATATTCATACATTAGCCATTTCTTCACTCAGTTTTTTTTGTTTTTTTGTTTTTTTTCTTTTCTTTTGAGTTGAACTGTATGAAATCCATACTTCTGAATGGATTTTTTTACAATCTTTTAAGAATCAAAGCCAGCATGTATTTCTTGTATCTTTTTTCCTCCTCCTTTATTTTATTTTAGACATATGGCATGTTGCTAACTATGGGTATAACCACTCACTGCTAATACCATTAACTTGATCAATTTGATACTAGTAGTTCTTCTCGTTTCTACATTTAGATTCCCTAAGGACCTGTTTGATTTTTCAATTACAAAGGTAAATGGCTGTAAATGGATACTGATTATTTACTCTTGTAATTGTGGAGTGATATCACTTACATTTGAATGCAATGATAATTTTTGCTGCATTTCTTGTTTCACCCAAAAATCACTGTAAACATGGTAGTTTTATAGTGCGAAAATGTAACGATTACAATTTACTTTACCTAATTCCTTTACAAGTGTACTTGACTTTCGATTTACAAGCCATAATTCCTAGTTAAACAAATACCTGAAAATGGTAATGATGGCTCATTTACTTTGCATTTCATAGGAAATTGGAAAACCAAACAGGCCCCAAGTTTCTACCAATTCAATCAGTTTAAGTATGATATTTGATAAAGATAAACACATTTTGAATTATTTAATGTTAGCTTACATAGATGGTTTCTTGACATTCAAACCTGAAACTTTTGTAAATGCTGCTTTTACACTAGCATCCTTGAACACTACCCCGCTTCCACTCTGTGCAAGTTGCAACTAAGGTAAAGAAATATTTTCTTAAGAATCACTTGTTGGAACCAAGAAGGGTGGAGCCTTAAATGCCTAATGATCCTCTACGTGTATATCAATTGAACACCCTAACTCATAAATTATCCAGATCCATCAGTTGAACACCTTATCTCTGTTGAAGAAATTATCCAGATCCAATTTGGTTGAGAGAGAGAGAGAGAGAGAGAGAGAGAGAGAGAGAGAGAGAGCAGTATAAATCATGGACACTCCCTTCTCCAACTTTCTAGAGAGATAGCTGAAGTAAACAAGTGGAAAATAGATGAAAATAAGAAGGGACTTGGTATGGTAAGATCCAATTCTTATTGAAGCAAAGATTGCAGAGGCTATTAAAAGATAAGGAATAAGAATGGGGTAAAAGATTATGATTGATGAGATGGAGAAAACAGGAGAAAAAAAGGGAGAGAGAATCAAAAGGGTGAATTTTTTTTGGTGAAGATAAAGAAAGGAAACAAATATGTGAATGTAGAGAGAGAGAGAGAGGACTAACCCAAAAAGGGTAGCAAAATGATGTTGATACTTTTCCTGACAACGGCGTATGGCGCACTCAACAATTTGAGATTCCAGTGTGGATTGAACTATAAAAAGAATAGCCATTTTCTGTCTCTTGCAAACAACAGATTGAACCATAAAAAGGGCCTGTTTGGCTTTGCTAAAAGAAGTGTTTTTCTGTGATTTTGATTCTGAAAATCACTTTCTTAGGCTTTAAGTGTGTTTGACTAGCCACTTAAGCAATCAATTTCAAAAAAACAATTTTCCAAATTTGTGCTTTTTTCCACAACACCAAGCCCCCCATCGCTTACAGTCATTTCTGCTTCTACAAACTTGAGAAAAGCACTCATAAGATCTCCCTTCTTCCCTCCATCCCTCTTCTACAAACTTGAGAAAAGTACTTAGAATCAAAGATCTCCCTCCCTCCCTACGATTATAAAACTGTGCACCTCCACACATGTGCCATCATGGCACGTAGGTCTGAGATCAAATCCACCCACCGGTTGGTCTGACCATTTTTCCCTAAAACTAATTTGGTCCACTCAGAAGGTGGGCCCAATATTGGAATAGGTGGATGGGTTAGAAAACTTCAGCCGAGTGTTTTAGAGCCGTACATTTCTTTTGCAAACTGTGGCACACCTAACCAGTGGATCAACCTAATTCTTGGGCTAGGGCATCAATATAGTGGTGCGTTTCTAAAGGATAGATTGGATCTCAGACCTACGTGTCATGATGGCAAAAGCGTGGTGTTTACATGAGTTGCTTTGTACACACGCATGGGCTTAACAAATCTCATCTTGGAGAAGCCAGCTGGATGTGACTTTCCTATAATCTCCATTTGCAATGTTGTGGGGCCCACCACGATGACCACCCGGCATCCATTCTGTCTATCCGTTTCGCCATATCATGTTACAGTAAGACTCCAAAAATGAGGTAGATCCAAGAGTTAAGTAGGCCACACCACAGGAAACAGTGGGGATTCAATGCTCACCATTGTACCGTCGTGGGGAAATTGGTTTGCTTATGCATGTTGATCAAATGTGCGCTTTTTCACATAAGCAATTCTTTGTTTCTTGAGAATCAATTCTGCAGTCGCTAGAAGCAATGCCAAACAGGCCCTAAGATACATATTTGCTACCCTGAAGGTTTGTTGAGAGGAATGGGTTCTGTTTCAGCTCATGTGTCATACACGTGCAAGGACCTGTTAGAGATTTAGGTACAATTTGTTGAAGTACCCTACAAAAGGAGCACACTTTACAAAGATTAAAGACCTATATTAAATGTACAAAAAAGCATGGATAAAACTATATCACATAATTAGACATCACTAACACTAATTCTTTCTTTCAGGAACAAACTTAGAAATTCAAGAATTTGTTTGTTTACGTTTTTCTTCTTTGATCCCTTTAGGTGTATGTTTATTATTCTTTTAATGTTTGATTGACTAAAGAAGACAGCTTCTCTCATGTTGAGATAAGATCCAAAAAGTTCTTTCAAAATTAAGGAAATTATCACTCTCTTATTTCACATGGACACATATTCTGCTAAAGAAGCCAAACAACCAAAATCTAAATAGGCAGGTACAGTATCCTTGCTGAATCTTGAGGTGCATATCAAGCAACCTATGAGCTATTCTACTTACACATCAATGCTTAACGGAGAAACAATTTATTCAACACACTGATTAGAATAGCCATTTTCTGTCTCTTGCAAACACAGATTGAACTATAAAAAGAATAGCCATCTGCTGTCTCTAACGAACAATAGCTTGAACTATAAAATAAAATAAAATAAAAAGCCATTCGAGTATGATAATGTGGGTAGGGGTGGCAATGGACCAGGCTAGGGCCAGGCTGGGGTTGGCCCTAGCCGAACCCCTTCCTTAAGCCCTGGCCCTAATGGACTGAAAATGACCTTAGCCTTGCCCTAGCCCTAATGAGCCAGCTGTATAAGGAAAAGAGTTAAGTGATCAAAGTTTTTCAATAGGCCCAACTTCCTAATGTTTTTTGGTGGATATCCTCCATCCACAATAAATCTTATATATAAATGGTTTGGATCATTGAAACAAACCAATGATTATATTTAAACTACATGTGTACGCTGATGGGGAACCATTAATAAGTATCTTTAAACCATTATAATGGTGGCCCACTTAATGATTGGTTCAGGCCAATGGGCTGGGCCATTCATCTTTGGCGCTGGCCCAGCCCAGCCCTAGCTTGGGCCTGGATTTCAGGCCCAGGCCTTGGCCTCGCCCTCAGCCCGAGTTTAGGGGCCCAAGCCCCAGCCCTACAGGGCAGGGTCACCCAGGCTGGGCCAGGTAGCCTAGCCTGTTGCCACCCCTAGACGTGTGGGTAGGTTACACTGTGGCCCTAAATTGTGGATATCAAAATCATAAATGGAACCGATCCCACATAACTTCATTTCCAAGTTGGTTTGAGGGAGAGTAATAATAAAAAGAAAAAAAATGAGTATGGTACTTTTGTCTTAAATTATGGAACACTGCAACCAGTAGTCTACATAGGACTACTTTTAGTATCTTTCCCTTTAACTGGTAGTTTGCTTAATAACTAAGTTTCTGGTTCATGATTAACTCTATCCTGTTAGATATTGCACAGATACAAAACAAATTCAAATTTCAAAGTCCAACGACTTTCCTCACATGATTACAATAGAATGGAAGTAGTTAGCAGAAATGGGACACAAAGTTATATGAAATCTTAAATAATAATTAATAAAAACATCTTTTGGCTTCACACAGAAAACTGTTGATGAAAAATACTACCAGGTTCACAATGAACTCATGGCTTTTTGCAACTTACCTGGCAATGAACTAGTGTTTGAAACATACGTGCCACATCAGTGATGTCCGTGCCCATCATTGCTATCTTAACTATGTCAGCTCCAATAGCTTGTATCCTTACCACAAGGTCGCCAAGCTCCTCAAGAGATGGAGTACTTTGATAATTATGAGTAGAAACAATCAACTTACAATTTTCAGGCTTCTTTCCAGAAATAAAACTCAAAAATTCATGAGCGACCTGCAAAGATAGAGACAAGTAAGGCCTCAATAGTCAATAGCTTGCTTCTTTAAGTTCAAATAACACATCTCGTGGTAGGAAATTTTAATTCGACAAGGAAATTAAATTATGAATGTGCATGACCAATTTATATACGAGATTATAGAAGCAAAGACTTTTGGACATCATTATAAGCAATATGTCATTATAGTCAATTAAGTTCTAAGCTCCTTAAGTTTATTTGCACAAATTATTTTTATAATTATATTGGAGTTAACCGGCTCTTATCACACACCACTTTGATGTAATTTCAAGCCCACAATAAACCCAAATCAATCTTAGGTATTAAAAATTCAGATCTAATACCACCACTAATTTGTGCATTTTGTGGAAGCACGTTCAACAAAGATAGAACAATCAAAACAACCAGAATAACCAAAACAATCAAGCAAACAATCACAGAACACACCAGTTTTACGAGGAAAACCCTTGCGGGAAAAAAAAACCACGGCACAAAGCGACAGAGATCTTAACCATAATCAAAAGCCTTAGAGTTTACACCACTCACCTTGTCCAATTATATGATCACTCGATCTCCCATTGCGATGAGCACCTAGGAAAACCCTAGCCCCTTGAGAAAATCCATTTTCAAGCCCTTACAAGTGTAGAGAACCTTCTCACCTTACAAAACCCTTGCCCTTAAAGAGAAAACACTCATATTACCAAGCCCTAATCGCAATTAGGCTTAAATATCCTGATTTTCACAAAACCGCGGAACTAAATCGAAGCTCGTCGGTCGAACCAATGGCACTGTCGGTCGGACCAACAACTCACTGTCGGCGACTAACACAACCCTACCTTCTTACCGAGAAAACCATCTCATACGCTATCAGTCGAACCAACAGTGCCCTGATCTATCTCCCAGAACTTGCAGAATCTAAGGTATCCGCACAAAAAATTACATTTTCTGATAAATTCAATTTGCATTCAAATTGAATTCACGTTGTGTGTGTGTGAAAGAGCTATATTACCACCAAGCTTGAATGTTTCATTCTCATAATTGATGTGATTATGCACCCAAGGACACACAATGTTGAAGCATCTTGTAACTTTCATTGGACAATGTCAACGGATAAAATCCTCAAATGTAACCATACAAGGAAATGATGAATCACTAAGAGGTGTTGTATGTGTACAGAAGGCAAGGAAATGGTCATGCACCTTTGCATTGCGAGATGATTAGACAGTTGTGGTGGTTTTCCTTAAATGCCTCTACGTTGTAGTTGAGGTCCACTAAATTATAAGGGAAGAGCCATTTTGGCCTACTTTTCCATTTGCAATCTTGTGGGTATTGAGGGTCAAATATTGCATATTAGACCCCAATTATTACCTGATTTTATGAACATGATAATGCTTAACGTCCTATTTAAATAGTATTTTTGTTGCAAGGTGAATTGAAAGAGCTTGGACTGAAAAGGGTATTAAAAGGATGAATTTAACATTCTAAAATCACCAAGGCAAGGGACGGACCCCAGGGGACCAAGATCGAGGAATTTACACGCCAAAGATCGGAGAAGATCAAGTGATTGGGTTTAAACGGGACTGAAAGTCGTACAGAATGCAAGATCACAGGGTTCCCACTATCCGTTCGGCTCGAAACTTTATATCTGGCCAGAGGACCATAAATTAACCGTACACGTCAAAATTCAGCCCTTGGATCAGTGTATAAGTGACCCGATGGGCAAGATTAGACAATAACCATTAAGAAAGCATCTTGGACATCCTTGGGAGATCGGGACCCAAACTGAATCGATGGAAAGAACATGAAAAACGATGGATATCCGCCAAATTTCAAGGCGTTTGGACGGTGTACTCTAACATAACTGACGCCGGAAGGTAATTAAGGAATTGATGACAATTTTGTAAATAAAACTAGCACCATGCATGGCACTGTTCAACCAATACTAGATTTAACGGTGAGTGTCAATTTCCACTAATTTAGATGGTACGGCCCACCTAATTTACGAAACTTCCTCATCTTTTACCCCGTGTCATAACATAGTGGGACAAAGACGGTGAACGGAGTGGATTGCTTACCAAACATCACAGTGGACCCCACCTGATGCTACGACCAATATGTGCCAATGTTACGTTGTCTCAACAGGCACGTTAGAGCGTTGATACGATTGGATTGTCAAATGTGTTGTGGCCCACACAATACTCGGATCCACCCCATATTTTGACCCCTGGCTTAACATAATCTTACCAACCCAATGAACGGGATGGATTTCTCAAAGAATCACCACAAGTGGACCCCTCTGGCCCGTAAAAATCAACCAAAGCTAAAGCGTTAGCGCTAGAACCGGCAGAAGGAAGTTTCTTTAATTGGAAACCTGCAACTATTGATGAAATCTAGACCGTCCAATCTCTAATAGAGAGAGATCCGACCAAGGCAAAGAGATCGGAATCGTCTGGGAAACTTGCATGAATCAGGGAGTCCCTCCGTAAGAAACGTCCAGAACCAAGCTACGTGCGGAAAGAGTTGCGGCGTAAGTTTACGCCACCGATCGACCTCATTGACCTTTGCTACCTATAAAAGAAGAATAAAAGAAAGAGAGAGAGAAGGCATCTCTTGGATATCCAAGCTTGGACGTGTGGGGCAGCCGTGGAGGCATTCAAGCATCTGGTGTGGAGCTAGGACGTGGAGTGAAAACAAGAGAAGGAGAGAAAGAGAGAGAGAGATGGCCGGCTAGGGAGTTTTCTCCCTCTTTCTTCTAGTCTTTTTCTTCATTTTCCTTTTATTTTTTTAAGAGATTTTAGCTAGATCATGTCTGGCTAAACCTCTTAACTAGGGCTAGGTGGTGAAGCCTGTAGTGTGACAGGCTGACTTCTATGCTTTGATTCATGTTTAAGTTGAACTGTCTTTGATTATAGTTTAATATTAACGAATGCTTTAAGTTTTTAATGGTTTGTTGTGACTTAAATTACAATGGATTTGCGATAGCTTTGAGCATGTTCTTAGCATTATAGGGTTTGTGAATTTGGGAACCCTGTTGTTCACCATCGTCTCCTGGGCATGGTTGGATGACGGAATCCTTCCTAACATTCACACATCCCTTAGATTGGATGTGGATTGGCTAAATTCTGTTGTTTACTTTGTCTCATGGGCATGGTTTTGTGATGGAATCAATTCTAATTCTCATACCTATCTTCTCTTGAAAACTGGATCAAAGGAAGTTCAGATTGGTTTTTAATGAAATATCTTCCAACTGGATGAAGATAGGACTCTGATTCAAATTGTGTTTATGAATCGAGCATAGACCTCCGTGATTGCTACAAGTGGATCCTTGGTACCCTAGTTTCCTACCTTTGAATTTCTCAAGTTTTAGTTAAATAAAATCACAATTATTCTCCTAAATTTACCTAATTTAAATTACATCTTTGCCTAGTTCTAGTTCGAGTTACTTTCAGATTACGTACAAGGTAAAGTCCCTGTGGATTCGACCTCGGTCTTACCGAGATTATTACTACATCACAACCCTATACTTGGGGTGTGAACAAGTTTTTGGCGCCGTTGTCAGGGATTGACGGTTACGTTTTTCTGAGATTAACTAGTTTAAAATTAGGTTAAGATTAGGGTTTTCTAACCTTAGGATTAGATTTTATTTTTCTAATTTTAATTCTAGGATTTCTTTTAATTTTAGAAACTAACATTACTTTCTAATTTTAGGTTTAGGTTTTCTATTTTAGAAACTAACTCATCTTTCTATTTTTATTTTTATTTTTTTAGAACTTTCTAACTTTAGGATTTCTATTTTTAGAAACTAATTTCTTTTGTTTTCTTGTGCAGGACCTTAACATAGAACTCTAATCTGGTAACTTTTTTCTAACTTCTCCTCTACCTACTTTTCATATTGCTGTAGGATTTTTCTTTTATTTTCTTTTAGGATTAGATTCAGAGTTAGAGTTTCACCATGTATATGCAAGAATGGGAATATCAGTATGCTGAGATAGCTAAGAGACACTGTGAAGGGATGTATGATGATTATAATAGAAATCAACCTATGTCTCAGAATTTTCCTAAAACAATCATCGAGAACCAACCAGAGTATAACGCTCCATCGGTTAAAAAGTCCTTACGCGATCATATACGGGAGAACAATTACACCCCACGGATAGTACGTGAGTGTTGGGGTTATCATAGCTATGGGATTGAGAATTATTATCACTCATCCGATAAAAAGAAAACAATGTGTGATTATATTATGGGTGATAATATGTATTACCAACCATTAGATTCTCCCACATATGATCCTTATGACTATAATCAGCGGAAATATCAATGTTGGAAAGATGAACCACCAATATATCCTAGTGATAATTCTCTTGGGTCCTCTACCTTTGAAACTCAATCAGAAACAATCTAAGAGGATTCACTTCAGAAACTCATGAATGCACAAGAGCAGTTCAATCAAATTGTCATACAATCATGTGAATTGCTCAAATCCTCAATTCAAAGAATTCAGTCACACCTTATGGAGGAGGAAGAGGCTAGGTTATCCCAGCCTCAACCCAATCTAGAAGCACAATGTGAAGAAAGTGATCATAACTCGCTTGTGAAAGAAACTGAAATTACGAATGAGGAGTTGGATTCCATTAATGAGTATATGGTTCAATTTCCCGATGAGTCGATCTCGATGACTGTCCAAAGGAATGATCAAGAGACGTGGGTGTCTTTCAAATATAATGATAGTGACACTTCACTCACATGATACACATGATTACAATGATGAGGTAGAGGTTAGTTTATTCGAACCTCAACCCAATCTAGGAATAGAATGTGAGGAATGTGATCCCATTCCAAGTGTGCACTGCACGGAATTAGATGATGATGAGTATTGGGATGACGATTATGAATGTGCAACCCAAATTCGCCTGGAATCAATCTCAAGTAGGGTCTAGGTCAGTGATCAAGAAGTACACGAAGTGATCGGTCATAAGGATCTACTCCACTCATCTGACATGAATAATTTAAATGTGGAGGATGAGCCCCTTACAACCGACCCTTCTAACTTTTGTAAGACATGTTTGGACCACTTCCATGAATTGAATGATGATATGATTCAAGAGAGGGACGATGATGCAGGACAATTAACCACTTGCTCTAAAAGCTCGAACTGTTAGAGTATGGCGAATTAATCTCTTTATCTCATAGCCCAGGCCCCACATCTCATGGGTTTTAAGACCTCGGCCGAACCCCCTTCGTGGGCCCCAAATCACATGGGCCGTACACCCCGAGTGTGTCCCTGCATCCCACGGGCTACCCCACTCGAGCCTGGTGTGAAATGCGCATTAATCACCCCTGGTGAGGAGTCTCGAACACGAGACCTCCTCCGTGGGCCGCACCCACCCCGAGTGTGCCCTTGCATCCCACAAGCGACCCCACTCGAGCCCAGTGTGAGAATGCCCCTGCATTAATCACCCCCGGTGAGGAGTCTCGAACCCGAGACCTCCCACTCTGATACCAAATTGATGCAGGACAATTAACCACTTGCTCTAAAAGCTTGAACTGTTAGAGTGTGGCGAATTAATCTCTTTATCTCATAGCCCAGGCCCCACATCTCATGGGTTTTAAGACCTCGGCCGAACCCCCTTCGTGGGCCTCAAATCACATGGGCCGTCCACCCCGAGTGTGTCCCCGCATCCCACGGGCTACCCCACTCGAGCCCGGTGTGAAATGCGCATTAATTACCCCTGATGAGGAGTCTCGAACACGAGACCTCCGTGGGCCGTACCCACCCCGAGTGTGCCCCTGCATCCCACAAGCGACCTCACTCGAGCCCAGTGTGAGAATGCTCCTGCATTAGACGAGTTACTCGATATGACTCAGAATTTGAAACCACCTAGTTGAGGCCACCATCTAAGTTGTACACTTTTGACGATTCAATGACTCTATTGAGTAGTTTCAATGAACAGAGTGTTCACATCAATGCTTCCCCTATTGATTCTCAATCTGTCTGTGCAGGGCAAGAGCAAGAGAGCATGCGTCCATCCACTTTCAAAGACGACGAAATCCTTGGGCAGATCATCACAAACTTCAATGTGGAGAATGAGTTACTCTCAGTTGAATTTCTCAACTCTTTGGATGATTGTTTGGCACACTTTGCAGATTCAAACGATCCCATAATAAAAGACATAGTAAATGCCTTGCATGACAACACCTCAGTAGTTGTTACTAACCGAGAGAACCCCTATTCTGAAACCCTTCCCTCCATAGATTCTGAATGTTTACTATCACGGTAGGGAGAGCTGGAAGTTGAACCGAAGTCTGAAACTTCTAAGTGTGTTGAGACTACATCACTTCCTGAAAATTTTTCTGAATTTTATCTACTTGTAGTTTTTGATTCACCATGGGATACTAACTTTGAAACATTTTCTGTCACAGGTGAATCATATATACTTTGGATAGCTCAGGCGAATCAACAACAAATTTTTGATGAGGTCCATAAATTTCTCTGGACATTCATGCTCCACGATATCCAAGCCTATTGGCAAAAGGGCTTTTGGATGATCCTGTTGAGAAACCTACTGAGAAATTTATACAGATATTGGTTGGAAGAGGAACCTTGCGGCATGATTAAATAACTTTTCCCCTGCTTTCATAGGACTAGGGTAGTTTGCTTTATGTCATTCTAGGATAGTCGACTTTATGTCGTTCTAGGATAGTCGGCTTTATGCCGTCAGGTTAGTTTGCTTTCTAAGTTATTTTAGGATAGGTTGCTTTCGTTGGTTTCATTCTTGCGTTGACCCGCTCTCACGCTGATCTCTTTGGAAAGGCCGTTCGATTTCCTCATCAGGTACTATATTTCCATAACTTCTCTTTTACTTTCGTTGTCTCATGTGCATTGCATACTTATTTCTTTTACATTGAGGACAATGTAGATTTCAGGTTGGGGATGGGAGATTAGGCCACCTAATCAATATTTTCTTGGTCTTGAGCAAAAATTGTGAAAAAATTTTAAAATTTTTCTGGAAATTCTTGTGAAGTCGAAGTGATTTTGATGACCATCTTTGATTTAAAATTACAAGATACGTAATGTTGGTAATTTATGACTCTTGGATTCAGCCATCTGTTAGATTTCACAGTTAAGTTCGAATTGTTAATTCATTATTAGAAGTTTTAAACATTGACTGAGTCGTGATTTCACATGTCACACCTGGCCTACACGTTAAAGCTTCAGTTTGATATTGAATTGTTAACTTGGTAGTCATTAGGCATGAAAGGAGCCAACCTGGGGAATTTGTCCATCATGTTCATTAAAAAAAAAAAAAAAAAAAAAAAAAAATGAATACCCAGCTAAAAAACAATTGTCTTCGGAAAGGGTTGGGCGAATGGTCTTTACCATGGGTTTGCTCCCCATAGGCGAGGGTTCAATTCTCCTCCTTGGCTTCACCTTTAAAAGATTGACATAGCATGAAAGCCATCGATGGAAAAATCAAAAGCTGGAAGAATGAAAAGTTGAACTGTAAGGCAAATTTTGGTTTAGGTTATGGTTATCCTAAATGATCTGGTGATTATCTATGTTATCATGAAAATAAAGAATTGAGTTTTTTAATTGTGATAAGTTTAGGTTTCACTATACACCCATGGAACTCAATGTTTAAGATTGTTCTAATTGATAAATTAATACTTTGAGCTTGACTATGAAGTTTACCGTGCGTTTGAGTCCAGGAGAAAGTAATGCCCAACATTCATGAATCTTAGAACTCTAGTATCTGGATTGTTTTTCAAAATTCACTCGAATTTATCGAAATTATCCTGTAGTTTTCAACTTATTTTTCGCATACTTTGCTCAGGACTAGCAAAATGCTGGTTGGGGATTGTGTTGAGGGTCAAATATTGCATATTAGACCTTAATTATTACCTGATTTTACGAACATGATAATACTTAACGTCCTATTTTAATCGTATTTTTGTTGCAAGGTGAATTTAAAGAACTTGGACTGAAAAGGGTATTAAAAGCATGGATTTAACGTCTAAAATCACCAAGGCAAGGGACGGACCCCAGGGGACCAAGATCGAGGAATTTACATGCCAAAGATCCGAGAAGATCAAGTGATTGAGTTTAAACGGGCCAGAAAGTCGTCCAGAATGCAAGATCACAGGGTTTCCACCATCCGTTCGGCTCGAAACTTTATATCTGACCTGAGGACCATAAATTAACCGTACACGTCAAAATTCGGCCCTTGGATCAGTGTATAAGTGACCCAATGGGCAAGATCAGACAATAACCATTAAGAAAGCATCTTAGACATCCTTGGGAGATCGGAACCTAAACTGAACCGATGGAAAGAATATGAAAAACGATGGATATCCGCCAAATTTCAAGGCGTTTGGACGATCTATTCTAACATAACTGACGCCGGAAGGTGATTGAGGAATTGATGACAATTTTGTAAATAAAACTAGCACCATGCATGACACTGTTCAACCAATACCAGATTTAACGGTGAGTGTCAATTTCCACTAATTTAGATGGTGCGGCCCACCTGATTTACGAAACTTCCTCATCTTTTACCCCGTGTCATAACAGACGGTGAACGGAGTGGACTGCTTACCAAACATCACAGTGGACCCCACCTGATGCTACGACCACTATGTGTGAATGTTACGTTGCCTCAACAGGCACGTTAGAGCGTTGATACGGTCAGATTGTCAAATGTGTTGTGGCCCACCCAATACTCGGATCCACCCCATATTTTGACCCCTGGCTTAACATAATCTCACCAACCCAATGAACGGGATGGATTTCTCAAAGAATCACCACAAGTGGACCCCACTGGCCCGTAAAAATCAACCAAAGCTAAAGCGTTAACGCTAGAACCGACAGAAGGAAGTTTCTTTAATTGGAAACCCGCGACTATTGATGAAATCTGGACCGTCCAATCTCTGATAGAGAGATATCCGACCAAGGCAAAGAGATCGGAATCGTCTGGGAAACTTCCATGAATCAGGGAGTCCCTCCGTAAGAAACGTTCGGAACCAAGCTACGTGCGGAAAGAGTTACTGCGTAAGTTTACGCCACCGACCGACCTCATCGACCTTTGCTGCCTATAAAAGAAGAATAAAAGAGAGAGAGAAGACATCTCTTGGATATCCAAGCTTGGACGTGTGGGGCAGCCGTGGAGGCATTCAAGCATTTGGTGTGGAGCTGGGACGTGGAGTGAAAGCAAGAGAAGGGGAGAGAGAGAGAGAGAGAGAGAGAGAGAGAGAGAGAGAGAGAGAGAGAGAGATGGCCGGCTAGGGAGTTTTCTCCCTCTTTCTTATAGTCTTTTTCTTCCTTTTCCTTTTATTTTTTTTAAGAGATTTTAGCTAGATCATGTCTGGCTAAACCTCTTAGATAGGGCTAAGAGGTGAAGCCTGTAGTGTGATGGGCTGACTTCTATGCTTTGATTCATGTTTAAGTTGAACTGTCTTTGATTATAGCTTAATATTAACGAATGCTTTTAGTTTTTAATGGTTTGTTGTAACTTAAATTACAATAGATCTGCGATAGCTTTGAGCATGTTCTTAGCATTACAGGGTTTGTGAATTTGGGAACCCTGTTGTTCACCATCGTCTTCTGGGCATGGTTGGATGACGGAATCCTTCCTAACATTCACACATCCCTTAGAATGGATGTGGATTGGCTAAATTCTGTTGTTTGTTTTGTCTCATGGGCATGGTTTTGTGATTGATGGAATCAATTCTAATTCTCATACCTATCTTCTCTTGAAAACTGGATCAAAGGAAGTTCAGATTGGTTTTTAACGAAATATCTTCCAACTGGATGAAGATAGGACTCTGATTCCAGTTGTGTTTATGAATCGAGCATAGACCTCCGTGATTGCTACAAGTGGATCCTTGGCACCCTAGTTTCCTACCTTTGAATTTCTCAAGTTTTAGTTAAATAAAATCACAATTATTCTCCTAAATTTACCTGATTTAGATTACATCTTTGCCTAATTCTAGTTCGAGTTACTTTCAGATTACGTACAAGGTACCGTCCCTGTGGATTTGACCTCGGTCTTACCGAGATTATTACCACATCACAACCCTATACTTGGGGTGCGAACAGTGGGAGGTGTGGTTGGATAGAAATAATGACAAGAAGGATGGAAGTGGAGTTCCTTTAACCCTTCATACAACAGGAACAATAACTGACTACTATGAAGCTCAAGAAGCAAAGATATCCATACTACAACCTAAAGCTCCGCACAGAAGAAAGATCCAAGTGGATCAGTATCTTAACCTTGTCATTCTGAATTATATATTCTAAGCAGTGTTCAAAATATCGATACTATCGGCCGATATATCGGCCGATATTATCGGTATCGCACCCCTGCGAGACGATACACTCGCGATAACCCCCGGAAGATACCAAAAAACCCAAAATCAAGATATCGGCCGATATATCGTCGATATCGCATGATATTTTGACGATATCGCGCGATTTCTTCTCCATTATTGTCGATATCGACGTCATCATCCAAAAAATCGAGAAAAAAAAAAATAGAAGGTGGATTTCGGTACCTGTAGAAGAGATCGCCATGATCGGAAGCTTCCATTTGGTGCGCGAAGCGTCATTCCTAGATTGCCGCAACATCGGCGATGCGATTTGGGAGTTAGGGTTCTGGAATTTTTGGGTTCCGGCTTCCGGAACCCTCTCTGCTTAAAAAAAGGCCGTTCGAGCCTTTTATTCGGACGCGGTTTAGCTACTGACAGGTTTAGTAGCGAGATCGCTATTGAAGTGACGTCACCAAGTTACGTGGGTCCCACCATGATGAATATGTTATATCCACACGGTCCATCCATTTGGAGATATCATCTTAGGACATGCGTAAAAAACGAGGCAGATAATAATCTGTAATGGACCCACTACAGAAAACAGTGGAGAAAATGACATCCACCGTTGAAACCTTCCTAAGGTCCACCGTGATGTTTATTTGAGATCCAACCCGTTAATAAGTTAAAAAAGATATTATAAAAGGGAAAAATATATATATCAGCTTAATCAAAAACTTTTGGGGCCCTCAGAAGTTTTTAATGGTGGTCGTCACTCTCTACTACTTTCTGCGGTGGGGTCCACTGGAGCTTTGAATCTTGACCATTCTTATGCTACTGGTATAAAATATTCTCTTCAAATGGATGGACGGTGTGGATACAAAACATACATCACGGTGGAGCCCATGGAACTCGGTGACGTCAATTCAGTAGCGTGTCTCGCTACTCAACCTGTCGGTAGCTAATCCGCGGACGCGGATTGCGTCCTACCCCCGTTACCGTCCGGGCAGGACTCTGTGGAGCCCACCATAATGTAACTGTTTTATCCTGCCGTCCAACAATGTTTTCAGAAAATTTTAATACGTGAACCAAAAAATGAGGTAGGTCCAAGGCTTGAATGGACCACAAAGTGGGGATTGAACGTCCACCATTAAAAGCTTCTTGGGAGCCAGCGAAGTTACGGATCAAGCTGATATTTGTGTTTTCACTTCATCCACGTCTACGTGATCTTATGAATAGGTTTTATGGTAAAAAAAAAACATCACGTGGGCCCTTTGAAAGGTTTCAACGGTGGATGTTATATCAGTGCAGGTTTCTTTGGTGTGGTCCACTCAGTCCTTAGACCTGCCTCATTTTTTGGTTCATATATTAAAATTTTCTAAAAAAATCATTGGACGGCGGGATAAAACAGTTACATCACGGTGGGCTCTACAGAGCCCTGCCCGGATAGATTACCGTCCGGGCGGGGGTAGGACGCAATCCGCGTCCGTAGTAAGTTCCTGCGCTTGAAACCTTAGTGGGGCCTACCATGATGTTTGTAAGAAATCCACTCCGTTCATCCATTTTGTGAGATTATTTTAGGACATAGAATAAAAAATGAGTAGCATCTAATACTCAAGTGTGCCAAAAAAACTATTATTACCTTGATCCAAAACTTTTGTGGCCCACTAATGGTCAATCACCATTGTTTCCTATGGTATGGTCTACCTAATTATTGGATCTATTTTATTTTTTAGATAATGTCCTGAAATGATATGGAAAAACGGATGGACGGGGTTGATACTGAATATAGTTATCTTAGTTCAATCGGACAACGCATAACTTAAGACCCTATACAAAGGAAATCTATTATGTATACTTCTTTTTTGAAACTTTATGACTTAAAAGTGTGTATTAAGGGCCTTTTTAACAATCCCCAAAGTTTTATTAAAAAATTCAACCATTTTCCCAATGTTTCCACATGTTTCCCAAAAAGTGCGATAAACTATGCGATACAAACGATATATCCCGTGCGATAACCGATACGTATCTGTATCCCAAGGGTGCGATGCATTGTGCGATACCGATATTTCGAACACTGATTCTAAGTACATACAACCAATGATTGGTTGGTTGAGAAACATCTTTACTACTTGATGATCCATCCAATCTGTGGTTGAGAGAAGCAGATTGACGGATCAAGTCATGGAAAAAGATAAAGAAAGAAAAAGGGAATCACTCCAGAGGTCAGGGTGGAAAAAGGCAGGATGCAGTTTTCTCGGATAAGAGGGGAAGGGCATCGATGCAATCATGCAAACCCACAACAAAGGGGATGATCAAGAGAGGGTGAAGTTATTGACATGAAGCAAAAGAAATGAAATCCTAATGATAGTGACAGAGATGATGATGGATACAAAAGCAACTGTGATGATAAAAGCTGTGATGTTTTATTGGTGCTGATGGGTTGATTGAGGACTTTATTGTGCTAGATGCCAGTGGTGGTAGTCAGAACTATTACTACTCACATACCAAGTACTGAGACAACAGTATATATGACAATTATAGTGCTTGTGTCACTACAAAAAGCATCCTCTGCTCATTTCAACTATAAGTATTTGAAGCAACATTATTATTTTTCTACTAGGATCGATTAGTGTCTTGTAGATATAAATTTATTTAATCATAAGCAGCGAAATTTTATCAAAAGAGAGCTGGAAGCTCCTATCCATTAACACAATGGATAGGAATCACCCATATAAAGAGATTGTCTAGATGCTTCTTTGGCCAAACTTAACAGCAACTGAGTTAGCATCTTTTCGAACCAAACTAAACAAAGAATTTTTAAATTTACTAATTTATAATATGATATTGTAATTTACCAGTTTAAATTTGTGCATTGTGATTAGTGAAAATGATTATTTAGTTTTATTAGTCATGGATTTCGTTAATTGTGACATTTATGGCATGTGTTACATGACTCTTTTTTTATCAGACCAAAAGTAATAAACAAATTATATAATGGTGTCGCAGAATATGGATTTTTTTTATTTTTTATTTTTTTATTTTTTTTTATTTTTGATGTTTTAGATTTCTTAACTAGTAAGAAAAAGCATGAAAAAAAAATTCACTTCATTTAAGAAAAAAATATTAAAACTCCATTGGCTTTGGCTCAAACAAGCAAATCGATCAAGTCAGTTGAACTAGACTCAGATCACCATCGTGTCCAAGTTTAGAGTTTTTAAACCTTTTTGAGCATGTCTGGAAGGGGAATAAAATGGCAGAGCCATTGAAAATGCAAGGGAAACAACCAATTCCATTTTCACTTTATCAGCAATGCTGCACAAATTTATTGAAACCTTTTACTCTTTCGAGTTCCCCAACTATGTTCAATAAAAACACTTGGAGAGTCAATTGGATCAATTGAGTACTCAATGTTGCCTCTGGTTGCTAAGAGTTGGACCTCATTGAGTCGAGTTTGAGGTTTCTAATCTTGTCCTCGTACTTGAAAGGGGATAATAGAGTGAACTTATGGTAGTGCTAACAAAAACATTTCCATGACTAAATAAGTGCACAATTTGATTACTGGGTTTTCAAGATTGCCTAAACATACCCATGATACAAAAAATTGGCCATGACACAAGAATGGATGATCATGAACTTCATGATTAAGTAATAAGTACCATACCTCATCTTACAGATTTTGATAGAACAAGATATTAATTTGAGTTACATTAATCAATGAGGTCGTAAGTCAAGCAACAGGCGAACTGGCATTCAGGTTAGCAGTCATGTTCCTTTTATTATTCTTTCGAGTTCCCCAACTATGTTTAATAAAACACTTGGAGACTCAATTGGCTCAATTGAGTACTCAATGTTGCCTCTGGTTGGCTAAAGAGTTGGACCTCATTGAGTCGAGTTTGAGGTTTCTAATCTTGTCCTTGTACTTGAAAGGGGATGCTAGAGTGAAAAAGATGGTAGTGCTAAAGAAAACATTTCCATGTGTAAGTAAGTGCACAATTTGATTATTGGGTTTTCAAGACTGCCTAAACATGCCCATGATACAAGCAAGTAGCCATGACACAAGAGTGGATGATCATGAATTTCATGATTAAGTACTATTCCTCGTCTTACAGATTTTGATAGAACAAGATATTAATTTGAGTTACATTAATCAATGAGGTCATAAGCCAAGCAACAAGCAAACTGGCATTCAGGTTAGCAGTCATGTTTTCAGTATTTGATCTATTGGAATGCATGTTATAGAAAGCAACCTTGAGCTCAACATCAATATACTCAGCTCCCAATTCCATGGCCAAAAGGAGTGTCTCAAATCGCTTATTTTCATCACCTTCGTACTGACCACCTTCCCATTTCGGCCTGGAACCAAAAAAAAAAGGTTTGCTTCAGACAAAAGAAAATTGATTTCCCATGCTGGAACACTCCCATAAAGGTAATGTTTTTCTCTTAACATGATGAAAAAGCATAGAGTGATACATAGTGAACAAGAAACACCTAAAACCTTGTCCAATGCATGTATAACATTGAAAACAACATCACATCTCAAGCATTATGAAAATTGTTACCCTTTTAAGCAGATTATATATATATATATATATATATATATATATATATATATATATATATATATATATAAACTTTTTGGGATATGATCTTCTGAAATCTCCCAGTGCAATATCAGCTACAAAAATGTTAATGGGCTTGCCTGGACACTTCTGCCTTTTGTGGCTACCACCACACATTGCAAGTGAGATAAGACCAGCTCAGCTCCGAGCTAATCTTATCTTGTGATTTGTGGTATAGCAAAAAAAAAAAAAAAATGAAGAAGAAGCAGACAATGGGAACCCACCCAGTCTGGTTCACATTTCGCAAGCCGCCCCAAATGCAAGCAGGACCAACGCTAAGTCACCCCAAATGCAAAGCGGGGCCAATGCCAAGTCACCATTACATATGAGGACTTCCAGTCCTGATGCATCAGAAGGTGAATAAAGTCCTGGTGCACCCAACCCATACAACTGGATCCCATGATTCGTCGAAACAGACCGCTCATCCGAGTGTAAATAGACTGGGGTGACCCAAAACTTTTTCAGATTGGGGGATATTATCCATACAATCTTTAGCCTTTCTTATGGGCCGTTGCTGTATCTTTCTCTTAACTGTTTATTGGTAGGCAACAGATGTGTTAGGAACTCAAGCACAAGATACTTTAGAGAAATCTCAATCTACAGTAGAGCTTGTCAGACAAAGGTATGGATTGGCAAAACATGCACCAACATTTGAACAAACTGGTGCATAAGGTCACAATATTCACATTTTGATGCATTGGGACCAATGTTATAAATAGTTTATGCTATATAGCGTAGCTTAGCATTAATGCTACGAAGCTCATGAAAATAGCTTAAGTCACATGCAGCCTATGCTACATGCTAATTTACAACACTATATGGTACATAGCCTACGATACACCCTATGTAGGTAACACCACAAGTTATTTTTCACTAAAATAAAAATCAATTAATGTTTTCAACGATTTATTACATTTTCTATTTTTCAAGAAAAATTAGTCAATCTTTCAGCAATTTTAATAAAATAATAAATGAAATAGCATTAAACCAATTCTGATTCACTTTCTTTATCTCTATAGTTAATCTTTTGCTATTTTTCCTATTATTTTAGGTTGTGTTTGGTTGCACTGGTTATCATGAAATTTCATTATTGGTCAGTCTAATTTGACCAATAATGATGCAACCAAGGATGGCCTTAATTAAAAATCTAGAAGTAGCATGCAACTTACGCTACACGCTATGTAGCTTATGCCTCACACTTCAAAGTAGTGAACACTACGCTACATGTACTATTCGCTATTTAAAACACTGATCAGGACCTCATAATTCCTGTTCCCGTATAGGAAAACTGGGATAAACAATGCCTTGTTACTGTTCTTTAAGTGGAGAGTGTTGTAGGTGTTTGTAGTGTAGCAGAACAATTATGCAACTGTGATAAGACAGCCTAATATTGAGTACATGTCTAAGGTGACAATTGAACAGGCCTATAGCCTCTACTCTACACCTCCAACCTGTGAGAACCAGACTAGGTGCCTCTTACAAAAGAATGACTTTTAGATGTCTTCATATGCCTGCACTTACAGTATGGAACACTGCACAACATTATGCCAAGTAGAACTATAAGGTATTCAACCTATACATCATATGTTTGGGCTATAGCCCCATCTAAACCTTACATGTATGGCATGCTTAAATGCAGGCAATCCTAACCATCCAATTGGAGGACTTTTCCCTATTGAATGTGGACCATTTCTCATTTTCTTTTCAGTCATTAATTTGCTGGCGACTAATCAATTGTTTGGATTATCTGATCAATATGATTTTTGGGCCTTGGATCTCCTAGATGCAGTGCACCAGATAAATTCACTGTAAATGTGTCTGACATGTACATGGACTGCATGTGATACTAAGATGGGGTGAATACCAACATTCACACATGTATCAAGTATACAAATCTCATTTTGGTTATTTATACAGAAATTACAGTAGGCCGAGAGGAGCTTAGATATCACTACATATTCGTGTTACCTCATTGCCTCGCAGAGTCACTATGAGGCTGTGTTTAGAATTTTAGATCGTAATTACCAGACAGAGAAATGGTTAGTGTGAAACATCTCGTTTTAGAACAACTGTTATTGTAGCTTCACAAAAAGAAAGTGGGAAATGGGAAGAGATAAATGTTGGTATGTGTCAGGGGAATGGGCTTCCAAAAGCTTTGCTAAGCCTAAACACGTGTAGAGGGCAGCTTATGTACACACAACCACATTTGCCAGAATGTCAGATAGAAATGAGATCTAATCTATCCATCAGAGGGGTCCACATATGCAGATACCCTTGTCAAAGAATCAGGTCAATCGACTAGTCTGGTGGGACACAACACACTAGAAATATGTATGGCTGAAAATACTAAGCCAAAGTTTCTAGTCCATCCACCTATTTCTAACATCGTGTCCCACCTGATGAGAGTATGAGCTTGATTTTTCAGCCAGAACATCCAGATGGTGGGACCTACCCAATAGATGGCTTGGATGTTCACCAGTCTGCTACGATGATACATGTTGCCTATATGGATGGTATGCCTCACACACGTGTGTGGGCTTAGCAAACTTCCATCACCCAACTGTTAATAATGAAGTAGCCTTCAAATAGACAGTTAAATTCCTTCCAAGCCCAGGTCAAAAGTAAAATACCTGCAATTTGGAATTCAGTCCCTCAATATGAATGAAAACCTAAGTGCAACCCAGTAATTTCCACTTCATTTAACGAATTACTGCAATCTAGTTCAGTTGCTCCGCCAAACATAGCCTACCCCAAGTTCAGACATTTTAAGTCCACATCACAATCTAGCTCATTAATCCATCCAAACACATCAGTCCAATTCAGTCATACATCCAAACACAGACTAACATAACTTTGAACATTTCAACTCAATATCACAATCTAGCTCATTAATCCATGAAACGGCATCAATCCAAAACAGTTTTCCATCCAAACAGCCTAACCTAGCTTCAAAGCATCCAACTCGGTTATCACAATCTAACCCAATCATCCATCCAAACAAATCAATCCACTTTAGTAGGGCATCCAAACACAGCCAAACCTAACTTTTTTGGACATTTCAACCCGTCAACAGAAATCTAACTCAATCATCCATCCAAACACATCTCAAACCAAGACCCCAATTCCAATCAAACTCCCTTCCCTTCAAACCGATACCACCACCAAATCAAGAACTGCAAAAACAGCCAAATTTCTCAATCTCGACAGATCCAATTCCAAACCGAACAATTCAGAAACAAAAAAAAAAAAAAAAAAACAAAAAAAACAAAAAAAAAAAAACAAAACAAAAAACACTTACTCCTCCAATCAATCATGACTAACCAAAAACAGAAAGCAGAAACCGTTACAATCCAAGTTTCACGCACCTATAAGTCATCAAAGCCGGCAACGGTCGGTCTTTGAGTAGGATTTCGAGATCGGTACGAGGCTGGAAGTTCGCAAGATGGTCCAATCTGATTTCGACGAGATCGGCACCGTTGGCCTTTGCCTGGCGCATCTCCACCACCATCTGTTCGACGGATTTCGACACCAAGGGGACGCAAAGGAGAGTCGGATTCGACGCCATTCCTCCAACACCCAATTGCAAATCCGACGCCAACTGTAAGCGGGGAAAAAAAAAAAAAAAAAAGGAAAATCAAATCCAAAAATCAAACAGATGTCGAGATGAAGAAAGATTGGGGTTTTTCCTGAACTAGCTACCTACCGAAAGACTGCTGCTGGAAGCCATTGCCAGAGAACGAAGGAGAGCGAGTGTAGTGGGTGGAGGCTGCTTGCGAGCAGGCGTTATTTCAAAGACGCTGGCGAATTACATCGCATGATCTGGCTGAGTACGGACCACAGTACACATGCACCCATATGTTGTATACGTGTACCGTATGTTAGATCGACGCGGATTGCGTCCTACCCCCGCTCGGAAGGTAATCCGTCCGGGCAGGGCTCTGTGGGGCCCAACGTGATGTAAGTATTTTATCCACACCGTTAATAGTTTTTATACGATTATTTTAAAATATGAGCCAAAAATTGAGGTAGTTTCGGAGCTTAAGTGGGCCACAAAGTGGGGATTAAACGTCCACCATAAAAAACTTATTGGGAGATGAAGAAGTGTCGGACAAGGCTGAAATTTGTGTTTTCACTTCATCGACGTCTGCATGACCTTATTAATAATTCACGTGGTAAAAAAATATCACGGTGGCCCTTAGAAAGGTATCAATGGTGGGTGTCATTATCACTGCACCTTCCTGTGATGTGGTCCACTGGAACTGTGTATCTGCGGCTTTTTTTATACAATATCTTAAAATGATATGAGAAAAGCATTGAACGGTGTGGATAAAATACTTAAATCACAGTGGGAGCCCTCCCCAGACGGATTGTAGGACCCAATCCGCGTCCATGTTAGATCAACTCGAACCGTCCATATAAATACTTCTAATTTTAATTTTAACCATTCAAAAATAAGCAAACTTGAAATGTACTGAACAATCATTCAAAGGTTTAAATCGTACAGGAAAATTTATCGTATGTGGAAGCTTATGTTACTGAGTTAATTTATAGGATTTTAGAAAATTTTAAAGTAGGGCCTACGGTTTTTTCCGGCTGAATTGAAGGCAAGGGTATGCAGGTCCAGAGATGGAGAGTGCGTGTGTATTGTGAATTAGTACTCTACAATAGTACGATACATGTAGCGTGTGGACGCGGGGGTTGGTGCGCACATCGAAGACGGATTTCATGAATGATAGATAGACACGGGTTTGGCGGGTCGTGGTGGGTCCCACCGCCTACAGAGTTTACATGGGACCTGAGGCCTCTACGGCACTCGCAAGTCCGTGGGGCTCATCATATTGTATATGTAAAATCCATTCCATCTATCAATTAGGTTCAATACTGGATGTCAGGCGTTGAGGAAAAAATCAGATATATTCAAAACTCAGATGAGCCACAGCACATGGAATAATGGAGATGATATGACAAATTCAGGTTTTGCATTTCGAGCCGCCATGGTGTTTATCTTTCGTCAAACCGGTTAATCGGTTGCAAATCTTGAGGATGAAGAAAAAATTAAAAAACAGACTGATGAAAAACTTAAGCCGGCCAGACCATGTGAACTTTTAGTGGTTTTGATAGCAATTTTATATTGTTACCATTAGCATTGCTCAGATGAGTTATCAATTAGGCTGATCTTCTTTTTGTACAATCAAAGTAATATTTCTCATATGTTGGACAGAGTGAATTTATATATATAAAACATATGAACTATGGCGTAAAACAGGCATTTTAGACCATCCCGGTCGGCTTGAATCCCCTGCAACACCTGTACACGCCGTGGACCCACTTTACTGTGTGTGACATCCGACTCGATACATCAGGAGACCAACTCAATTTTTTACTCTCCAGCCAAATTCCAGCACGATCGACAGATGGGTGGGCCATACTACATGAAACAACGGAGAAGAGACGCCAACCATAGGTTGTGCGTGGGGCGCACTATGGTGTGTATATTTCATCCAATCCGTTCATCAGTTGTGTCTCACCATGTTTAACAGTTTCTATAGGATAAGCCTTTCCCAATACTAGTTAGAACCACATCACACGAACTTAGATGTTTCGGGCGTGATTTTACATTGTTTTCCATGGTGTGGCCCACTTATTTTTTTTTCTCAGTATATTTTGTGCTTGTAGAATAAAAATGAGGAGACGAACCTGATGGACGGAGTGGATTTAACTAAGAATACGGTGGTACCTTAGAATTCGGTTTTGTACCCGCTTCGTACAAGTGTTGTTGAAGATTCTGGTCCGTTTAGATGGCGAGGCAGGCGATCAATCCACGTCAACGGGGTTGGTAAGCAGGTTGGTCAGCGGGTAGGTATGCCGCCAACGTGCCTTGGTGAGGTCGGCTCGTGATTTCGCCTGTATTTTGTTAACCTAAGGCCACAAAGCGTGTGACGCACAGGCAATCACGTATGCCAATACAGAAAACGTGTAAATGTCCTGAGATTTGCATCAGCTGGGTCACCTTGTTTGGATTTTCTGATATGAAAATCTAAGCAGTTTCACTCCGGTATCTCCATGTCCAAAAGACATGGACGGCTAATTATTTTGTAGCTGTCCAATTGTTTTTTCACGACGTGGCCGATCGGTAGAATGAAACAACGTGATTCTTATGTCAGACGATCTAAACTGAGTGGCCCACCTGATGGAAAGACCAGATCTGGTCACGTGGTTCAATAATTGCGAGGTTGTTTGCGTGTGGTGTGGTGAGGATGTACAGGGTTCCACAGGTGTGTAGGGTTAGCAAACTTCCAGGATCAAATCTAAGCTGCCTGTCAAGCAGAGTTGGTTCGGTAGAACATGTTAAGGAGAAATTTCCAATTATACGACCCATATATGGCCCACCAGCCTTTTTAAGCCCACTAGCTTTTTACCTCCCGAGAAAAAGCCCCAGCTGTACGGCCCCATTTCTCATGCCGAAAATGCCCCTGCTTTCCTTCCGGAGGCGGATCGCCTGGTGCTAGAAGAGGAGCGCTGATACTCCCTGAATTCCGAGTTGTACGAACCGTTCAAAAGACCTCAAAGTTACATGCTCCACAGTTTTGTATTTATTATATCCACAACGTTCATCCATATTTCGAGATCATTTCGGAGCATTATCAAAAAAAAAAAAAAAACATATCCAAAGATCAATGGGACCACACCACAAAAAGCAGCGGGAAAATTGATTTCCACCGTTAAAAAATTTGTAGGCCCATAACATTTAGTTTCCATCTAATCTATTCATAAGGTCACAGAAACCTGGATGAATAGGAAAAATAAATTTCATAATGATCCATAACTTCCGTGACCCATAAAAGGGTTTCAATGGTAGACGTCCAATCCTCCACAGCCTTTAATAGTGTGGTCCACTTGATAGCTAGATCTGTCTTATTTTTCCTCTCAAGCCTTAATACGAGTTCACCAAATGGATGGACGGTTTGGATATAACATATACCTCATAATAGGACCACAAAAAACAGTGAGGATTACAACATTAAAAATAAATAAATAAAATAAAAAATCAAGACTATAGCTACGGATTATAACCGTAGCCATAACTATAGCTTTTTTTGACATGGAGACCTTTCTTCTACATACATTTTTCTCTAGTGCATATTTATATAAATATGTATATATAAGCATATAAAAAAAAATTCTCTTTTTTTCATTTCTTTTTTTATTCATTTAATAAGAATATTTTCTAAACCAAAATTAGTTAGTTGACGTACCATATATCATTTTGGGGTAGGATAAGCTACTTTAGCCAACCAACCTGGTTATCTTCCAAGATTCCATCAGGTCGATGGTCGAAAATCCATTTCATTCACTTCGCGGTCAATTTCAATCAGTTTGCGGTCAATTTCATTCATTTCGCGGTCAATTTCATTCATTTCACAGTCAATTCCATGCTTTTACGGTCAATCCCGGCGATTCTCCTTCACTTCACGATCAATTTCATACATTTCACGGTCAATTCCTTTCACTTCACAGTCAATTCCGTGCATTTCACGGTCAATTCCCTTCATTTCACGGTCAATTCCCTTCATTTCACGGTCAATTCCGCCAATTCCCCTTCACTTCACGTTCAATTCAATTCATTTTACGGTCAATTCCCTTCACTTCACGGTCAATTTACTTCACTTCGCGATCAATTCAATGCATTTCACGATTAATTCCATTCATGGTCAATTCCATGCATTTCATGGTCAATTCGCTTCACTTCACGGTCATTTCCATGCATTTCACAGTCAATTTCCTTCACTTCACGGTCAATTCAAAGCATTTCACGGTCAATTCCCTTCACTTCACGGTCATTTCCATGCATTTCACGATCAATTCTCTCACTTCACGGTCATTTTCATTCATTTTATGGTCAATTTCGGCGATTCCCCTTCACTTCACGATCAATTCCATGCATTTCACAGTCAATTTCCTTCATTTCACGGTCAATTCCGTGCATTTCACGGTCAATTCCTGTAACGACCTGTAAATTTCCGTACATTGGGTCGAGTACCACCTCGACCAGAAATCACGTAGGATTAAATCCTTTAGAAATTTAACAAAGTTAACTAAGTACTAAACTCGGTTAGTCATGAAATCCGTTGGGATCGCTTTAAATACGGTCTGTAAGACCCAAAACTTGCAGAAATAGTGACTCTAGGTTACCCTAAAGTCTAGAGTCAAACTCATTACTCGGCTGCTCTCAGGAATGAAACGAAACTTCGTATTGGGTCTAGATCGCACATCGGGAGTCCGATTAACATGAAGCTAAGGAACCAGGACCGCCCCACTGGGCTTGACAATCATCTCAAAAATCAAATGATTCCGATGTCCCACGGCCATTCTTTTCGATCCGGAGCGAGGGAGTGTGAAAAACACTAATTCCATCCCAAAATAAATATCTGGAATAGTGATCTGGCATCATTCGGTTGCGTGTCAGTATTAAGCAACCTGACCATGGCCCACTGACCGTTGAACTGAAAGTGGTCCGCCACGTGCGATCTGGGAATCCGATCGAGTCGAAAACGTAATCCCACGTAGATCCATAGATGGTGAGCTTAAGTCTGACGTTTGGCTCAAGGAGGGCCACCAGAACATCCCTTTTGAGCTTGGAAAGTGGCGAACTGCCTACATATGCAGCCACCCTTGAACCTGAGTCTATTTTAGACATGTTTTTGGCTATAAAAGGGGCTTAGAACAGCCCCTCTCACAGCCATACGAATTTAGGAGCAAAACCTTGGAGAGAGAGAGAGAAAAGAGAGAGAAGGGCTCGGAGTTCGTAGCCGATCTTCCTCCTGCTGCTTCCACTCATCACACGGCCTACACCGCCTTATTCCAGGTGTTTTCCCGGCGGTGTCCATCCCATTTGAAGGTAAGAAACCCTAACCCTAGGTCTGATTTAAGGTAGGATCGTTGTAGGTTATGAAAAAGCTAATCGGTTCCGCTCTTTAGGCTAGGAAACTCCCTTATACGGAAGCTTTACTACCCTTGCTGATTTGTTGGAATTCCAAGGGCTGAGGTGAGGACTTTAAGTGTATAAGTTACGTTTTTCAACGCTGTCAATGTCAGATAATGATAGATTCATGATCTGCATGTAAATGCACATGTACAAAGTGCTTTCCGTTTCCTGTTTCGATTAGCGATGTAGAATATGGAATTTCACATACTCTAGATATACGTAGAAATACCGTATACGTATTTTTTTCGGGAAAATGTTTGACATGTTTATTTAATGTATGATTATATAATATATGGAGAAAATACTAGTTTGGAGAAAGGAATCGCAAAAGTACATGTTCATTTGTAAATGTCATGTATGTTGAAATTGTGTATTCTAGAAATACCGCATATGTGCGGATTTTGGAAATACAATTGTAATGATTATTTGCTGTATGATTATGATATACATGGGTAAAATACTCACGTGGCGAAGGGACAGCCCTAACACAACTTTCGCTAACATATGTCATGTATGTTGGAATAGTGTATTCTAAGTGGTTGTGTAAATGCTTGTATGAGTAAATGTCTAGGTATTAGGGCCGTAGATAGGCGCTGATATGGGATTTCCGACTCCCTTAGAGGCATGTAGGGTCCCCTCCATGCAGTGGTTCGCTAGAACCACTCACCTGTAATGTGTATGTAATTGTATCCCTATGTGGATAGTGTTTTACTACATGCTTTACAACATGCTTCACTACATGCTTTACAACATGCTTTACATCATGTTTCACTTCATGCTTTATAACATGCCTGCTAACATGCTTGTATTGCTTGTTTTCATGCTTTACTCCACATGCTATTGATGAAAGCTGTTTGAGTTCGGGACTATGTCTATAGTCCAAACATTCGGTACCAGACTTGCGGTTGTGGCTGAGATTTGTATCGCCACAACAGACGTGTCTGGCGAACCCGAGTCGTACTTCGGTTGGCGATAGTGGTTGGCCACACGGAGTGCTTTTGCGCTCCATATCGCTCAACTTGTGGTGCGCTCGAGCTAGTCAGGCTCGTCAAGTAAACCGAAATGTATTTATGTGTTCACCATGTTTGGTCGCAACTGTTTGAACCTAGGGTACCAAACTTACCAGTGGCGATCCCCGTTTAACCATGGTACCTAAATCCACTAAGTCGCATGAGCCGGGCATGGTGGTATGGGACACCGTGGTCGAGCTGTCGGCCTACGCTGGGGTCATGTGCCTCCCCGTAGTGACCATTGCGCAACCAAACTCGTGAGCCGAATATGGTGGTATGGGACACTGTATTCGAGTTGTCGATACTTCAGCGAGAGCCGAGTACGGTGAGACCTGTGCTCGTGCTGACGGGCGACGAGTCCTCCATGGTATCATCGAGTACACTCCAAGGGTTTGTGATTGGCGACGAGTCTTTCACAGCAACTAGAGTGTGAGTTGAGCCGAGTACGGTGAGACCTGTACTCGAGCTGACGGCTAGTGATTGAGCCGAGTACGGTGAGACCTGTACTCGAGCTGACGGCCAGCAATTGAGCCGCATACGGTGAGATTTGTATCCGCGCTGACGGGTGACGAGCCATTTGCGATGCCTTCACTACACTCCTCAAACCATAATATCGTATGAGAATAACTAGGATTGATGACCCTAGAATGGATCATGTTGGGAATGATACAAGGGAGGTACCTTAGTTTCCCAATCCTGTTGGTTGAAACGGACTAATAAAAACTTGGTAATCATGAGCATCATCGCACCGCATGTGCTTTGTAGATGTGGCGCACTGAGGGAGTAAGCATTCGCGAGCGTAAGAGGATGTCGCTTGAGGGTGGTTTGGCAAGGGCATATAGCATCATGTCATATCATTTTTGCACTTAACAAGAGTAGTTAGAAATGTTTGAATTGTACTGCTTTATCATTACTGCTTGATTGATTTGATAACATGTTAACTTATGCTTTAATGTTCCACTGAGTTAGCTACTCACTCCCACGTTACGGGACGGTGTTTGCAACACCCACCAGACTCTGTCGCAGGTGTAGATGGCGCCTTGGTTCAGGAGCCGGAGCCCGACTTTGATGAGGACCAGGAGGAGTTCTCCTTTATGCAGTAATCTGACGGCTTCGCTTAGGCCGGCTGCATCGCGGGATTTTCAGGGCCTCTCTTGAGGATTGTATTTTGGTTTTTGACTTAGAAACAATACATGTATATTGGCACTCAGCTAGTACTCATACTCTGGAGTTCAGAAAATTTTGTTACTTTACATACTTTGAATATAAAATTTCAGTCTTCCGCTTGCCTTTATACAATTGAACTGGAGTATGAATTACTGTTTTGGTATAATCTCATTCATGTTTATTGCGCTAACTCAGACAACATTTAACCAGCATTGTGTATGTTGCATAAGTGATGCGTTGGAACTCGGGAGATGAGTTCATACTCGACCCCCGAATTTCAGGGCGTTACAATTCCCTTCACTTCACGGTCAATCCTGGCGATTCCCCTTCACTTCACAGTCAATTCCATGCATTTCACTATCAATTCTCTTTTACTTCACGGTCAATTCCATGCATTTCAATGTCAATTCCCTTCACTTCACGGTCAATTCCATGCATTTCACGGTCAATCCTAGTGATTCCCCTTCACTTCACGGTCAATTTCATGCATTTCATGGTCAATTTCCTTCACTTCACGCTTAATTCCGCGCATTTCATGGTCAATTCCCTTCATTTCACGGTTAATTCCATGCATTTTATGGTCAATTCCGGCGATTCTCCTTCACTTCACGGTCATTTCTATTCATTTCACAATCAATCCCCTTCACTTCACGGTCATTTCCATGTATTTCATGGTAAATTCCCTTTACTTCACAGTCATTTCCATGCATTTCACGGTCAATTCCCTTTACTTCACGGTCAATTTCATACCTTTCATGATCAAATCCCTTCACTTCACAGTCAATTCCCTTCACTTCAAAGTCATTTCCATGTATTTCATGGTCAATTCCCTTTACTTCATGGTCATTTCCATGCATTTCACGGTCAATTCCCTTTACTTCATGGTCATTCTCATGCATTTCACGGTCAATTCCCTTTACTTCACGGTCAATTCCATGCCTTTCACAGTCAAATCCCTTTACTTTACGGTCAATTCCTTTCACTTCACAGTCATTTCCATGCATTTCACGGAATTCGATATGATCTTATAAGTGAAAAAACTGTCCAAAATTTCAGTCAATTACATGGACCTTGAATTCGATATCATCGAATGTCAGTCGATTACATAGACCTTGAATTTCTTCAAAACAAAACCTACAATTTTGAAGGGCTCTTCGATGTCGTTGAAAACTACTCAATGTTATCGTGAGTGAGTCTCTTCATTAAATAACGAATGTTATCGTAACTAAATCAGTTTCATCCAGCAATTTATACACAAAAAATTCACTAAATTTACCGATATATCGAATCCGCTTCAATATGCTATTCTTCGATATATCGAATGAAATTCAATATATCGAAAAAGACCGAAAACTATCTAGAGAGTTTTTGTTCATTTAAAATGAATTTTCGATGATATCGAATGACCTTAGATATATCGAAGGACAGTTCGATATCACTCGAAGTTTACTTGATTACAAAGACCTTGAATTTATTGATGATGTTAAAGGTAAAATTATCAAGTGCTCTTCGATGTTATCGAAGACTACTCGATGATATTGAGCTTAAGTTATCGATAACATTGAAGTCTATTCGATGTTATCGTACTAAACCATTCACTGCATTTTACGATATATTGAAACCTCTTCAATATGATATTCTTCGAAATATCGAATGTTATTCGATATATCAAAAAAGACCCTAAACTGTCAAGAGACCTTGTGTTCATTTAAAACGAATTTTCGATGATATCGAGTGACCTTCGATATATCGAAGTACAGTTTAATATCACTCGAAGTTTACTCGATTGCAAATACCTCGAAAAACTTCAAACCTTTTGTCCTGACTATTGGACTCCCTTCGATACATCAAAGAAACGCGTGTATTTATAGCATGGCGCGTCCACTTCACTTCATTCACTCCATATCCTTCTTTCTCTGCGACGCATACACTCCCAGACAACTTTTCACAGGTCGAAAATGCCAGTGCTTTATCAATTTCACTCCATTCACTCCCTTATACTCAAATACACGTCTGAACTCATCTCTGCCATCCCTATTCCTTCTTTTCACCAAATTTCTTCATTAAATCTCCATAGGGATAACAGAGATGAGTTCGGACGTGTATTTGAGTGTAAGGGAGTAAATGGAGTGAAATGCATGGAATTGACTGTGAAGTGAAGGGAATTAACCATGAAATGCACGAAATTGACCGTGAAGTGAAGAGAATTGACCGTGAAATGAATTGAATTGACCGTGAAGTGAAGGGGAGTCACCGGAATTGACCGTGAAATGTATGGAGTTGACTGTGAAATGCACGGAAATGACCGTGAAGTGAAGGGAATTGACTGTGAAATGCATTGAATTGATCGTGAGTGAAGGAAATTGACCGTGAAATGCATGGAATTGAACATGAAGTGAAGCGAATTGACCGTGAAATGAATTGAGTTGACCGTGAAGTGAAGGGGAATTGCCGCAAATTGGTCGTGAAATGCATGGAATTGATCGTGAAGTGAAGGGGAATCGCCAGAATTGACTGTGAAATGAAGGGAATTGACCGTAAAGTGAAGGGAATTGACCGTGAAATGCACGGAATTGGCCGTGAAGTGAAGGGAATTGACCGTGAAATGAATTGAATTGACCATGAAGTGAAGGGGAATCGTCGGAATTGACCATGAAATGCATTGAATTGACTATGAAGTGAAGGGAATTGACCGTGAAATGAATTGAATTGACCATGAAGTGAAGGGAATTGACCATGAAATGAATTGAATTGACTATGAAGTGAAGGGAAATCGCCGGAATTGACCATGAAATGCATGAAATTGACCGTGAAATGAAGGGAATTGACCGTGAAGTGAAGGAAATTGACCGTGAAATGTATGGAATTGACAGTGAAATGAATTGAATTGACCGTGAAGTGAAGAGAAATCGCCGGAATTGACCGTAAAATGCATGGAATTAACCGTGAAATGAAGGGAATTGACCGTGAAGTGAAGGGAATTGACTGTGAAATGAACTGAGATGACCGTGACGTGAAGGGAATTGACCGTGAAATGAATTGAATTGACCGTGAAGTGAAGGGGAATCGCCAGAATTGACCGTGAAATACATGGAATTAACCGTGAAATGAAGGGAATTGACCGTGAAGTGATTGAAATTGACCACGAAGTGAATGAAATTGACCACGAAGTTAATGAAATTCAACGCGAACTGATTGAAATTGACCGCGAAGTGAATGAAATTGACTGCAAACTAATTGAAATTGACTGCGAAGTGAATGAAATGGATTTTCGACCATCGACCTGATGGAATCTATGAAAATGACCAGGTTGGTTGGCTAAAGTAGCTTCTCCTACACCAAAATCATATATGGTACGTCAAGTAACTAATTTTGGTTTAGAAGATATTCTTGTTAAATGAATAAAGAAAGAAATGAAAAAAAAAAAAAGAGAATTTTTTTTATATGCTTATATATACATATTTATATAAATATGTATTAGAGAAAAATGTAGGTAGAATAAAGTTCTCTGTGTAAAAAAATAATAATAAAATAAAAAATAGATGGGTTATAATTCGTAGCCATAGGGAAAATCACCTTCGATACATATCGAATACCCTTCGTTATGTATCGAAAATTGCAGGATTTTTGAGGCAAACTCGCTGGATAGTTCTGGACCTTTTTCAATCATATCGAAAGACCTTCGATACATATCGAAGTACATATCGAAAGACCTTTGATACAAATCGAAGGACATATGGAAAAAGCAAGGGGCTATGGTTATGGCTATGGTTATAATCCGTAGCCATAGGAAACCCCAGCTTTCAGAAATCACATTTCTGAAAAAAGCAGGGGCATTTTTGACCTTGAAAAGTTGTCCGTACAGTTGGGGCTTATTCTTGGGAGCTAAAAATAAGTGGGCTTAAAAAGGTCCGTGGGCCATAAATGGGTCGTACAGTAGGAAATTTCTCTATGTTAAGATGCGTTGCGACAACATACTCGCGGCATTAGTCGTTGGATCCTTTCATTTTCAAGGAATTAAACAGTTTTGCATTTTGGGCATCGCACTTGGATGGGCATACACTAAGGGGGTGTTTGGTGGATGGTATTGGATGGAATTAGGGGGGATGAAAATGTCATTGTGTAAATGATTATGTGGGGTTAGGTTTGTCTCAAATCCTATGTGGTGAAGGTTATCCTATTCCTTGGTTGAAAGAAGAGTGGTGAAAATGTAAATCCTTGTATTTACTTTGAAACGTGTTTAGATTGAATTGTAGAAGCAATGGAGATTTATTTCCCGTCTATAATATGTTTGGAAATGCCCAACACCACCACGGTCATCTATAGCATGTTGATGTTACCAAGTTATGCAGACCCCACTATGATGTATGTGTTATATCTACACCATGCATTCATTTTGCGACATCATTTTATGAGATGGGTTCACAAATGAGATAATTCCAAAGCTTACATGAACCACACCACACAAAGTAGTGGGAACAATGACACCCACCGTTGAAGTCTTCATAGGGCCAACCATGGTGTCTATTTTCCCTTCAACCTGTTTAAAAGGTCACATAAACCCACATGAAAGGAAAACACAAATATCAACTTCATTCGAAACTTTTGTGGGCCCTAAGAAGTTTTCAATTGTAAGCGTTCAACCCTCATTGCTTTTTGTGGTGTGGTCCACTTGAGCTTTGGATATGCATATTTTTGGGCTGATACCTTAAAATGATCTCAAAAAATGGATGGATGGTGTGGATATAGCCTATACATCATGGTGGGACCCATAGAACTTGTCATCATCAAGAATCCATTTAAATCTAGCAAAACCCAAGGTGTAGATGGAGACTGCACCTCGAATCCCACACAACTTGGGAAGGCTTCTTGCTATAGCCCCTAATTTCATGGCTTATGGCTCGTTTCCAAAGCATACCATGCTATTAGCCAATGAAGGAACCAAACAAGATATGGGGCTAAGTCAGTGGTATTTCCAATTCAATTCCATGTAATAGTGGCTAATAAACTGAACTAAACATGCCCTAAGAAGAAAACTTAACCCTTTGATTATTCCCGTCCATGATCATAGAAAAAGAGTTAAATGATTATTATAATATTATGATTTAAGAGTTCTAATGTTTTTTCTATCTCACATCTAAGTTGGGCTCACCATATAAACAGTTGGATCATTGAAAGATGCCTCCGGATCAAAAGGCTAAAGTTTGAATGTATCCCCTTGCAATACATCTAAATGTAGTTTAGCAAGCCTCCCGTGAAAGTGCCCAAATTTTCTACCACACTTGTTACAGGGACACCCGTGCAACAATAAGATCTGGGGTGATGATTGTGAGGTATGTTAACAAATCCGATATTCTCAAATTACATATTTGTAATTTCTGTAAAATAATAAAAGAAACCGAAAAATATTAAGGACGGGCTGAAGCACATGTGATCACAATGTCCTTAAAGCATTATTCACTCCTTCTCAAAGTAATTGAAACTACTGATAGGTTGCAGGAAAATAGCTTCTAGGATACGACGAGCCTATTATTGCTACTATTTTTGACACTAAGCGTGCGAGCGTGCTAGAATTGAAATTACGGCTTCAATTCAAAACTGAACAACAATGACCCCAAGCACCAAGATAAGCAGACACAAAGTGTATAACTGAGATCTGGTGAGATCGGTTGCCTATTCAACTACTTGCTCAATGTGTAAAATTAGATCAGATAATATTCATAGGGTGGGGTTCGTCCTCTGATGATGGATTACTCATTTGCCTTCCATACGAAATGACTTTTTCAACACATATAAATGGAAATGAGGAAGGGATTCTTACAATCAGTCACGAAGAACAACCACAAAACACATTTTCGATTGAGGAACCAAATTCAAGGCACGAGCATGAACTCAAGTTACAACTAAAAGTTACCAGCTATTTGGTTAACGCTACGGATTACACTACGGAATGTAAACAACAGGTTGAAAAGTAAAAGATTACACTAAGATATGTAATTTGCTTCACAGAGAAAGTAAAGAGATTACGCTATGAAATGTAATTTGACTAATAATTTGCAAGGTAGTTGAAAGATAGATTTGGTTTGTTTGGGTTGATATGAGATGATTTTTATTATTGAATTCCTTTGTTATTTATAGCATTAATCCATCCATCTAGATCTTTCTCACATTCTAATGGTTACCATAATCGTTCACAACTACTTTTAACTTCTCTGTTTCTCCTCTTGCCACCTATCTTGTAACCAATTTCACACAATTGCTTCTTTATCAGCTGCTCAAGCAATATACGGTACCATATGATATGCTCCAAACGTAACTCCCCCTGATTGGTTCTCGCAGGGATGATGATAATGGGGATGAACATTGCCCAACACGCCGATTCGCCTTTGAGAAAAGGTGAAAGCGATGTGCTACCCCTCATTAATGTGGCATTTATAGCCTACACGTGTCAGCAAGACCATAACTGACTTCGACAACACGTCAGTAACGGCTGCACTTTATCGAAACAGGGGATGAACCCCATGCTGACACGTGTATTTACATCATTCCTAACTAGTAATGATGCCCTAATAAATGCCCTTCTTCCTCGGCCGATATAAGCATTATTTCAAGTTTCTCCTCATTCTTACACCTTCATTCCTTACTCTTCTTCTTAACTCCTAACTTCGGATCAACTCCTCAAACAATGGCTGCCTCCTCATCTTCTACTCCCTCATTTCATTAAACAGATTTGATAACAGTAATGGATGCACTTGTCGATAAGTGCATCGACAAGATTATATTTGAATCACCCTTGACTGATTATCTCTGCATGGGTCCTGCATTTACTCCCTTAACAGAATGAAGGAAGTTAGTATAATGGATCCTCTATTCCCTCTCTGTCCCTGTAACGCCCTAAAAATCGGGGGTCGAGCAAAGCTCTACTCCCGAGTTCCAATGCATCACTTATGCAACATGGATAATGATGTTTTAGATGTCATCCATAGCAATGCATTAAACATAAGTGAGATTATACTGAAACAATATATCATACTCCAGAGTTAATGTAATTAGGCAAGCGAAAGACTGAGATAGGTATATAATGTATAGAAGTGTTTTACAACCTCAAGAGTATGAGTATGTTACCAGGCTGAATACATACATGTCTGGTTTCAAAATTTACAAAATATCAAAGTATAAATGTTCAACTAATTCATGTAACCCTTGTAATCCCGTCGAATCAGAACAAGGTCTACGAAGACCCGCCTGATAGCTGAACATAGGAGAATTCTTCCTCCTCGTCCATGAAGTCCACTTTAGCTGCATAGACTCCGTCATTACCTGCATCTACATCAGAGTCTAGTTGATGTTTTAAAACACCATCCTAGGTGGGAATGAGTAGCTAATTCAGTGGAACTATGAAGCAAAGGTTAACATGTTATCAATTCAGTCAAGCAATAATGATAAAGCAGTACAACAATCAGGTCCTAACTACTCTTGTTAATGTTGGAGTGATATGCTGTAATGATGCATGCCCTTGCCTACACTCCCTCAACGACATCATCTTACGGTCACGCATGACAAACTCTCTAAATGTGCGCTTCCTCGCCAAAGCACATGCAATGCGGTGCATGATCATATTAGCCAATATTTAATTAGGTTTATTCATGCAGTAGATTCAGGAAGCTAAGGTACCTCCCTTTTTATCATTAACCCAAACAATAATCCATTTAGGGTCGTCAATCTTAGTAATCATATACGTTAGCCAAGTTCGTGAGTTTATACCATAGGTTGCTATGGGAGGCTCGTCACCTCAGCGTAGGCTTAATTCACACTCGAGGTCACTACCACCAACGCCCTACCAACTAGCAGTTTATTTTCGAAGGCTCGTCACCAACCCAACTGGGGACCACAGCCAGGCTGCGCCGGGGTAGACCTATTTTATACTCGAGGTAACTACGGAAAGGCTCGTCGCCTTAGCGTAGTCCTAGAGTATACTCAAGGTCACTATGAGAGGCTCATCACCTGATCGTGGGCCAACAACTCGAATACAGAGTCCCATACTACCGTATTAGGCTCACAAGTTTGGGTTGCTCATTGGTCACTACGGGGAGGCTCGTCACCCCAGCGTAGGTCGACAGCTCGACCACAGTGTCCAATACCACCATGCCTGACTCATGAGTCTTATCGGATCGACGTACCAAGGTTAAACGGGCTTTTCACTAGTAAGTTTGGTACCTTAGGTTCAAGAAGTAACGTCTATACATGGTGAATATATATTGGATCAATTGGGTTACTCGATAAACTCGACTGGTACGAGCGTACGTTGAATTAATCGACATGGAGCGCATATGCACCCCTCATGGCCTAGCCACTGTCGATAATTAGCATACAACTCGGATTCTTCGAATGCATCCATCATGGTTAAAACAGTTCGGCTACCGATCGTAAACCATTACCGATTGCCTGGACTACATCGTAGCCCCAATCACACTTCAAATGCAATAAGTATTCATATGTGCTAGTCAAAACAGCATGTAGCAACCAACTCAAATATAAATCTCAGATAAGCATTTTAACGAAACACATAGAGTACATGTAAACATACATAGGCATTCATCCATAAAACATGTAATGGTAAGATAAGTTATATAAAGGAAATTGTAACTACGGATAAGGGAATTGAGAATCATATCTCAACACCCTAATAAAATACATTTCAATAAGCATTTTCTCATTCAGGTATTTTATCAAACACTTAGACTACACATATAAACATACGTGTAATAATTTAGTTATAACATAAATTAGGGCAAATCCTTTCACAAGGGACTTGTCACACATACAACAATCATGCGTTCTCAATCAATAGACCTAGCAAGCATAAATCATAATTCCATATTCATTCAAACATTTCAACAAACACATGGAATGCATTGAAATCAACATAGTTTATATATATATATATATATATATATATATATATATATATATATGTGATATACGGAAAACATCACATCTAAGTGCATGTGACAACAATCAAGTCAGTCATAAATCATTAACTGACATTGAAAGCCTTGAAAACCATAACCTAAACATTTATAGTCCGCACCTATCGCCGGTAAACCCATACCGAGCCCAGTTTGAACACTAAGTCCTCGCCTATGGCACAACGACAACCTATAGCATGAAATAGGTTAGCTATTTCACCAGTTACTCTATTTGAATCCCTAAAACAAATTAGGGTTAGGATTTTTTTACCCAAAAACAGAATCGGAATCGCCGGTATGGTGACACGGAAGCGGTGGTTAAACACGTGGAGTGGTGGGATCAAATCCCAGGAATGATCCCTCACTTTCTCTCTCTTTCCTTCTCTTTCTTCTATCCTCTCTCCTAGGGTTTGAAATTCGTATGGAATGAGAGAGGGGTGGGTTAAGGCTCTTATATAGGCCTAGAACTGATGGAAATGGCCCCAGGGCCATGGTATACTTAGGTTATATCCAAACGATGGCCATTTCGATCCAACGGAACACATCTAGAGGCCCCTTTTCTGCATACGGTCTAGGGGAAGTTCCTTGACATTGGATCTAGGTCAGACTAAGTTTTCGGTCCAGTCGAATTTACGGATCGACCGAAGAGGACCAGTTTCAGTTCAACGGTCATCGTCACTCGATCAGGGCCACAAGTACACTGACCTGTATAGGAAAATTTTCCTGATCCGAGGGTGTATTTGGGTTAGATTCTAATGGCCTGAAACCTTAAATTTGGCCTGCAAGTGAACGACCCAATTCACTTAAATCTGAGTTCATTTTCTAAAGATATTCGCGTTTCTCACATACTTCACTCAGGGCTCTAGTTGTGAGTTTCTGGATACTATTAGGACTTGATTTCCGAGATGGTCGTCAAGCTCAATAAGGCGGTCATAACCGTATAGTTTCGCCATCATCGGACTTTCGATGCGCGGTATAGGTTCGATACGGAGTTTCAATGTGCACCCGAGAGCAACTGGGTTTTGAGATTGCCCCTAGGTTCCTAAGTAATGTTGGGTTAGCGATTCTAATGGTTTTAAGTCTTGTAGTTTTTATAGAAAGTGGTTTAAGCCAAATCCATCTATTGTTTAGTTTAGTACTTAACTAAATTCCGCCCTAATTACGACAGAATAAGGTCCTAAGGTAGTTCTATGTCCCTCTTTGGAATTTTTAGTTAGTATATTATTTTAATTATTTTTGTAGTAGTTCATCATTAAGTTTACTTTATCTCCACCAAATTTCATTAGATTTTCTATTGTAGAATAATTCTAAAAATTCTAGAAGTACCAGCTGTCCAAACTAATAATTTTTGGATAATTATCACATCAACATGGATTAAACTATATTAAAATTTTTATTATATTTTTTACTTATTTTTATATAAAACAAAACTTATCAAGCTTCAATTTGGCTTTTGAATCACCTAAATCGGAATTAAAACAAGGGAGATATAACTTTTTTAAGTCGGTCAAAAACTGCATAATTTTTACATCGAGGGTCCGCTGATTTTTTTGGTGCACCTGCGGTCAGCGCGGTGGCACTGCGGTCCACTGGAGAGCCAGGCGCGGTGCACCACAGTCGGTGTGGTGGCGCCGCGGTCGGCTGGAGTGCCGGCCAGCCGATGTTTTTGAAATAGCCATATTTTGTAAACCGGAATGAGTTTTTCGACGTGCAATATATGATTTTGGGGTATGAGAAGCTGATCTATCCAAATAACCTATTTATTTTATAATATTACATAAGGTTAATGGTCAAAAACCTATTTTATTTATATATTTACTATTTATAGTAAATTTTAGTTTAAGTATTGTTCTTCATCATTTAAACCTTAGGATTAGTGTCTAATATGAAAATAATTTGAAAATTTTGATGAATAAGGTGGTGCAAGGTGAGATTTTGAAGGAAATGGGTTGAAAAGGGATTTTAAACTTTGGGATTGAGTTTTTGAGAAGTCAATAAGGTGTTATGATCGACCCATTGCCTAAGGACGTCTAACTCCTAGTTGGTAAAAATCCGGGATGTTACAATCTACCCCCCTTAAAAAATAATTTCGTCCCTGAAATTGGCCAAGGGTAATAAGTAAAGATTTTATTATTTTATTTGCTTAAGTTTTATTGATTTTAAGTTTACATGCGTGGTAGAGTGTATACGATCTATGCTAGTCTGGCTCATTTTAGTCTACCTCCCTTAAAACTTTTTCTCCTTAAAATTTTACCCTATTAGTTTACTACAACTTATCTCCTTATCCATTTATTTGTAAAGGTTCGGATTCATAACGACGATTTCCCTATATTTAGAGTAAAATATTTATTTTTTAATGGTCGACTAACACGGAGAGGCGGTTGTAGTGGGCTTGATCTCGATACATCGATCATCTACCTGACCAGGGTAAAAGGCTCATTGTATACCTTCCTAGTCTTGGTGGATCCTGGTCTTCTACTTGGTCAAAACAGTGAGTCCATTGGTAGTCACCCAGGATTGAGAATTTGGGTTAAGCAGTGAATGCTTCGCATTGTATATTTTAGTAACTCCGTAGTCCGATCACTCTAAAAGCTTAGGGAATGCTCATCATTGAAAAGTTCAAATTTCCTATTTATAAGGTTGCCCTTTGGATCTTGGTCTAAGAGAATCCTCGTCTTAATTTATGTCCAAGGTAGGAGTTAATAAATAGCTTAATAGATCATCCTAAAAAGGTTTCTAATAGTATAGAATTGGCTAAGGCTTCTATTAAGTTCGTATTTAATGAGCGCATTTGTGGATACTCTGACCTCGGTTATTGTAATTCAACTCGTACCCATTGTTAGGCCTATTCTTTAATATGAACTAGTTTAATACTTGAACCCTAATTGCTTTCTTTCGATGACTTCATTATTAACATTCTAAGGAAGATTAAGATCCTATTTAGTGACCTATCCTTACATACAACCTAGATCAATTTCCTCCGATCCTGAACCAGTGGGGCAGGGGTCCACCACACTTCTGCTACGCCACTTTGATCAAATATAAGTATAGCCTGACTTAACTAGATTAGGCTCAAAATGTTCTACCCCCCTTAAAATTATTTCTACTCTTAGGGCTCAAGAATTTATGTCCCGACTCATGTGTCGGAACAAGTGTAATTTAGGACCCATTCCTTGACATGAAATGGGAAACGATCTCTCAATACATTGGTCTTCCTTTCATCGATGATGTGTACTATGACATTGGTACCTATGATATCAGAAATGAGTTAAAAATGATGGGTGTTGTGGTTGATTCCGTGGACGGGTGTGAGTTGTGGCAATATGCCTAATTTACCAAAGAAGGACTGCTGTCACGGTCCTGACTTACCTTCTTTAATCATGTCCAGTTTAATACTATAAGATAATCTATACATTATTAGTACATATGAAATTTGTATAAAATAAGTTAATGGGCAGACTATCTTTCTAAGTTCATATGTACAACACGTATGCCCGAATGGTCTGTGATTCGGGACCTAATTTCTAATTGTCTATTGCCCATTTGAGACATTTCTTGGGCCTAAAAAAAATAGCCTCTATTGGCTCTATATTCTTAGCACTTCTCAAAGGTGAAATAATAAACTTTTGGTTGTAAGTGGTCGGGCCAACATGGAAGGAAAATTATGTAGTGGGTTTGAGCCGATATATAGACATCCTGCCTAACTATGACAGAAAATTTGTCGTATCAGTTCTTAATCCTAGTTGATTCCGACCTTCTGCTTGATCAGATCATTAAGTTCATTGGTCACAACCAAGATTGAGAATTCGATTCATACCGCGAATACTTTGCTTATATATAGTTTCTCTACTCCATGTTCCCGATTGTAATAAGTCCGTGGGAAGGTAATTCTAGGGAGTGTGTTGATTTGACCTAACGTTCAATCCAAGGGATATATAAGGTTTATCTGAGCGTGAATATTTACTAATCAAAACAACCTTCCTAAGAGTTATTAAAGAAGCCTATAAGCATCAAGGAGTTCCAATGAAGGAATGAGGTCTCATTCCAACCTAATCAAGCTAACTAAGTCTATCTTTCAACTATCTTAGCATAATTAGTCTTTTACCTTCCTCAGTATAACCAGTAGCCTAGTTTTAATTTAGGAGTAGCGGTAATCCAATAGTTGTAATCCAAAGTCTACGCTCATACGCTAGATGATGTTATACTATTTCTAATACAAGAAATTATTTTATCGCTTAGGGTCAAAAGTTGTCTGATTGAAATTGAGTTGTCCGAACTTAAATTTAACTGCGCTCGAGCACTTCACATATGACCATACCAGCTAAGGAGGTCCTAGTGTTCACGTTATTAATTTATTGGATTTCCTATACTGTCAAACTTTCGAAATCTAAGAGTACCAACTCTAAGTCCAAAACTCTAAATGTCCCAACATTTAATGGTTATTGTTTATGGACTAAACTACAGAATTTGGTCTCGCCCATCTGTAGAGACCTTTCTATCGAGATTCAAGGGTCTAGGTCTCATTTTGACCTTCTCTCTTGCTTGCACTTGTCTCGACACTCGTCTTCTTCCTAGAACGAGTTGGGCTACTCGGCCCGGCCTCATACGGGGCCGCTCTTCTCTTTCCCATAAGGGAAAGGAGCGTTGAGATGGAAATGATGGCAGTGACTAGCTCAAAAAAAAGAGCCATTGGGTTGAAAAAGCTTGTAGGGTGAGATAGGTTTATGGGTTTGGTAGGTTATAAGACACAAAAGATGGGTTTTGTGCCCATATGGGTGTGAAATGGTGAGGCCAAGAGGAGTAAGAGATGGGTTTAGAGGAGTAATGGTGGAGGGATGGAAGGAGTTTAAAATTGTCAAGTACAACTCCAACTTGTCGACTATCAGTCTAAATGTGATTGAGATCAATTCACATGATCTCAGACGCATACGGCCTACACTTCAGTAGTCAATCTCGCCTGTCGGCGACACTTGGGATTCTAATGTGGTTTCTAGATTCCATCGCCCCCTCCTAAGTCAGAGTGCGTCAGAGTGCGTCATGTTACCATAACCCAGGTCCAGTTTAATCTAAATCATGCTCTGATACCATCTTGTAACGCCTTAAAAATCGGGGGTCGAGTAAAGCTCTACTCCCGAGTTCCAACGCATCACTTATGCAACATGGATAATGATGTTTTAGATGTCGTCCATAGCAATGCATTAAACATAAGTGAGATTATACTGAAACAACATCTCATACTCCAGAGTTAATGTAATTAGGCAAGCAGAAGACTGAGATAGGTATATAATGTATAGAAGTGTTTCACAACCTCCAGAGTATGATTATGTTACCAGGCTGAATACATACATGTCTGGTTCCAAAATTTACAAAATATCAAAGTATAAATGTCCAACTAATTCATGTAACCCTTGTAATCCCGTCGAATCAGAACAAGGTCTACGAAGACCTTCCTGATAGTTGAACATAGGAGAATTCTTCCTCCTCATCTATGAAGTCCATTTCAGCTGCATAGACTCCGCCATTACCTACATCTACAACAGAGTCTGGTCGGTGTTTTAAAACACCATCCCAGGTGGGAATGAGTAGCTAATTCAGTGGAACTATAAAGTAAAGGTTAACATTGAATCTAGAACCATTTCTTAAGTGAGTATTGGACATTGAACTTCTATTCGAACTTCTACTCCGATTTGGTTCTTCTGGGCTGAAATAAAAGGAGAAATCTATGTATTTTACATTTGTGTAAATCTTCTATGTTTTTGTTTTCTTTGAGATTAAGCCAGAAAAATCTCTAAGTGTTGGTTATCTGAGGAGAGCCAGAAAACTCAGAGTGTGGGGGTTTTTTGAATTGTGTAAGCCCACTTGAAGACACAATTGTGAGGGTTTTAGGTGAACCTGTGAAAAACCTACTTTCATAGTGAATACTAATATCCCCTGTGTGAGGATATTAGGAGTGGAGTAGCAAGTTGTGTGGCTGTTGTTTAACAGTTGGTGGATACACAGGCGAACCACTATAATTCTTTGTCTTGTGATTTGAATGCTTGTTTATTTTTCTATATCTTTTATCGTTTAAAGTTGTGGGATGTATATGTGGATGTGAATGTTGTAATATTTACATTTCAAGCATTGTGGGGAATGTTGTAATAGTTTAAACTTCCATTCTTGCTATTTACCTTTTATTCCTCTTCAGTTTGAGATATTGATACTTAAACCGTTATAGCAAGGTTGTCCTGCTATAAAACCTTGGTTTTTATGGTGTAAGGTTGTCCTTAGAACAACATTTGTATCAACCTCTCAAGACTAAAATTTTGAGGTTGCTTTACATTTCTGTACTGTGATTTATTTAAAGTGCTATCTTTCTTTTATTCATTTAAATTCCACTATTAAAAGGTTTAATTTGGCATAGTCTTATTCACCCCCCTCTAGGACATATAGCTTGACCTTTTCATTTCTTCATGGGTTATAACAAATCTTTTTATTTTTCTTATGTTTTTGAGTTAGCTATGACTAGCTAAACTCTTAGCTAGGGCAAAGAGGTAAAGCTTATAGCATGTTGGGATGTTTATTTTGCTTTGATTATTGCTTATGTTGAACTTCATTGATTTATAGTTTAAATTTAAGGAATATTTTCAGTTTTTTAATGGTTTATTGTGACTCAATTACAATAAACACTGCGATAGCTTTGAATATCTTCTTTTCCATTATGAGATGGTGAGATCGATAAATCCTGTTGTTCACCATCGTCTCTTGGGCATGGTAGGATGATGGAATCCCTTCCAATCATCACAATACTGAAAGTGCCCTGGTTTGTCAATTAGTGTGAATGTTGAGTCAGCTAGACAGAGGAGCCCCTTAGGAAGATTGATCAAGCGTCTGCCTCAACTAGATGTGTGCCTGAACTCACCACAGGTAAATCTTGGCCTCACATCCCTTGTCCGAAAAAACTAGATAATTAAAACCCTTAAAATCAGTTAGAACATCCTAGGGTTTTGGTTAGAAAACTTTTTAAACAGAACAGGAAAATCCTTAAGTTTTCTACCTTTGTCGATTTATCGACAAGTGGTTTGATGAAATCAAACAATAGTGTCGATGTCCTCGAAACTTAATTGATCTTATCGAAATGAGGACCTAAGATGTCCAGCAACCACAAAGATATCTGGACTGAATTATCGATGAATCGATGGACTCATCGATATCATCGAAGTTTGAATCTCGAGTCCATCGAGTCAACTTGATAAAATCAACATCAGGTCTATTGTGTCCAATATGCTACTAAGGAAATTCATGTAATCCTCGATATACACAAATCTATCTAGCAAGTTTTCAGGTTATTTTCTCTTGGATCGAGAGTCACTCGATAAAATCAATATTCAAATATCGATCATATCGAGGCATGGTCGATATCATTGAAAGTGGACAAAAACTGTACAACAAGCTTATAGGAAAATTCCTTGGAATTATCGATGAATCGACACTGCCCTTGATATCATCAATATTCAAATTCCGATGATATCGAGTGATGCTCGATTATATCATACCTGAAATATTTCAAAGGCGCGCTCTCACATTTTCAAATATCGAGGAATCGAAACTCGTGTCGATGAAATCAGAGTTCGAAATCTGATGACATCGACGCACGTTCGATCTCCTCGACCAGTTGGCAAAAGTTTTTCAAAAGCGTTTGACAGTTATGTTCGTATCTTTGAGCGGCCAGTCGATGCGATCGAGAGTATATGCTCGATGATATTGACCCTGCTCGATGACATCGAACTCTGTCATAAATGTGATCATTTTGTATCCCTTGGAACCTTTTGCCTATTTAATGATAGCTTGCCCTTGGTTGTTGGTAGAGAAAATAAAGAGTGCTTTTGAGTGTTTAACCTTAGATCATATACCCAAAGCCTTTTCTCTCATGGGAGTTCATCCTCCAATCCACCCTCATCATTGACATTCAATAGAGTGGATTGGGGAATGAACTTCCGCATTCAAGGATCCTTCAGCTACCATCTTAATGGCAAATCATTAAGCTGGGATGCCTTGACTTGAATGCATAGATGATTGGAATCGCTTTATCTCCCTTATAGGAAAACATTTAATAGAGTAGGATTCCATCTTAGCCTTGACCCAACCCGTAGCCATGTTTTGGTACATCTTCTGAGTTGCGGATCAAGGAAACTGAAGAGTCTTCGTCATTAAAGGAGGAGATCTTCAATAACATGCTGAATGGGGCTCATCTACTTATCTGTAAGTCATTAGAGTCCAGAGGACCCTTGTGATCATTCTTTCGGTAGGATTGGGTCTAAGGTGTTTCTCACCCCTTTCAAGCCCTCGCAGGAGGCCTCCGGCGAGAGTGTACGTGGTGGGTGCTTTGTGTTGACCCTTGCTCTGTGAAGAGCATAAACTCTTATGTCATTGTATAGGTCCTTGACCTGTGTGGTCTAAAACTTGGGTGTTTTGTGTTGACCCTTGCTCATGGGAGCATAAACTGGTGAGGTTCCTTGTGTGGATCCTTGGCCTGTGTGGCCTAAAAATTGGGTGCTGTGTGTTGACCCTTGCTCATGGGAGCATAAAGTGTGTCGTGTAAACACGTTGTGTTAGCCTAAGTGTAGGTTGTACTGGTTAGAAGTGAACCTGATTTAAAACCTCTGGTTTGAGGTGAACCTGTTGTGAAACCTCCTTTAGTGAGATCCGGTACACTCAAGGGTTTAGTGTGTCCGTCGGAAGTGGAGTAGACAAGTAGTCGAACCACTATAAAAATGACTGTGTTTGAGATTGCTATTGTCTTCCATTACTTATGTGATTTTCTTAAATGCTTTCATACTTGATTATCTGAGATCACATCCACACACAGTCACATCCATCAGATTGTAAATGCTATTGTCTCATGCTCTTTTGGTTGTCAAATTTAGTTGTGCCAAAACCTCTATCTGTGTGTCTTGTATTTGTATGAATTCAAGTCGACATCAATGGTTCAAGACATGTACAGTGCTCTGCTTCAAGAAAAGCAAGGTTATGTACTTTGTCCTCTTCTGTAAGCATCAATGTTCAGAGCTACATCGATAAGAAGAGTGTTTGTTCAAGACTCAAGTGCATTTCAAGACTAAAGTGCAACTCAAGTTTGAGTTTAAATTCAAGCTGTAGAAGGTTAACCATCATCTGAAAGAATGAAGTTCAATGTTCATACTTCATGTCCCAGGTATGATGGACCTTAGTTTGACCTTAGGGAAGGTCATTTTGTATACGTAATTCAAGATGAATCTTTTTATATTTATTTGATCTGTTCTAAGACTAGTCCTGGACCTTGTTCGACTAGTCCTAGCACCGGTTTAACCAGTCCAAGAGATTCCATTAAAGGGAGGTGGCGTGGAAATGGATAGACTATTGAAATTTGACATTTTAATAGCTCTGGATCTTGCTCTAGGATGTTAATCCCAAAAAGAGCAACATGGCTTTGATACCACTTGAAAGGACGAACTATAGATGTCCTGAGGGAGGGGGGGGGGGGTGAATAGGATTATGCCAAATATTTCGATATAATACGGATAAATATTTCGATATAATACGGAATAATAAAACAATAAAACTCATTTGCTTAGAGTATTGAATTCTTGATATCAAATAGTTCGTAGGACAACCTTCACCTAAAAGATTTAGGCAGGACTGTTGAGGCATAAAAAAGAGAGAGAAAGACGGCAGGAGTTCATTGTGCGCAAATCACCATTGTGCGCAGATGATTATTGTGCGCAGGTGATCATTGGCCATTGCGCGCAAATCACCATTGTTCGCAGATGATTATTATGCGCAGGTGATGTTGTGTGCCAAAAAAAGTCAATTCATATAGTGGAGTTCGCACAAAGGAATCCGCATAGTGGAGTTCGCACAAAGGAATCCGCAAGTAGAATTCGCACAAAGGATACCGCACAATGACTACGTGGCATATTCACACATGTGAGAAGGCTATAAATACCCCATGACCCCTCAGTAGGGGATCATTATCATCCAATCAAGGGGGAGGAGAAGATTTCGAGAAGAGAGAGGTAGAGTCTGCATTCATTGTGCAAAACAGGTGTTGTGCGTCGCACAACACCGTCGACGCACAATGTTGTTGGCGCACAACAAATGGGAGCACATAATACTGTCGAGTGCACAACACTGCCGAGCACACAACACTGTTGCCGAGCGCACAATAGCCCAGTGCACAATAATACTTCACATCAATGTTCAGTGCACAACAGTCTTTAACATACGACATTTCCAGCACATAGTGTCTTAGTGCATGATACCTTTATTTGTTTTCTATTATAAGTCATGAACATTCTGTTTTGGAATCAAAGGAAAGAAAAAAAGGATGTAAAGAGCTTGGAATGAAATAATGATGTGATTATCTTCTTTATCTTCTTTTGTCTATCATTAAGTGTATGAAATCCCCAAATTGAATGCATTTGTTTCCTGTTCGAAACAAGGACAACATTATTTCACGATGTATTTGAAATCAAAATATCACACTTAGCAAGAGAAAATTAATCACAAGATAAGCATATAAATAATAAAAATATTCACCACAATACATAAAGGAATTATAGTGATTCGATGCTTAAACCCACACATACTCCACTCCCAAAATTACTACTCTCGTAATTTTGGCTTTCACTATTCAAGGTTTTCCCAGGGTCACCTCAACAACCTGATATGGTTCTTGTGATTTTCACGGGTTATCACAATAAAACCCACTTTGTGATTTTCACAGGATCACCACAAACAAACCCACTGAGATTTTCAGGCTATCTTAGAAAAACCCAAATTGAAATAATGTAAATATAAGACTGTGGATCCTAAATTGTATCGCAGTATGATAGGTAGTTTGCATTATTTAACTGCGAGTAGACCTGATATTGCATTTAACGTAGAAATTTGTGCTAGATATCAATCTGACCCTAAAGAGTCACATTTAATTATTGTTAAGTGGATTATACGATATGTCGCTAGTTTAGTAAATCTTTGTCTTTGGTATCCACATGATACTAGTGTGCAATTAGATGGTTACTCAGATGCTGATTGGGCTGGCAACATTGATGATCGAAAATCAACCAGTGGTGGTTGTTTCTATGTAGGGAACTGTTTAGTTTCTTGGCTAAGTAAGAAAAAAAGTTCCGTATCGCTCTCAACGGCTGAGGCTGAATACATTGTTGCAGGTAATGCATGCACTCAGCTTGTTTGGATAAAAAGAATGCTAAGCGATTACGGAATTGCACAAGATTTTATGGTTTTATATTGTGATAATTCAAGTGCAAATAATATCTCAAAAAATCCAATCTAGCATTCACGAACCAAGCATATTGACATTAGATATCAGTACATTCATGAATTAGTGGAAGACAAGACAATTTCCTTGGATTATATTCCGACCGAGAATTAACTAGCTGACATATTCACAAAACCGATCGACAAAACTAGGTTTGCTAAATTAAAATTTGATCTTGATATGTACAATATGAATTGATAATTCATGTCTTTTTGTATCATAATGTATATATTTTTATTTTGAAAATTTTAAATTTTTAAATTTTATGAAAAATTGCACATTTTGAGCTATGCACGACCAGTCGAGTACATACTCGACCAGTCGTGGCACGATTGGTCGAGCATGTACTCGACCAGCTATGAACCACGAGTTTGGTGCTTTATTGGGGGGAAAATCACTTTTTTCTCATTTGGGTTGTCTTCTCCAACGGATCCTTCGTCAACCGGTCGAAACCATCTTCTATTTCTTCTTGGTTAGTGCATTGTTGTCATTTTTCTTGTAGATTTAAGTCCTTTGCACTTCCTTTTCATCATTTATGTGATTTATTTTGTGGTTTATGATAGTTTTTAGGGTTTTCTTCTAAAAAATCTGATCTATTGGAAACCCACTTTACCTCTTTTGCAATCTCCATTTTTCTTGATATCTTTGTTACAAATGGAAGGTAGAACTAAAAAGAAAGGGTCTCATGGTCCCTCTACATCCCGTTCGGCTCCTATAACAGTGTGCCACCTTCGGTCGACCAAAGATGATCCTCCTTATGTGCAGGATATTTGGTTGTGCAATGTTATAGTAGAACGGCCAATTAATGTTGATCATTTGGCTTCGTTTAATATCCTTCTTCTCCTTCAGTGTGTAGGATGGGATAACATACTACATTAGGGTGGGCCTGCATATCGCTCCATTGCACAGGATATGTATGCTTGCATTACTGATTTTTCTACAGAAATTCTGACATTCATTATCTCAACTAGAGAATGTCTAATAGAGGTGGACCGTCACCTTATCTCTGGATTAATGGATATACTTGTAAATGATGAAGGTATTCCCATTAGATTTCTTGTGGCAAAACCATCTGAAACTGAGAAGCGAATGCTGACTAGAGCTTTATGCAATATAGACGTGGAATGGAATACTGTTGGAAATGCGCTTGCTCAAAGTATTTGTTACCCAGATACAGAATCCTTCATAGGATTTTCATTTCTAATGTTTATCCTCGATCTAGTAACAAAACCAAAATCACTACTTTCATGGTTCGTATTCTTCATTCCATCATTTCTGAAACTTCTGTATGTCTTCCTTCTCTAATTTCTCATTGCATCGTTCAATTCTGTCTCCATCCTGGACATAGTGACATTTCCTTCGCTTATCTTATGACTGTATTGGCCACCCATAGTCTAGTGGCTAAACCAGTTGGGGAAGCTCCCATTCACCACTTAACCTTCAACAACTCAAATATTAACAAGATGAATTTGAGGTTGGCCCCCGGTCAAGTTAATATGGGTACTGGTGGAGCTGATGTCGCAAATGAAGAGGAAGGTGATTTGCCTCCAGATGACATCAATATGGATGATATTTTTGACGAAATTGAATCCGATTCAGCAGATGATCCTGACTATCAGCCATCTAACTTTGATGCGTGTTTACGCTCACTAGAGGAGAAGGTTGAAAACATGAATGTATCCCACGATATGTGTAAGACCTGTATCCTAGTCCGAACTGTTCCGTCGAATCCCGTGATCCTTTCCGACGAATTCCGCCAATCCGTGACTGATAATCGATGTTTACGCACGATCCTAAGTCATATCCTATAGATTTGAGTTGGCTTAATCCGAGACTTATACTATTACGACCGCACCGTCACCGCGGTTTCAACGCCGCGTCTTGCATACCAATCCGATACCCTGGCAGGGAGATGTGGACTCGCGTTCTGTTTGAGAAAAACACCATGCATTTGTAATCCCAATAGAATCTCTACAACATGTCCCATCAATCAATCACTCAATCAATCAATTGATCACCTCATGTCAAGTAGAAGAGTAACCCATGCTTTCTTTCTCCACAAGTCAAGCAATCTACCCCAAAAGTCAACAAGTCTCTCACCTCACCCATCACTCACCTCACATCCATCACCCATCACTCTCTCCTTACAACCCTCTCTTTCTCTCTCTCTTTCTCAACACATTTTCCAAGCAACTCCAAAATGGTGGACGTCCCAAGCAATTCCTAAGTGAGAGAAAAGAGTGTGTTGTGTGTTGCCCATTCTCATCCCAAAATCCTTCATCTTAACCCTTCATTTCTCAACATCTTCCTTCAAAGAGAAGCACAAGGAGATCGGTGTTTGAAATGGCCAAGCTATATGTCCTAGGACACGGGGGGGGGGGGGGGGGGGGGGGGGGGGGGGGGGGGATGGTAGAATAGCCAAATAAAATAATTACAATGGAATTTAATAATGAGATAGCCAAATAAAGTAAATTAATTCACAATGCTGAAATGAAAAACAACCTCAATAAACAAGTATTGAGAGGTTGATACAAAAGTTGTTCTAAGGACAACCTTACACCAAAAACCAAGGGTTTATGGTAGGACAACCTTATTTCTAGAAAGGGCTTTGTATAACAAAAAAAAAAACTCAAACTAAAGAGGAATAAATAAATAGCAAGGAATTGAAATAAATTGCAGGAATTTAAATCTAAATTATTACAACATTCCCACAATGCTTGAAATGTAAAAATTACAACATTCACATCCACACATACATTCCACAGCTTTGAATGATAAAGGATAGGAAAATTAAACTAACATTCAAACCACAAGACACAAAGAATTATAGTGGTTCGCCTGTGTGTACACCAACTGTTAAACAACGGCCACACAGATTGCTACTTCACTCCTAATATCCTCACATAGGGGATATTAGCGTTCACTATCAAACAGGTTTTCACAGGTTCACCCAAAACCTTCACAATTATGTCTTTTTCAAAGGGCTTACACAATTAAAAAACCCTCACTTCTAAGTTTTCTGGCTCTCTTCAGATAACCAACAACTTTGAGATTTTTTTGGCTTAACCTCAAATAAAACCAAATAAAGTAAATTATACAAAATGTAAAATACCTGTTTTTCTCCTTTGTTGTTGCAGCCCGGAAGAACCAAGTCGGAGTAGAGGTTTGAATGTCAAAGTTCAATGTCTAATACTCACTATATAATGGTTCTAAGTTCTAATAGATTTTAAATTAAAACAAATGGGCTAGCCTAAATTGATTTTGATTCCAGAAAAAGGAAAATAGAACTTCCTCTTTTTAGTTCAGATCGGAATACAAGAAACAAAATCAATTTAAAAAGCTAAAGAAAGAGAATATTAAATATGCACACTTAGCTTAAATGGAGCACAAACTTATCTCTCAGAAGGCCGGATTAAAATTGCTTGAGTAGTATTTCATATTCTGAGATTCGTGCTCTATTTATAGGTGAGCAAATCGCATCTTTGACTGGTCCAGAGATCACTACGACTGGTCGTAGGACCAATGGACATTTAAAAATTTGAGCATGATAAGATAAGGTGGTTACACGACTGGTTGTAGGTAGTCTACGACTTGTCGTAGGTCACCTTCGACTGGTCGTAGGTTGCACACGAATAGTCGAACCTAGTCGAATTTCATTGCTGTAGTTTGAGTCGTAGGTCTACGACTGGTCGAAGAATCAGTCGACACTGTTCATATGACTAGTCGAATAGTCCCTAGGACTAGTCGAAGTTTAACAAAAAATTTTGAATTTTTGTAACAAACTTACGACCGGTCTAGAAATAGTTTGGACAGGTCGAGGCAGTGCTAGGACTTATCGAACAAAGTCCAGGACTAGTCTTAGAACAGACCAAACTCACTTATATAAAACATATGAATTATGTATCCAAAATGACCTACTTTAAAGGTCAACCTACGGTCAGTCATACCTCAATAGTGAAGTAAGGACATTGAAACTTAAGGATGAGTAACCTTTGAGAATAATGAAGCTTGAGATCTTTGAGCATCATGTAACACTGAATCAAGAGATCTTTTAGAGCTTGAATAACCAATCATCTTGTGTTGTAAACTGGCTTGAGTCTTGAAGAAGTTCACTTCTATTGTTGCAGCTTGTACTTGCATTTCTTGAAGCAGTTTGTACTTGCATTCTTCTGTAGTAGCTGAAGTAGTTCTTCGTTCTTGTCTTGAAGCAAAATGCAATGTCTTGAACATTTATAACAACGAGCTATACAAGACATAGATTGAGGTTTTGACACCACAAAATTTGACAACCAAAGGAGCATAAGAGTACAACACTTACAATCTCCCCCTTTGTTAAATTTGTGACAAAACACTCAACACTAATATAACCAATATGAAGACAAAACAAATTATGCACAGGTTATAACAGAAAGAACCAGTTACAGCTTGGTTAAAGAATCATGCACCAGTTGTCATACATCAGATGCAACAGCAACAACTAGCACACCTCATATGAAGTAGACGCCTTCACCTCCTTACTCCCCTTGAGTTACTCCAAAAAAATGCTATCTACTATCTATTCATATATCCAATCTCCAAAATTCTCCCCCTTTTTGCACAATATGACAAAGGAAGAAGAAACAAAAGGAACATGATAATAAACAGGAGTAAACAAGGAGACAAGAGATAAGTAAATAAAGTCCACATACCATTAAGATGTAAATAGAGCAAACCAAAGTCAGGAAACCACAGTCAGCAAACCAAATATAGTTCACAAACCAACAAAAGTAAACCTAAAGTTATTACAGACTAAAAGTATATCATTCAATTTGAACCTGAAGAAGGAGCAGGTATGGAAGGATCAAGTTGATGCATGCCCTTGTTTAAGCTCCTAAGATACTTGCGCATATATTTAAATTGTAAATCATGGGCAACATTCATTTTTTCTACCTTCTCCTCAAGTGCACGCAGACGTGCATCAAACTCAGATGGTTCATAATCAGAATCATTAGCAGAATCAGACTCAAGTTCTTCAAAAATATCATCCATGTTAATGTCATCAGGAGGAAGATCACCAGTTTCTTCCTCATGACTAGCTTCAGTACCACCATCAGCAATACCTTGACCAAGAAGCATATCTAGCTTCATCTTATTAAGGTTAGAATTGTTAAATATCAGATGATGGATAGGGGCCTCTCCAACGGGCATGTCGATTAACATATGTGAAGCCAACACAATCATCAAATAAGCAAAGGGGATGTCACTGTGACCTGGATGGAGTCGAAACTGAATAATGGAGTGACAAATCAAGGATAGTAATCAAACATGAGCACCTCTTGTAACAGCATGAAGAACACGAACCATGAAAGATGTCAATTCAGATTTATTACCAGATCGAGGATACAAGTTGGACACAAAAATCTTGTGAAGAACTCTGTAATTGGGTAACAAAAACTTTGAGGGAAGCACATTCCCTTTATGCATCCAATGTACGTCTAAATTGCATAAGTCTCTAGTGAGCATACGTTTTTCAGTTTCTGAAGGTTTTTAAGATAAGGTATGGATGGGAATGCTCTCATCATTTACAGGAATTTCCAATAGAGCTAAAATCAAATGACGATCAACGTCAAATGGTCATTCTCTTGTGGCTATTTTAAAAGTTAAATTTTCCAATGAAAACTCACTTATGCAAGCGAACATGGACTGGGCAATGAACCGGTATGCTGGCCCACCCCAATGCAATAAGTTATCCCAACCTACAGTTTGAAGAATAGGAAGGATATTAAATGGAGCAACATGATTAATATCAACTGGATGTTCAATAATAACGTTACGCAATCTGATGTCCCAAACATAAGACGGATCATCATCGGGAGCCCGAAGATGACGCTTAGTGATAGGAGCCGATCTATATGAAGATGGACCACGGGATGTTGTCTTTCTCCCTCTAGATACCATTTGCAACAAGGATTTTAAGGAAACAAGGAGTTGCAAAGGATTAAGAAGTGGGTTTTCTCAAATCAGATTTGGGTGAAGTAAAATCCTAAATCTCAATAAAATTTGAAATAGATAACTTCAAGAAAGAAATAAAAGTAATCTAGACACAAATCTACAAGAAAAAAGCAAAGGAGCACTAACCTTGAAGATTTTGAAGGAAGGATTCGACTGGTCGGGCGTCGACTCGTCAAGAGAGAAGAAGAAATGAGGAAGAAAGTGTTTTCCCCCAAATTTAAGACAATCACCACGATTCACGACTGGTCGAGAGCTTACTTCAACCGATCGTGCCATGACAGGTCGAGGAAATCCTCGACTGGTCGAGTACCACCAAAAATCTGATTTCATGCATATTTCACAAAAATTGAAATTTAAACTAGCAAATATATACAATATGATACAAATAGGCATCAATAATCATTTTAAAATGCACATGCCAAGGTCAAATTTCAATTTGTTAAACTTGCTTTTGTCGAGCGGTTTAGTGAAAATGTCAGCACGTTGATTCTCGGTAGGGATATATTCTAAAGATATAAACTTTTCTTCTACTAATTCATGAATATAATGAAATCTAATGTCAATGTGCTTAGTACGAGAATGCTGAATTGGATTTTTTTGAAATATTTATGGCATTGGTATTATCACAATATAATAACATATAATCCTGTTTAATTCCATAATCACTTAGCATACGATTCATCCAAACAAGCTGTGTACACGCATTACCAGCTGTGATATATTCAGCTTCAGCAGTTGAAAGTGATATAAAACTTTGTTTTTTGATAAGCCAAGAAACTAAACAGTTTCCAATATAAAAGCAACCACCACTGGTAGATTTTCTATCATCAAGATTACCAGCCCAGTCAGTATCCGAGTACCGAGCTAATTAAACACTAGTCTCATGAGGATACCAGAGACCAAGATTAACAGTACTTGCGACATATCACATAATTCGTTTAACAACAATTAAATGAGATTCTTTAGGATCAGACTGATATCTAGCACAAATACCAACACTTAAAGCAATATCAGGTCTACTAGCAGTTAAATACAGTAAACTACCAATCATACTCCGATATAATTTCGGATCCACATTTTTACCTGTAGAATCTTTTGAGATTTTCAAGGTTGTACTCATAGGAGTATCAAAATTCCTACCATTCTCAAATCCAAATCTCTTAATCAAATTCATAGCATATTTAGATTGAGAGATGAATATTCCATCAGGTCGTTGTTTTACTTGTAACCCAAGGAAATAATTCAATTCCCCAACCATGCTCATTTCAAACTGAGATTTCATTAAATCTGCAAACTCAATAGTCATGTCAGTACAGGTAGATCCATAAATAATATCATCAACGTAGATTTGAACCATTAAGATATCGTCGTTATGTTTCTTAACAAACAATGTTTTATCAACACTTCCCATTTGAAAGATATGACAGAGTAAAAACTTAGTCAATTTCTCGTACCATGCTCTAGGAGCTTGTTTTAGACCATAGAGAGCTTTTTTAAGACGGTATACATGATCAGTAAACTTAGGGTCTTCAAACCTTGTAGGTTGTTCAACATATACTTCTTCATGTAAATCGCCATTTAAAAGGGCACTCTTTTCATCCATTTGAAAATTTTTAAACTTTCTAAAGCATGCAATGGATATAAAAAGTCTGATTGATTCAAGACGAGCAACTGGGGCAAAGGTTTCATTGTAATCAATACCTTCAATTTGAGTGTACCCTTGTACAACTAATGTTGCCTTGTTTCGAATAATATTCCCAAGTTCATCAGATTTATTTTTAAAATCCACTTTGTTCCGATAATATGTTTATCTTTAGGTATAGGAACAAGATACCAGACATCATTTCGAACAAATTGATTAAGTTCTTCTTGCATAACGACTATCCAGTTTTCATTAGCAAGAGCTTCTTTTACGTTAGATGGTTCTATCTGGGACGTAAAACATACGTAATTACATATATCCTCAAGTTGTTTACAGGTACGAACACTAGTGAGAGGGTTTCCAAGAATTTGTGTGGTTGGATTATCTTTAACTGTCCTAAGTTTAGAATTAGTCTGATTAGATGAAGTACCAGGTTTATCAATTACAAGAACTTCATCATTATCTGGACTTGAGACTGGTGTGTTTAAGTGATATCAATGACCACATTGATGGACTCTTAAATCACACTGGTCCTTTTGTTCAGAACCCTATAAGCACGACTGTTTAAAGAATATCCTCGAAAGATCCCTTCATCACTCTTCGAATCAAACTTTTCCAGATTTTCACAATCTCGTAAAATATAGCACTTGCTGCAAAAAACTTGAAAGTATTTGACAGTAGGCTTTTTATTGAACCACATTTCGTAAGCCGTTTTATAATTACCTTTACTAGTGTAAACCCGGTTAATGATATAACAAGCTGTATTAACTGCTTCAGCCCAAAGATTCTTAGAGAGCTTCATGCTATTCAACATGACGTTAGCCATTTCTTGAAACACTCTGTTTTTCCTTTCAACTATACCATTTTATTATGGAGTTTTGGGGGCTGAGAATTCATGTAATATTCCCTGGTCACTACAGAACTTCTCAAAACCGCTATTCTCAAATTCGGATCCATGATCACTACGAATCTTACAGATTTGAGAACTTTTTTCAGTTTGAATCCTTTTGAGAACTTTTCTTACTTCTTCAAGGGTTTTTGATTTGTCCCTTAAGAAGACTACTCATGTATATCTGGTAAAATCATCTACAATTACCAAGATATATCTTTTACCACCTCGACTTTCCGTCCTGGTAGGTCCTACAAGATCCATATGAAGAAGCTCGAGTGGTCTTGATGTGGCATTGGAATTCACCTTTTTATGTGAGTTCCTTGTTTGTTTGCCAATCTAGCATTCGCCACATATTTTATCTAATTTTTGTAGTTTGGGTAGACCTCTTATAAGTTCCCGTTTGCTCAATCTATATAAATTTCGGTAGTGTACATGTCCAAGAAGTTTATGCCATAAATCAGTCTTGTCTGTATGGACCATGTAACAAGATTGACTAGTTGAGTTGGATTTGATTACAATATAACAGTTTTCAGATGTTTTACGTCCAGTTAATATTACCGAACCCTTGTTATTTAGAATCTCACAACTTTGATTAGAAAATCTTACACTATCGTTATTATCACATATTTGAGATATGCTTAACAGATTATGTTTCAGTCCTTCAACATACAAAACATTTTTAAACAAAGGAAGGTTATAAAGATGAACTGTACCTTGTCTCATAATCTTGCAGTTACTACCATAACCAAATGTGACTGAACCATCAGTCATTTCTTTGAGATTAGTGAATAAACCTCTATCACCAGTCATATGCCTTGAGCATCCGCTGTCTAGGTACCACTTAGAATGGCTTGTAGCTTTGAAAGCTGTGTGGGCAACCAAGCAGGTACCCTTTAGAACCCATTTCATAACCGTTTTGGGTTTAGGAGGATATTTGGTTTTCTTTCGTTTGTAAGTGTTATGAGTATGACCTATTGAGTTAGACTTTAGAAGCTCCTTAAGTAAATCAACTATCTTTTTAGCCAAAAAATTTTGGTTTTGATTTTTATAGTTAATATAATTGCTTTTAGGTTTTTGAAAAGATTTAGAGCTTTTAGAAAACATTTGATCTTTCCCTTTTAAGTTTAAGGTCTCTCCCTTTACAAACTTGGGAGGAGTATTCTTCTGTTTAGGAGGAACACTCTTATCATAGCCCAAACCGGATCGATCGCCACATTTTCTCGATCCTGATAAGAGTTTTTCTAATTTAGGATCACCTTGTGCATATTTCCAGGTTTCTTTTAAACTCAAGAGAGAAGAAACTTCATTTTTAAGTCATTCGTTTTCAGAATTTAGATTTTCAATCTAGGAGGTTTTGAATTCTAAATCGCATTTAGATTTTTCAAAACAGTCTGAAATATGGGACTTTTCTAAAACAAGAGCTTCATAATTTTCCTTAAGTTTTGAGAATTTCTCTTTTTAAAGTTTCAGTTTCACAGCAATTTTACAACTTTCCTTGTATAGGGCATTATAGGCATCTTGAAGATCATCTTCGTTTTCACATTCACTATTCAGATTTTCTTCACTAGTTGAGTCATCATTATCTGAAAAAGTGAATTTGGCTAGAGTCATAAGGGCTTTCACTTCGTTGCCCGACTCGGTTTTAGAGTCTTCTGAATCAGAAGAAACTTCAAAATCAGAAGATTCATCTCAAGTAGCCATCATACTTTTCTTTTTCGACTTACCCTTATTAGGACATTTATTAGCCAAATGCCCATACTCATGGCAGCTGTAGCACTGACTGTCTTTCAATGATTTTCTTGATTTAGGTTTAGGTTTCTTTTTATCATTAGCTTTTTGAAGATCGACCCTCTTTTTACTTTTAAAAGTCTTATAAAACTTTTTCGCCAAAAGGGCCATATCATCCTCAGAGTTTTTTAAATCAGAGTTTAAATCATTTTCTTGAAAACCATTTTTAGAAGTTTTTAAGGCAATAGATTTACCTTTTGGAGCTTTAAAGGTTAACTCATAAGTCTGTAATGAGCCAACTAATTCCTCAACCCTCATATTGTCCGTATCACGAAGTTCCTGGATTGCGATTACTTTAAAATTGAACCGATCAGGAAGTGAGTGTAGTATTTTAGCACATATCTTGCTTTCAGGGATTTTATTGCCTAGACCCCACATAGAGTTTACAATGTCATTCAATCTAGTATAGAAGTCCATGAACATTTCATTTTCTTCCATACGTATTTCCTCAAATTTAGTTGTGAGGATTTGTATTTTAGATTTCTTGTCAATTGAAGTACCCTCGTGTGTCATTTCCAATATATCCCAAGCTTGTTTTGCAGAATCATAGGATATAATTCTTTTAAATTCATCCGGTGATAGTGCGCAAGTGATTGCATTTAGTGCTTTTGCATTTGTATTACTCTCACTTTTCTGAAGTGTGGTCCATGAGAAATAAGGTGTTACTCTCATTGATTTTGAACCATCGATTCCAGTTACTTCAGTGGTAGGAGGGGTCCATTCATTAACTGTGGCTAGCCACACACTTTCATCCATGGATTTGAGGAAGATCCTCATCCTGGCTTTCCAATAGGCATAATTGGTGCCATCGAAAGGTGGAGGCCTAGTGACTGAAAGACTATTAAAATTTGACAACTTATTTATATAGCTTAGTTCGTTAGCTCAGGAAATAAATCCAAGAATAACAATTAAAAGCGAGCTATTTGGCTCTGATACCACTTGAAATGGCCAAGCTATACGTCCTAGAGGGGGGGGGGGGGGGGTGAATAGGACAACGCCAAATTTAAAATAATTACAACGAAATTTAATAATGAGATAGCCAAATAAAGTAAATCAATTCACAATGCTAAAATGAAAAGCAACCTCAATAAACAAGTATTGAGAGGTTGATACAAAAGTTGTTCTAAGGACAACCTTACACTAAAAACCAAGGGTTTGTGGTAGGACAACCTTATGTCTAAAAAGGTCTTTGTATCAAAAACTCAAACTAAAGAGGAATAAATAAATAACAAGGATTTGAAATAAATTGCAGGAATTTAAATCTAAATTATTACAACATTCCCACAATGCTTGAATGTAAAAATTACAACATCACATCCACACATACATTCCACAGCTTTGAATGATAAAGGATAGGAAAATTAAACTAACATTCAAACCACAAGACACAAAAATTATAGTGGTTCGCCTGTGTGTACACCAACTGTTAAACAATAGCCACACAGATTGTGACTCCACTCCTAATATCCTCACACAGGGGATATTAGCGTTCACTATCAGACAGGTTTTCACAGGTTCACCTAAAACCTTCACAATTGTGTCTTTTTCAAAGGGCTTACACAAATAAAAAATGCTCACTTTTGAGTTTTCTGGCTCTCCTCAGATAACCAACAACTTTGAGATTTTTCTGGCTTAACCTCAAATAAAACTAAATAAAGTAAATTACACAAAATGTAAAATACTTATTTTTCTCCTTTGTTGTTGCAGCCCAGAAGAACCAAGTCGGAGTAGAGGTTTGAATGTCAAAGTTCAATGTCCAATACTCACTATATAATGGTTATAAGTTCTAATAGATTTTAAATTAAAATAAATGGGCTAGCCTAAATTGATTTTGATTCCAGAAAAAGGAAAATAGAACTTCCTCTTTTTAGTTCAATTGGAATACAAGAAACGAAATCAATTTAAAAAGCTAAAGAAAGAGAATATTAAATATGCACCCTTAGCTTAAATGGAGCACAAACTTATCTCTCAGAAGGCCGGATTAAAATTGCTTGAGTAGTATTTCATATTCTGAGATTCGTGCTCTATTTATAGGTGAGAAAATCACATCTTCAACTGGTCCAAAGATCACTACGACTGGTCGTAGGACCAATGGATATTTAAAAATTTGAGTGCGATAAGATAAGGTGGTTACACGACTGGTCGTAGGTAGTCTATGACTGGTCGTAGGTCACTTTCGACAGGTCGTAGGTTGCACACGACTAGTCGAAGCTAGTCGAATTTCATCGTTGTAGTTTGAGTCGTAGGTTTACGACTAGTCGAAGAATCAGTCGACACTGTTCATATGACTAGTCGAATAGTCCCTAAGACTGGTCGAAGTTTAACAAAAAATTCTGAATTTTTGTAACAAACTTACGACCGGTCTAGAAATAGTTTGGACAGGTCGAGGCAGTGCTAGGACTAGTTGAATAAAGTCCAGGACTAGTCTTAGAACAGACCAAACTCACTTATATAAAACATATGAATTATGTATCCAAAATGACCTACTCTAAAGGTCAACCTACGGTCAGTCATACCTCAATAGTGAAGTAAGGACATTGAAACTTAAAGATGAGTAACCTTTGAGAATAATGAAGCTTGAGATCTTTGAGCATCATGTAACACTGAATCAAGAGATCTTTTAGAGCTTGAATAACCAATCATCTTGTGTTGTAAATTGGCTTGAGTCTTGAAGAAGTTCACTTCTATTGTTGTAGCTTGTACTTACATTTCTTGAAGCAGTTTGTACTTGCATTCTTCTATAGTAGCTGAAGTAGTTCTTTGTTCTTGTCTTGAACATTTACAACAACGAGCTATACAAGACATAGATTGAGGTTTTGACACCACAAAATTTGATAACCAAAGGAGCATAAGAGCATAACACTTACAGTGTTCCATCGGACCAAGAAGATCGAACGGTGGGTGCTTTATAGGCTAGATTTTCATGTTTTGATGATGGGCCAAGTGAGGCCTACCGATTGATGGTATGGATCTCACTTTGGACCCTAGATGTGGCTGATGGCCCATCTTGATTCTCATGATTATTCTATGATGGGGCCATTCTCCATGGACCCCATCATGATGTTTATTTTTCATGTATGAATAGGGTCATCTAGACCTTCCATTTTGGTGGAGAAGTAATCTCCACCGTTGATTTCTGATTTCGTGGACCCACATGTACTGGGACCCACTTGATGTATGATTGAATGTGAGGGAGGGCTCATAGTGGCAGAGCCCTCCATCATCACATGTCTCTCTCTCTCTCTCTTTCATTTTTTTTTCCTATTGTATGTGATGATATGGCCATGTGGCCCACCTAGATAGACCCCACCATGAAGCATGTTTTTCATCCAAGCCATCTGTAGGTGGTGCCCACTTTATATATGTGTTGTATCCACACCATCCACATTTGGTGGCGCACCTAAGCAGGGCCCACGTTAAACATGTGTGCGCCCAAACCGTCCAGCGTCCAGGGACGCTAGACGTGAAAGGAGAACAAAAATATCAGCTTGGTTCAAGCTTTGGGGTGGGTTGCTCATGCAGGCCCCACCTTGATGTATGGGACTAATCCACACCGTCCATTCCATTTCCCAAATCATTTTAGGCGTTGAGCCAAAAAATGAAGCTGATCCGATTTCTGGTGGGCCATAGCATAGCAAACAACATTTTTACCGTTGAAATACACCCTGATGTTTTTATACCCCAAAATATGTTGAATATTGAGCTCGATGGGCCTGTCTTGGGGCATAAAAACCAATGACTGGGTCAGATTCCCCTGATGTGGGCCCCACGTATGAAAAACTGTGGAAAAACTCTTTTTCAAAAAAATATATACATGCAGACGCTGCTGCATTGGCGGGCGGGCAGGGACCACGGTCTAATATGTGGGCCCCACCGTGATGCATTTTGAACATCCACCCATGCATTTGGTGGGCCTCTTTTGGCAGCGGGCCCCCTCCTAAAAATCAGCCGTGCACATAACTTAGGTGGCCCACGTCACAGGAAACATCGTTGATTGAACGTCTACCATTGAAACCCTTTTTGGGTATCACAGAAGTTTTGAATCATTTTAAAATTTGTTTTTCCTCTGCATCCAGGTCTGCGTGACCCAATGAACAGATTGGATGGCAGATATACGTTATGGTGGGCCCCACATGGAACCCATAAGGATGTATGTGTTTTATTCACACTGTCCATGGCATTGGACGGTGGAACCCACCATGGTGTATGTGTTTCGTTGACACCGTCCACAGCACTGGACGGTGGGACCCCAATGAAGTATGTGTTCTCTTCACACCGTCCATCCCTATTGGACCCACCATGATGCATGTGTTGCATCCAAACTATCCAACCCTTTTGGCAAGTTCATTTTAAGGCTTGAGACTAAAAGTAAGACAAATCTATTTATCAAGTGGACCACATGACACTGTGAGCATTGAACGTCTACCATTGAAATCCCCTTAGTATCATAAAAATTCTGGATCAACATGAAATTTGTTTTCCCTCCTAATTCAGGTCCGTGTGACCTTATGATCAAATTGGATAAAAAATAAATGTTATGGTGGGCCTTGGGAATTTTAATGGTGGAAATCATTGTCACCACTTATAATCTGGGTGCCCCATTTGATATGCATGAGGACTATTGGTATGGCCCACTTAATGTACATATGGCCCATTTGATGTGGCCCACTTGCCATATGAGGGCCCATTGTGATGTATTCAAAGCCCATGGGTTATAGCCCATTGCAATGTACATAAGGCCCATTGGTGTGGCCCACTTGATGAATATAAGGCCCATGTGATGTGGCCCATTTGATGTATCTAAGGCCCATGGGTCGAGGGCCAACGAGATGTACTTAAGTCCATTGCAATGTTTAATTCTACCATGGTTTGTGTAATAATATTTATGGCGGGCCATGCCTTGGGAGCAATGATGGTTTGACGCCCACATTATAAGTACAATGTTGGTTAAACATCCGCATTGTAACTCTCCTTAGGGCCCATTGATAGGCCCATACTTGTTGTGTGTAGGCCGTCTAGGCCCATCTGCATTGTAAGGATAATTCGTTACTTTATAACATGCTTAGTATAATTCCATATGCATCATATGTATGCTTGATATGAGTAATGACTGATCATAGCATATGCCATTGGGCAGATTATTTATGGGACTCACTGATAGGAGTTACCCACATAAGCGTGTGGTATGCGCAGGATTGTTGCTACTGTCTCATGCATTCGCATATGTGTGACATAATCATTGTACGCCCTAGCGACATTAAGGCCGTGGCTCCACAAGCACATCATGGATGGCCGTATCGGATACCGAAAATACTTGGTTCTAGCACTGTGGGCACTTAGGATGTCCTTGGGTGAGAGTCACAGAACCTTTTTTGTAACAGGAGATGCTCCAACATTTAGACCGAGTGGATACACGAGCGTTCGAGTGCCGAATACCAGTAGGCTGCGTCTCTCACTGTGTCGTGGTTGGTTGGAAGGGGGTGTGGGCTTATCCACCCGAGTGAGGGGGTTGTAAGCTAGGCTGAGTTTGATCAGCTCACAAATGAGTCCGCTATCGATGATCCGGGTAGGTATTGGCAGACTACTGGTCAGGCGGATAGTGAGGTCTATCCACTCGCTGGGTTGTGCGTCTAGGGAGGCCACAATCAGTGTGGAGTGTACTAGACCCCGGTGATATCCCATAGAGAAACTGTACTGATATTGTACTTGATGAGGACTGGCATGCTTGGTTTGCAAGCACATATGACATTTGACTGCATAGGCCTCGCATCGCATGGCCTTGGTATGGCCGATAGCATTTATGCCTTGCATCATATAGCTTTAGTACAAATGATTGTATTCATGGACTTACCCGCATACTTTCACATTACTCTGATATTATATACTTGGCACTTGCCTTGCGCACACACTTACACCACCCTCTAAGCTTTTGTAAGCTTATGCACGACCATTGCATGCAAGTGTCGTTGGATCGCAGCAACGTTGAGGCAGGAGTGCGTATCAGATCATTTTTGAGCTTTTTGGTCACCCTTTATTTCCCTTTCCACATTGTACTTAAAGTTTTTGATATAGTGGATATGTGGTGATGTTGTTTTGTGACTTGGTTATGCTTGTGGTTATGCTCCATTACAAAAAAATTCAAACTGAAAATCCTCCTTGTAGGATCCCAGGATCAGAATCTGGCATATAAATGTCGGGAGCCGAGAATGGGGCATTACGGAGGCTGTCGGTGCCAGATTTGACGATCGGGAATTTTGTGAACTCGTTTTCTGAGTTTGGGGTGTGACAGAAGTTGGTATCAGAGCATAACTTCAGAATATCTAAGGATCACATCACATATCTACTATGAACTTAGAATGAATAGGTTTCAAGTTCGAATTCTCAAGGCTGATAAGCCCTTGTTCCTTCCTGTAGGACATGGCGCCTAGAAGAGTGACCCGAGCGAATCCCGCTCCACCACCTGTGACTCCCGCTCTACCACCTGCGACTCCCGCTCCACCACCGGATCTTCCTGCTTTCCAGCCTGAGGATGCCACTCCTTTACCTGAGACTGGTGCGGACCTGACCGTACCCGTGAGTGCCGCCCAGCTGCAACAGATGCTATAGGCGATGACCGCTATTCTTCAGGGGCAAAGCAGGAGTCCCACTGTTACACCAGTCAGGCTGAGCAGGAGCATGCGAGCGTCTTTCTCAAGGACTTCTGACAGCACGATCCCCCACATTTTTGGGGCGAGCCAAACCCTACTGCAGCAAAGATATAGTGCTCCGAGGTGGAGAAGATATTCGATACCATGGGATGTATGACCTAGCAGTGAGTCCCGTTAGCTGTATTTCTTCTCCAAGGTGAAGCTCAACATTAGTGGGTATCTGTCGCCCGAGCGGTGGCGGCTGATTTCGTGTGGACCTGGGAGGACTTTGTAGATCGGTTTGGCCGGAAGTTCTTTCCCAAGCATGTGCGGTAGTAGCGTGCATTAGAGTTTGAAACTCTGGTCCAGGGGGACATGACCATGTTCCAGTATGAGGCATGTTTCGTCGCACTTTCGAGATTCGGGACGTATCTTGTTGATGATGAGGGGCGGAAGGCCTGCCCTTTTGAGAATGGTTTGCGTCCTGCCCTCAAGAGCCGTGTGATCGGACACATGCTTCCGACGTTTGAGCAGATTGTGGAGAGGGCCCAGATCTACGAGTCAGATTGGGCCAGTTTACAGAGAGCCCGTGACCAGAGAGGAGACCAGAAGAGGAAGGTGCCCTCTGATAGCTCCCACCACCAGCAACATCGTCCACGGCAGCGACGCATGACCCGTTTAACATTCCGAGCACCAGTGGCACCCCCAACACCACATCCAGAATCATTTTCAAGTACCTGCTTTGGATACGGTAGGACAGGACATCGTAGGCACGAGTGTCCCTATCCGCAGCAGCAGCAGCCGAGGACACCGTATCATCCTCTGTGACAGCCCCCATGGCAGTAGCAGCGATCGCAGCACCAGCCTCCAGGACCTCCCCCACAGCAGCAGAGGTAATAGATCAGGCTGCCACAGTGACAATAACATCAACAAAGATCTCAGAGGGGACCTGCACCTCCCCAGCAGGCCCAGGGCAGATTTTATGCCGCCCAGCAGGACCCTCAGTCATCAGGAGGGGTCGTTGAGGGTACTCTCCATGTTTCTGCATGCATTGCACGTGTATCGTTTGATTCTGGTGCATCGCATTCCTTTGTGGCAGATGATTTCTGCCGATCGATCGGTTTGCCGATGGAGTCTGCCCGTGAGGGTTTGTCAGTATCGACGCCCTTGGGGAAGACTATAATATTAAATCGATTTTGCTCGTCTTGCCCTGTTCTGTTGGGGATATCTTTTTGCCTGCAAACCTGTTCATATTGCCGATGTTTAAGTTTGATGTTATTCTGGGCATGGATTGGGTCGCCGAGTACCACGCCATATTGGACTACTCCGCGAGGATAGTCACGTTCTGTATACTGGCCTACCAGAGTTCCAGTTTGTTGCCGAGTCCAAAGGAGAGCAGCTTTCTTGCCTGTTATCATGTGCCGTTGAGGAGTCAGCTGCTTTGAGTATCGACCAACTGTCAGTTGTTTGTGGTTTTCCCGATGTGTTCCAAGAAATTTCAGGGTTACCACCTCGTCGGCACACTGATTTTTAGATTGATCTCGTGCCCGGTACCGCACCTATTTTAAAAGCCCTGTATCGTATGACACCATTGGAATTACGGGAACTGTAGAAGCAGTTGAACGAGTTGCGTGAGTTAGGCTTTATCCGACCTAGTAGTTCGGCGTAGGGAGCGCTGGTACTCTTCGTTAAGAAGAAGGATGGCTCGTTGAGGCTTTGCGTAAATTACCGTGAGCTCAACAAGGTCACAATAAAAAACAAGTACCCGCTTCCGAGGATCGATGATTTGTTTGATCAGCTGTAGGAGGTGCAGTTCTTTTCAAAGATAGACTTGCGGTCTGGTTATCATCAGGTTCGGGTCTGAGATGAGGATATCCCGAAGACAGCCTTCAAGACACGCTATGGTCATTTTGAGTTCCAGGTCATGTCCTTTGGACTGACCAATACGCCCACAGTATTCATACAGTTGATGAATGAGGTCTTCCGTCCGTATCTTGATCAGTTTTTCGTAGTCTTCATCGATGATATTTTGATATATTCAAGGACCCATGAGGAGCATGAGTGACATTTGGAGATTACATTGCTGACCCTCCGTGCACACCAGCTTTACGCGAAGCTGGAGAAGTGCGAGTTCTGGCAGGAGGAGGTGAAGTTCCTCGGTCATGTAGTGACGAGGCAGGGTATTGCAGTGGACCCCTCGAAGATTGATGTCGTGCATCAGTGGGATCAGCCCACGGACGCATCCAAGATCTGTAGTTTCCTTGGTTTGGCGGGCTACTACCGACGTTTCATTGAGGGATTCTCTTATATTACAGCCCCGTTGACCAGGTTGACCTGGAAGGGTGTTGAGTTTGTTTGGATCGACGCTTGTGAGCAGACATTTATAGAGCTGAAGGACCTCCTTATGTCCGCTCCTGTCCTTACTCTTCCCTCTGGGTGTGATGGATTTGTTATATTTACCGATGCCTCGTGAGTTAGCTTGGGTGCTGTCTTGATGCAACACGAGAAGCCGGTGGCTTATGTGTCTCGCTAGCTCAAAGTCCATGAGTTGAACTACCCCACGCATGATTTGGAGCTGGCAGTAGTGGTCTTCACACTGAAGGTGTGGAGGAACTATCTTTATGGGGTGAGGTTCGAGCTCTTCTCCGGCCATAAGAGCTTGAAGTATTTGTTCTCTTAGTCTAAGCTGAACATGAGGTAGAGGCGTTGGATGGAGCTCCGGAAGGACTATAATTTTGACCTCTAGTACCACCCAGGTAAGGCGAATGTGGTGGTGGATGCCCTCAGCCGTCAGCCAAGAGGCCTGGTGGCGCACATGATGCTTCAGGAGTAGAGGATGCTTGAGGATGTGTCTGGTTTTGACTTCGAGATTGGCTTGCAGTTTTCTATCGTTCAGTTATCGAGCTTGTCGATTCAACCCTCTCTTGTCGCAAGGGTGATCGAGGCTCAGTAGACAAATGAGTCAGTGTAGAATTACCGAGTAGAGGCAGCATCTGAGAGTCAGTCAGATTGGCAGATTGGTTCTGATGGTGGACTTCGATTCAGAGGCCGATTATATGTCTCAGATATTCCTGAGTTGCGCCGAGATCTTATGACCGAGGTATATTGATCGCGGTTCTTTATCCACAATGGCTCGACAAAGATGTATCGCGATATGAGGCGTCAGTATTTTTGGGTAGGGATGAAGCGTTAGATAGCTAGATTTGTGGCCGAGTGTGACACGTGCCAGTGTGTCAAGGCCGATTTATCAGAGACCCCTTGGTCTATTGCAGCCGTTGAGCGTCCCGATGTGGAAGTGGGTGCACATATCTACCGATTTTGTCATGGGTTTGCCGAGGACACAGCGTGGTCATGAAGCCATCTGGGTTGTCGTGGACCGTCTGATGAAGTCGGCACATTTTCTTGCAATTCATGAGACTTGGCATATGGACCGACTCGCCAAGCTGTTTGTTGATGAGATCGTGAGACTACATGGTGTTCTGTCTCGATCGTTTCTGACCGAGACCCGAGGTTCACGACTCAGTTTTAGAGGAGCTTCCAGAGAGCGATGGGCACTGATTTGCAGCTCAGCAACGTGTATCATCCGCAGATCGATGGCCAGACCGAAAGGGTCAACCAGATCCTTGAGGATATGCTTCGGGCCTGCGCGATTGATTTCTTGGGTAGTTGGGACCAGCACCTGCGATTGGTTGAGTTCATGTACAACAACGGCTATCAGGCGACTATTGGCATGAATCCTTTTGAGGCATTATATGGCAGACCATGCAGATCTCTGAGTTGTTAGATCGAGGTTGGACAGCGGCGTCTCCTAGGTCCCGAGCTTGTGCAACAGACGTCAGAGGCTATCGATATCATCATATAGAAGATGCGCAAAGCTCAGAGTCAGCAGAAGAGTTCTTCTGACCATCGGTGTCATCCCTTAGAGTTTGCTGTTGGGGACCATGTGTATCTCAAGGTCTCACCCATGAAGGGTGTGGTTCGATTTGGGGTGAAGGGCAAGCTTGCCCCGAGATTTATAGGACCTTTCGAGATCATCGGGCGCGTTGGTACCGTGGCCTATCGGCTTACCTTTCCATCTCAGTTGTCTGGCGTCCACAACGTTTTCCACGTCTCTATGTTGAGGAAGTGTGGGTCAGACATCGTTCCTGTTATTGATTGGCAGCCGTTAGAGGTTTGTGAGGACACTTCTTACATTGAGCAGCCAGTTCGTATCCTCGATCGGAAGGAGCAGGTCCTGCGGACCAAGGTCATTCCCTTGGTGAAGGTGCAGTGGGGCCATCATAATGGATGAGGCGTCTTGGGAGCGCGAGGCGAAGATTCGAGAGAGTTATCCCCATCTTTTCGATGTTTGATTGTATGTTGTATTGTGTTTTGATTATATATGATGTTATGTTTCCTATTCCCTTATGAGTTATGATTAGTTGCGATGGTAGTATAAATTTCAAGGACAAAATTTTTATTAGATGAGGAGAGTTGTAAGACCCGTATCCTACTTCGTACTGTTCCGTCGACTCCCGCGATACTTCCCGACGAATTCCGGCAACCGTGACCGATAATCGACGTTTGCGAGCGATCCTAAGTCATATCTTGTATATTTGAGTCGGCTTAATCTGAGACTTGTATTATTGTAACCGCACCGTCACCGCGGTTTTAACACCACGTCGTGCATACCGATTCGATACCCTGATAGGGAGATGTGGGACCTTATTCCGTTCGAGAAAAACACCACGCATTTGCAATCCCAAGAGAATCTTTACAACATGTCCTATCAATCAATCACTCAATCAATCAATCAATTACCTCATGTTAAGTACAAGAGCAACCCATGTTTTCTTTCTCTACAAGTCAAGCAATCTACCCCAAAAGTCAACAAGTCTCTCACCTCACCCATCACTCACTTCACATCCATCACTCACCTCACATCCATCACCCATCACTCTCTCTCCTTATAACCCTCTCTCTCTCTCTGTGTCTCTCTTTCTTAACACATTTTCCAAGCAACTCCAAAATGGTGGACGTCCCAAGCAATTTGTAAGTGAGAGAAAAGAGTGTGTTGTGTGTGGCCCATTCCCATCCTAAAATCCTTCATCCTAACCCTTCATTTCTCATCATCTTCCATCAAAGAGAAGCACAAGAAGATCGGCGTTCCATTGGACCAAGAAGATCGAACGGTGGGTGCTTTATAGGCTAGATTTTCATGTTTTGATGATGGGTCAAGTGAGGTCTACCGATTGATGGTATGGATCTCACTTTGGACCCTAGATGTGGTCGATGGCCCATCTTGATTCTCATGATCATTCCATGATGGGGCCATTCTCCATGGACCCCATCATGATGTTTATTTTTCATGTATGGATAGGGTCATCTAGACCTTCCATTTTGGTGGAGAAGTAATCTCCACCGTTGATTTTTGATTTGGTGGGCCCACATGTATTGGGACCCACTTGATGTATGACTGAATGCAAGGGAGGGCTCATAGTGGCGGAGCCCTCCATCATCACATGTCTCTCTCTCTCTCTCTCTCTTTCTTTCATTTTTTTCCTATTGTATGTGATGATATGGCCATGTGGCCCAGTCGGATAGACCCCACTATGAAGCATGTTTTTCATCCAAGCCATCTGTAAGTGGGGCCCACTTTATATATGTGTTGCATCCACACCATCCACCTTTTGGTGGCGCACCTAAGCAGGGCCCACGTTAAATATGTGTGCGCCCAAACCGTCCAGCGTCCAGGGACACTGGACGTGAAAGGAGAACAAAAATATCAGCTTGGTTCAAGCTTTAGGGTGGGCTGCTCATGTAGGCCCCACCTTGATGTATGGGACTAATCCACACCGTCCATTCCATTTCCCAAATCATTTTAGGCGTTGAGCCGAGAAATGAAGCTGATCCGATTTTCTGGTGGGCCATAGCATAGTGAACAACATTTTTATCGTTGAAATACACCCTGATGTTTTTGTACCCCAAAATATGTCAAATATTGGGCTTGATGGGTCTGTCTTTGGCCATAAAAACCAATGACTGGGTCGGATTCCCTTGATGCGGGCCCCACGTACGAAAAACTGTGGAAAAACTCTTTTTCAAAAAAAAAAAACATGCGACCCCTGCTGCTGTTGACGCTACTGCATTGGCGGGCGGGCAGGGACCACGGTCCCATACATGGGCCCCACCGTGATGTGTTTTGAACATCCACACCATGCATTTGGTGGGCCCCTTTAGGTAGCAGACCCCTCCTAAAAATGAGCCGTGCACATAACTCAAGTGGCCCACGTCACAGGAAATAGCGTTGATTGAACATCTGCCATTGAAACCCTTTTTGGGTACCACGGAAGTTTTGAATCATTTTGAAATTTATTTTTCCTCTGCATCCAGGTCTGCGTGACCCTATGAATAGATTGGATGTCAGATATACGTTATGGTGGGCCCCACGTGGAACCCACAAGGATGTATGTGTTTTATTCACACCGTACATGGCATTAGACGGTGGAACCCACCATGCTGTATGTGTTTTGTCCACACCGTCCACAGCACTGGATGGTGGGACCCCAATGATGTATGTGTTCTCTCCACACCGTCCATCCCTATGGGACCCACCATGATGCATGTGTTGCATCCAAACTGTCCAACCCTTTTGGCAAGTTCATTTTAAGGCTTGAGACTAAAGTAAGAAGATCTATTTATCAAGTGGACCACACGACACTTTGAGCATTGAACGTCTACCATTGAAATCCACTTAGTATCATAGAAATTCTGGATCAACATGAAATTTGTTTTCCCTCCTAATTAAGGTCCGTGTGACCTTATGATCAGATTGGATAAAAAAAATAAATGTTATGGTGGGCCTTGGGAATTTTAATGGTGGAAATCATTGTCACCACTTATAGTCTGGGTGCCCCATTTGATATGCATGAGGCCTATTGGTATGGCCCACTTGATGTACATATGGCCCATGTGATGTGGCCCACTTGCCATATGAGGACCCATTGTGATGTATTCAAGGCCCATGGGTTATAGCCCATTGCAATGTACATAAGACTCATTGGTGCGGCCCATTGATGCGGCCCACTTGATGAATATAAGGCCCATGTGATGCGGCCCATTTGATGTATCTAAGGCCCATGGGTCGAGGCCCAACGGGATGTACTTAAGGTCCATTGCAATTTGTGATTCTACCATGGTTTGTGTAATGATATTTATGGCGGGCCATGCCTTGGGAGCAATGATGGTTTGACGCGCACATTGTAAGTACGATGTTGGTTAAATGTTCGCATTGTAACTCTCCTTAGGGCCATTGATAGGCCCATACTTGTTGTGTGTAGGCCGTCTAGGCCCATCTGCATTTTAAGGATAATTCGTTACTTTATAACATGCTTAGTATAATTCCATACGCATCATATGTATGCTTGATATGAGTAGTGACTGATCATAGCATATGCCGTTGGGCAGATTATTATGGGACTTACTGATAGGAGTTACCCATATAAGCATGTGGTATGCGTAGGATTATTGCATGACTGAACAGTATGACTCATGCATTTCACATATTTGTGACATGATCATTGTACGCCTTAGCGACATCAGGGCCGTGGCTCCACAGGCACATTGTGGATGGCCGTATCGGATTTCGAAAATACTTAGTTCTAGCATTGTGGGCACTTAGGATGTCCTTGGGTGAGAGTCTCAGGACCTTTTTGGTACCAGGAGATGCTCCAACGTCTAGACCGAGTGGATACAGGAGCGCCCGAGTGCCGAATACAAGTAAGTTGTGTCTCCCACTGTATCGTGGTCGGTTGGAAGGGGGTGTGGCCTTATCCGCTCGAGTGAGTGGGTTGTAAGCTAAGTTGAGTTTGACCAGCTCGAAATGAGTCCGCTAACGTTGAGCTGGGTAGGTATTGGCAGACTACTGGTCAGGCGGATAGTGAGGTCTATCCGCTCACTGGGCTGTGCGGTTAGGGAGGCGGCACTCAGTGTGGAGTATACTAGACCCCGGTGATATCACAGAGAGAAACTGTACTGATATTGTACTTGATGAGGACTGACATGCTTGCTTTGCATCTTGCATATGACATTTGACTACATAGGCCTCGCATCGCATGGCCTTGGTATGGCCGATAGCATTCATGCCTTGCATCATATAGCATTGGTACAACTGATTGTATTCATGGACTTACCCGCATACTTTCGCATTACTTTGATATTGTATACTTGGCACTTGCCTTGTGCACACACTTACACCACCCTCTAAGCTTTTGTAAGCTTATGCACGACCGTTGCATGCAGGCGTCGTTGGATCGCAGCAGCGCTGTGACATGAGCGTGTATCAGATCATTTTGGAGCTTTTTGATCACCCTGTATTTCCCTTTCGGTATTGTACTTAAAGTTTTTGATATAGTGGATATGTGGTGATGTTGTTTTGTAACTTGGTTATGCTTGTGGTTATGCTCCATTTAAAAAAAATCATACTGAAAATCTTCCTTGTAGGATCCCAGGATCGGAATCTGGCATATGAATGCTGGGAGCCAAGAATAGGGCACTACGGAGGTTGTCGGCGCCTGATTCGGTGATCGGGAATTTTGTGAGCCTGTTTTTCGAGTTTGGGGCGTGACAATATGCAATTCAAATATATGCGCAAGTATCAGAAGCACATTAACAAGGGACTTCATCAAATTGACCCTTCCATACCTGCTCTTTCATCGGGTTCAAATTAGTATTTGAATTTGTAGTTTGTAATAACTTTTTAAGATTCTTGAATTTCTTTTGTTTTTGTTTTGGGCTTGGATATGGTTGAACATAGTTTCTTATGGATTTAGTTAACTTGGTTAACTTACTTATGAACTTCTCTTAATCATTACTCTCTTATTTTTCTCTTCTATTTATTTCTTTCAAATCTACTTCCTTTATCGCTCTTTCCTTTGTCGTATTGTGACAAAAAGGGGGAGAATTTATGATAATTTGCAATGTGCAATTGTGTGGATAGGTTGAAAATTTTTTCATTGCATGAAGTTGGAAGTAAGGGGGAGTATTGTTGGGAGAATATTGATGCATAATTCTTTAACCTGTTTATAACTGGTGCATGATTATTTGACCAGGCTAAAACTGGTGCATGATTCTTTATTGTGCGTGTTATGCTTATCTTATTATTATATAGTGTGTTTTGTCACTAATTTGACAAAGGGGAGAATTTATTGTGCGTGTTATGCTTATCTTATTATTATAAGTACTATGTTTTCTAGCTCCTATGATTGTCAAATTTTGTAGTGCCAAAACCTCTTGGATTTTCTATCTTGTGTAGCTCATCTTCATGTCAAATACAATTCTTGTACAAGCTCAAGATGATCCATTACAAGGTGTTCCGTTTTGAGATACAAGCATCAGAATTCAAATAAAACATCAATTGATAGTTCAAGCTTTCAAAGATTCAATAGTCATTACATTGGTACTCAAACCTCATGGTGAAATACAACTCATGTACCTCAATCTCAAGCTTCAAGATATTTCAAGTTCAAGCTTCTTAAGGTTACAAATCCAAGTTTTAAAGAACTTCAAGATGTTTCAAGTTCAAGCTTCATGTTTGTCAAGATCAACAATCAACCAAAGCAAAAGATGTTTTAAGGTTCAAACATCGCTTATAAGGTATGAATGACCCTATATTGACCATAGGATAGGTCATTTTGAATACATAATTTAATTGGGTCACTTTATAAGTGCATAGTCTGTTTTTCGACTAGTCTTAGACTATGTTCGACTAGTCCTAGTACTGACTCGACTAGTCCAAGAATTCTTCAACCAGTCATAAGTTTATTAATAATTTTCAGAATTTTTTGTTAAAGCCTCGACCAGTCCTGGAGACTGCTCGACCGGTCAAGTGAACAGTGCTCGACTTGTGTTTGACCTATCCTGTAAGCTCGACTCAAAGTCCAACAACTAAAATGAGTCCTACACGACCAGTCCTGGACAGGACTCAACCGGTCGTGGAGGCCACTCGACAGGTCGTCCAGGTCCTATGACCTGTCGTGGAACGATCTGATCTTATCGCGCTCAAAATTTCAAATGTCTGTTGGTCCTACGACCAGTCGAGCCGATCTCTGGGCCAGTCGAGTGGACGATTTCTGCACTTATAAATAGAGCATGATTTTCAGAGTTTTGTATCCAATTCAAGCAAAATTAAGACACCACTCCGAGAGATAACTTTGTGATATTCTTTAGCTATTTAGTGCTCATTTAATATTCTCTTTAATTAGCTTTTTGCATTTGATTTTGTATTCTATATTCCAATCTTATTTGAAGAAGGGATTGAAATTTTTCCATTTCTTGGAATCAAAATCAAATCAAGCTAGCCCAAGGTGATTTAACCTAAAATCTATTTAGAACTTAAAACCATTTCAATAGTGAGTGTGAACATTGAACATCTACAATTGAACTTCTACTTCGAATTGGTTCTACCGGGTTGCAACAAAGGAAAATATCCAGATAAGTATTTTACTATTTTGTAAATCTTATTCTTTTGGTTTCTTTGAGATTGTGCTAGAAAAATCTCTTTCTTGTGGTTTATCTGAGGTGATCCAGAAAACTCAGTGTGGGGTTTTTGAATTGTGTAAGCCCACTTGAAAGACACAATTGTAAGGGTTTTAGGTGAACCTTGAAAAACATATTTCATAGTGAACGTTAATATCCACTGTGTGAGGATATTAGGAGTGGAGTAGTTGTGTGGCTGTTGTTTAATAGTTGGTGTACACACAGGAGAACCACTATAATTCTTTGTGTTTGGTGGATGTGTGGTTTATTTCTTTATCTTTTATGATTTAAGATTGTGGGATGTATTTGTGGATGTGAATGTTGTAATCTTTACATTTCAGCATTGTGTGGTGAATGTTGTAATAGATTAGTTTCTATTTCTTTCATATCCTCTTTACTTTGAGTTTTTGATACTCACCCACGTTCTAGTAAGGTTGTCCTGCCATAAACCATTGGTTTTTGGTGTCAGGTTATCCTTAAAATCAAGTTTGTATCAACCTCTCAATACTAGATTTTTAAGGTTGTTATTTCCTTTAGTTATTTGCAATTCATTTGGCTATCTTATTAATTTTTATTTGGCACAGTCCTATTCACCCCAACCCCCCCTAGGACATATAGCTCGACTTTTTCACATACCCCATGATCAAACCCACAGAATGTCAATACAGCAATGCCAAAGCCCAAAGTGCACGTCAAAAGTGTTGCAGCGTGCACTTTTGTGCTGTGCACATTAACACAGCTACGCGCCTTGAGCTCCGAGTTGTATGAACGACTCAAATGAGATCAAAATTACATGGGCCCGACAATGATGTATTTATTATATCCATACCTTTTATCCATTTTTCTTGATTATTTTAGAGCATTTGGAAAAAAAATTGAATCATATCTAAAGCTCAAATGGACACATCGAAAATAGCAGTGAGGATAATGATTTTCACCAGTAAAAAATTTGATCTGAATCTGAAAGTGCCCCCGTTTGTCAATTAGCGTGAGTGTTGAGTCAGTCAGACTGTAGAGCCTCATAGGAAGATCAATTCAAGCGTCTGTCTCAACCGGATGTATGTAAACTCGTCACAGGTAAATCTAGCCTCACATCCCTTGTCCCAAAACACCAGGTATATAAAACCCTTAAAACAAACTAGAACATCATAGGGTTTTTAAGTTAAGAAAACTTTTTCAAAATAAGAAAATTCTCTAAGTTTTCTTGCTTTATCGATTTTATCGATACACATCTCGATATGATCGACCTGCGTTGTCAATGTCCTCGATACCTAAACGATATCATCGGAATGAGGACAAAAGTGTCCAGCAACTACATGAACATCTGAACGGATTTATCGATGTATCGATATACCTATCGATATCATCGATATTCAAATCTCGAGTCCATCGAAGGTGACTCAATAATATCGACAGACAGATCTCTGGTGCCCCTGTTTTTTCTTAAGAATATCATATATGCATCGATATATTGAAGACTCCTCGATACCATCGAAGTTCAAATCTCGATGATATCGGAAGACACTCGATGATATCGGTCTTGGGCGCCAAGTTCTTCCAGCAAAATATTTTAGGTTGGTTTATCTATGATCGGGGGTCACTCGATTAAATCGATATTCAAATGTCGATAATATCGATACGGTCTCGATTGCATCGAACATGGACATAAACTGTCCAACAAGCTTAAAGAAAAATCCATTGGATTTATTGATGCATCGACACGGGTATCAATATCATCGACATTCAAATTTCGATGATCTCGATGGTCCCTAGATCATTCTTGTAAACCTGAAATATTTTCAGTCAAGTCTCTCTCATTCTCAAATGTCGATGAATCGACACTAGTATCGATGAAATTGGAGTTCGAAATCCGATGACATCGACACCTGTTTCGATTCCATTGACCAGCTGACAAAAGGTTTCAAAAGCGTATGACATTTGAGTTTGTGTCATCGACCAGACCATCGATGCGATCAAGAGTATACACTCGATGATATTGAACCCGCTCGATGATATCGAACTCTATCATAAATGTGACCATTTTATATCCGTTGGAACCTTTTGCCTATATATAGAGGATTGTCTATTATTGCTGGGAGAGAAAGCAGAGAGTGCTTTTGTATGTTTTACCTTAGATCATATACCTAAAGCCCTTTCTCTAAGGAAAGTTCATCCTCCAATCCACCCTCATCATTGACATTCAATAGAGTGGGTTGGGGAATGAACTTCCGCATTCAAGGATCCTCCAACTACTACCTTAATGGAAAATTATTAAGCTGGGATGCCTTGAATGCATAATCGGAATCACTCTATCTTCCTTATAGGAAAACAGTTTATAGAGTAGGATTCCGTCTTAACCTTGACCCAACCTGAAGCCTCGCATTGGTACATCATTTGTGTTGTGGATCAAGGAAACCGAAGATTCTTCATTAACAAGGAGGAGATCTTCGTCAATGTGCTGAATGAGACTCATCCACTTATTTGTAAGTTATTAGAGTCCACAGGACACTTGTGATCATTCCTTTTTAGGATTGGGTCTTAGGTGTTTCTTTCCCTTGCAAGCCCTCGTAGAAGGCCTCCAGCGGGAGTGTACGTGGTGGGTGAGTTGTGTGGACCCTTGCTCTATGGAGAGCATAAACATCGTTTGAAGGTGAACTTATCTAAAGCTTTAGGTTCGAGGTGATCCGAGTGAAACCTCCGTTAGGGTCTTATGGAAGATCCTTGGCCAGTGTGCCTAAAAGTGGGTGCGTTGTGTTGACCCTTGCTCGTGAGAGCATAAACAGGCAGCCTCAGTATAGGTTGTAAAGGTTGAAGGTGAACCTGATTTAAAACCTTAGGTTTGAGGTGAACCGCTGTGAAACCTCCTTAGTAAAATCCGGCACACTCAAAAGTGAGTGCATTTGCCGGGAGTGGAGTAGATTGATCGTCGAACCACTATAAAATGATTGTGTTTGAGATTGATAATTGTTCTTGATTATTTGTGTGATTTCATTAACTGCCCTCATATCTGCTCATACTCCACACACAGTCACATCCATCATAAACTATAACTTGTCAGTTGTTTATCATTGAAATAGTTTTGTGATTGGATCCTCAATTTGGCTTGGAAGCCATTTGAGTTACTCTGATGATATCCTAATGCTTATCATGCCTATTCATTCAAGATTAGTGTAATAGGATTTTAAATAAATCATAAAATCTTTAAAAAGTCCTATTCACCCCCCTCTAGGACATATTGACATATTCCTACTTCAACTAAAGCGGTCTTCATCGCTATTTCAATTGGTATCAGAGCGGGTCACTCTTTAAGGGCTTCACCGCCTAGACAGTGATCTTGACTGAAGTTGGGAATATGGCCAAAGGAGAGGGCTCATCAGTCACTAGAGCTTAAATATTTGATGGATCAAATTATGCATACTGGAAGACTAGGATGCACTACTTTCTGAGATCTTTGGATCACGATGTTTGGGACATAGTTGAAAGTGGATATGTGCCACCAACTGAACAAATTGTACTTGACAGTGGCACAACCATCACAAAACCCAAACCCAAAGAAAAGTGGACAACGTTCGATAAAGAAAAACAAACTGCTGAAGCTAAAGCAATGAAGGCCATATACTGTGCCGTGTCCTAGGATATATTTAATCAGATAAGTATGTGTGGGACATCGAAGAAGCATGTGATTTATTGGAAACAACCCATGAAGGCACAAGCACTGTGAAGAGATCCAAACTTCGACTCCTGACTTCACAGTTCGAAAGTCTCAGAATGGAAGAGCATGAGACCTTTATGGAGTTTTTCACTAAGCTTAAGATCATTTGCAACTCCATGGGTGGATTGGGAGAAAAAGTTTCAGTTCCTAAAATCCGTAGGAAAATACTGAGATCACTGCCGGAACGGTTTAATCCCAAAGTAACAACCATTGAAGAATGTAAGAATATTGATGAAATGAAAGTAGAAGAACTAGTAGGTTCCCTACAAACTTTTGAACTACACTTCAAACAAATCCCTAAATCCAAAACAACTGTCCTAAAAACCTCAAAGAAAACAACAAATGAGGATAGTGGAAGTGAAAGAGAAGATGAAGATGAGGAAGTGGCTTTGTTGGCTCAACGATTCAGAAACTTCTTTCAAAGAAATCGTGGTCGTCCATTTAAAGGGAGAAATGTAGACAACAAACCTTCTACAAGCAAATTTGGTAAAAAGACCAAAGAACCATAATGCTATGCCTGTTAGAAGTATGGACACCTATCTACTGAATGGCCAAACAGAAAAACTAAGGGCAAGGCAATGGTTGCCACTTGGGATGATACAGATGAGTCAAACTCAGAATCCAGTGACTCAGAGAGCGATGGAGACCAAAAATCCTTGAAAATTCTTATGATCTCCACCACTCCAATCATTCTCAGTGAAACTAAAAATGAGAAAGAACCACAAGCCACTGAATCATTTTCGTCTGATAATGAGGAAACTGGAGAAGAAGAAGAAGAAGAAGAAGAAGAAGAAGAAAAGGATAAACTACAAGATGCTTATAATCTTCTCTACATTCATAGCATAAATATCCTTAAAAGACTTGGAATAGCGAAAAATAAAAGTAAGTTGCTGCAAAAAGATTTAAATAAAACATTGGAAAACAACACACAATTAATAAATGATCTGCAACAATATCATTCGGGTAATGATAGACTTGAACGAATCAATACCTCTCTTAAAAACGAGTCTGAGAAATTGAACAAACATGTTGAGATCTTAAAAGACAAAATTGTGCTCCTTCAAAATGAAAATCATACAATCCTGTTTGACTTAGAAGAATCTAGAAAGATTGCTAAGATAAACTGTAAGTTTTTCAAAAATGGTGAGAAGTTAGAAAGACTTTTAGGTATGAGAATATCTGAAAAAGACAAAAATGGCTTAGGATATGAACAAGTTAAAGCAAAAACTGGATATGGAGCACAAATAGAGAAATCTGGGGTTGCCAAAAGAAATACAAGAACTAACAGGATGAATGAACCATTAAAGCTAGTGGGTGAATCAAATGAGAAAGCTAAAACTACCACAACAAAAAATTCTGTTACAAAATGGGTAATTAAAGAAAAGAAAAATTGCCTTGCTACTCACACAAATCTTTTGACAGGCAAGAACACTAAGTGGTACTTAGATAGTGGTTGCTCAAGATATGTCACAAGTGATAAATCCCTTCTTTCAAACTATACAAATCTTTATAATGGGATAGTCACCTACGGAGACGAAACCACCGCCAAAGTAATTGGACAAGGAATCATAAGAGGAATTAATTCGTTAAAAAATGAGAATGCTTTCTGCATAAAAGGATTGACACATAATTTACTAAGCATATCTCAAATCTGTGATAATAAGCACGTGGTTACATTCAACAAAGATGAATGCGAAATCTTAGACCTATCAGGAAAAACAGTTATGAATGGTTGTCGCACAAATAACCACTGTTATGTCATCGAAGGCAAAGATAGGGTTGATTCCTATGCCTAAATGTCAAAATATGAAGTGAACAAGTCCAGGTCATGCATCTAGGTTTGGATATTTATTGAAGTGATGCAAATTTTACTGATCTTCAAATGATATATCTGAGGTTCCTCACCTCCATCTTTCGTATATAAACATTCAAATGTTTATAATTTTGATGTGTACAGTAATTGTACATAATTTTGTTGAGTATACTATTGATTCATAGAAACATTAAAAGTATACTTGAAAGGTCGTCTGTATGCTACAAAGGGAAAATATTCATCTTCGATATATCCCTCGATAAGTCATTCTCGATTAATCGATCAAGCGTTGTTCGCATCAACACCTCTTTGGAATGTAAAGAGCCATATGATCGAGAATGATATCAAAGACGGTCTCGATAACATCAGGGGAGCTACATCGATATCATCGGAACACTGATCGATGATATCAAAGACCGTCGCCCGATAAAAGGCAATCGAGCGAAATTTTTTTATTTTCTTTCTTAAAAGGGTTTCCGTTTTCTTTCTGCTAAAATCCTCGGCCGAAAGTACATCGTGGGTCCCGAAAGCTCCTCAAGATCTAGTATTATCCTTCCATTCCTTCCACTCTCGAGTCTATCTTGCTTATTGGTCGGGTACTTTCAGTTTCTTTAAAAGAGGAACTTTGTCCATTCTACCAAAATCTGTCGTTATGGGCAAAGACAAAGGAAAAGCATTTGGTCCGGGTGAGTCATGAAGGTCCACTCGACAAAAAGTGGTCACCTCAAGAGGAGGTGCAAGGGCACCGGAACGTGGGACCCCTACAAGACAACGCACAAGACATAGTGGGTCCTAGTCTACGGCACAGGCACCTCCACCGATGCCGGTCAATTCGGTCTTAGCAAAGTTCACTGGGAGAAAAGTTATTCCCGAGAGGAAAGTTGACAGAAGTTGTCTGATTCCTTATAATCTGGAACCTCTATTTGTCGCCATAGATTGATTACCAGTTCTCGACTTTGGGGGACCATATCAACTCGAATGGACATATAATTTCATTGGCGCCTATGATTCTCCAGTGTCCGACCTGTAAGACCCGTATCCTGGACTGTACCGTTCCATAGGTTTCCGCGATCTTCCCGGTTGAATTTCGTAACCTTCGACCCTTAACCGGCATTTGCGCGCGACCCTGATTCACACGCCATCAACCTGAGTCGACTAAACCCAAGACTTATACCTTAGCAACCGCGCCGTCACCACAGTTCTGATGCTGCGACTTGCGCGTCGATCCAATACTCTGGCCAGGAGATGTGGGCCGATGTTCGGTGCGAGAAAAATGCCACGCGTGCGAATTCTGAGAGAATCTCTATGACTTATCACATCTATCAATCAATCAATCCCATCAAGGGTCAAGTACATGTCAAGTACACCATCACCTCACACCCATCCCCAAGCAACCCCTAAAGTCAAAAGTTCTTACACAAGCCCATATCCCTTCTTACACAATCTACCCCAAAGTCAACAAATCACTCACCTCACCCATCACTCCATCAACCCTCTCTCTCTCAAATTCTCAAACTCATTTTTTCCAAGCAACCCAAAAAATCCCACGTCCAAGCTCTTCAAGCTCCATGAGAGAGCTTTGTGTGGCCCACTTTTTATCTCCCATCTCCACCATCCAAGTTTCATCTCAACCATTGGAATTGTCCCTTTGAGACTCTATCATGCATTGGAGGAAGAAGGAAGAAGAGCTCTCGAGGTGAGTGATTTTCTACGGTTGATTTTATGATTTGAGGGCCCACATGTGGTGGGACCCATTATGATGTATATTTTGTATCAAGGAGGGGCCCATAGTGGCGGGGTCCCTTCCATTTTCTCCGATCTCTCTCTCTCTCTCCCTCTCTCTCTCTTCGTGTGATGGCTGGTGGCCCACCTTGATGCATGATCGTATCCATGTCATCATCCAACCTACAACAGCAAGGCAGATGCTGTATTAGCACCGCCCAAGTCGTGAGCCCCACCATGAGATATGTGTTTTATCTACCCATCCATCCATTTGTGTGGGACCTACCCCACACGTGTGATACGTGTGAGGGTGGGGCCCACCAGATGTACGTGATTCATTCTCGTCCGTCCATCCAGCAGGACTGGAACGGCGAGCCACATGATGTATGCGTTGTGTCCACTCGTCCATCTGGACGCTGGACATTTCTGTCCTCTTATATGTATTATATATATATATATATATTGTTTGTGTGTAACGCCCTGAAATTCGGGGGTCGAGTATGAACTCATCTCCCGAGTTCCAACGCATCACTTATGCAACATACACAATGCTGGTTAAATGTTGTCTGAGTTAGCGCAATAAACATGAATGAGATTATACCAAAACAGTAAATCATACTCCAGTTCAATTGTATAAAGGCAAGCGGAAGACTGAAATTTTATATTCAAAGTATGTAAAGTAACAAAATTTTCTGAACTCCAGAGTATGAGTACTAGCTGAGTATCACTATACATGTAGTGTTTCTAAGTCAAAAACCAAAATACAATCCTCAAGAAAGGCCCTGAAAATCCCACGATGCAGCCGGCCTAAGCGAAGCCGTCAGAGTACCGCATAAAGGAGAACTCCTCCTGGTCCTCATCAAAGTCGGGCTCCGGCTCCTGAACCAAGGCGCCATCTACACCTGCGACAGAGTCTGGTGGGTGTTGCAAACACCGTCCCGTAACGTGGGAGTGAGTAGCTAACTCAGTGGAACAATAAAGCATAAGTTAACATGTTATCAAATCAATCAAGCAGTAATGATAAAGCAGTATAAATCAAACATTTCTAACTACTCTTGTTAAGTGCAAAAATGATATGACATGATGCTGTATGCCCTTGCCAAACCACCCTCAAGCGACATCATCTTACGTTCGCGAATGCTAACTCCCTCAGTGCGCCACATCTACAAAGCACATGCGGTGCGATGATGCTCATGATTACCAAGTTTTTATTAGTCCATTTCAACCAGCAGTATAGGGAAACTAAGGTACCTCCCTTGTATCATTCCCAACATGATCCATTCTAGGGTTGTCAATCCTAGATAATCTCATACGATATTATGGTTTGAGAAGCGTAGTGAAGGCATCGCAAAGGGCTCGTCACCCGTCAGCGCGGATACAGATCTCACCGTATGCGGCTCAATTGCTGGCCGTTAGCTCGAGTATAGGTCTCACCGTACTCGGCTCAATCACTAGCCGTCAGCTCGAGTACAGGTCTCACCGTACTCGGCTCAACTCACACTCTAGTTGCTGTGAAAGACTCATGGCCAATCACAGACCCTTGGAGTGTACTCGATGATACTACGGAGGACTCGTCGCCCGTCAGCACGAGCACAGATCTCACCGTACTCGGCTCTCGCCGAAGTATCGACAGCTCGAATACAGTGTCCCATACCACCGTATTCGGCTCACGAGTTAGTTGCGCAATGGTCACTACGGGGAGGCACATGGCCCCAGCGTAGGCCGACAGCTCGACCACGGTGTCCCATACCACCATGCCCGGCTCATGCGACTTAGCGGATCTAGGTACCATGGTTAAATGAGGATCGCCACTGGTAAGTTTGGTACCCTAGGTTCAAGCAGTAGCGACCAAACAGGGTGAACACACAGATACACTTCGGTTTAGTTGACGAGCCTGACTAGCTCGAGCGCACCACAAGTTGAACGATATGGAGCGCAAAAGCACTCCGTGTGGCCAACCACTATCGCCAACCAAAGTACGACTCGGGTTCGCCAGACACGTCCTTTGTCGCGACATGAATCTCAGCCACAATCGCAAGTCTGGTACTGAATGTGTGGACTATACACATAGTCCCAAACTCAAACAGTTTTCATCGATAACATGTGAAGTAAAGCATGATAAACAAGCAATACAAGCATGTTAGTAGGCATGTTATAAAGCATGAAGTAAAACATGAAGTAAAGCATGTTACAAAGCATGTTGTAAAGCATGTTGTGAAGCATGTAGTAAGGCACTATCCACATAGGGATACAAGCGAACCACCGCATGGAGGGAAGCCTACTTGTCTCTAAGGGAGTCGGGAATCCCACATCAGCACCTCTCCAAGGAACTAATACATGAACATTTGCGCACACGAGCGTTTACACAACTACTTAGAATACACTATTTCAACATACACGACGTATGTTAGCGAAATTTGTGTTAGGGCTGTCCCTTCGCCACGTGAGTATTTTACCCATGTATCTCACAATCATACAGCAAATAATCATTTCAATTGCATTTCCAAAATCCGCACGTATGCGGTATTTCTAGAATACGCAATTTCAATATACATGACATTTACACATGAACATGTATTTTTGCGATTCCTTTCGCCAAACTAGCATTTTATCCACATATTATATAATCAAACATTAAATAAACATGTCAAACATTTTCCCAAAAAAAATACATATACGGTATTTCTACGTATATCTAGAGTATGTGAAATTCCATACTCTACAACGTTAATCGAAACAGGAAACGGAAAGCACTTTGTACATGTGAATTTACACGCAGATCATGAATCTATCATTATCTGACATTGAAAGTGTTGAAAAACGTAACTTATACATTTAAAGTCCTCACCTTAGCCCTTGGAATTCCAACGAATCAGCAAGGGTATTGGAGCTTCCGTATACGGGAGTTTCCTAGCCTAAAGAGCGTAACCGATTAGCTTTTTCATAACCTACTACTATCCAACCTCAAATCAGACCTAGGGTTAGGGTTTCTTACCTTCAAATGGGATGGACACCGCCGGGAAAACACCTGGAATAAGGCGGTGTAGGCCGTGTGATGAGTGGAAGCAGCAGGAGGAAGATCGGCTACGAACTCTAAGCCCTTCTCTCTCTTTTCTCTCTCTCTCTCTAAGGGTTTGCTCCCAAATTCGTATGGCTGTGAGAGGGGCTGTTCTAAGCCCCTTTTATAGCCAAAAACATGTTTAAAATAGACTCAGGTTCAAGGGTGGCTGCATAAATAGGCAGTTCGCCACTTTTTAAGCTCAAAAGGGATGTTCTGGTGGCCCTCCTTGAGCCAAACGTAAGACTTAAGCTCACCATCTATGGATCTACGTGGGATTACGTTTTTGACTCGATCGGATTTTCAGATCGCACGTGGCGGACCACTTTCAGTTCAACGGTCAGTGGGCCACGATCAGAAATTCTGAGTACATGTAAATGTTCCTGAAATTTTTCTTAATCCGAGGGTGTAATTTGGTCTGATTCCGACGGTCAGGTTGCTTAATACTGACGCGCAACCGAATGATGCCAGATCACTATTCCTGATATTTTTATTTGGATGGGAATAGTGTTTTTCACACTCCCTCGCTCCGGATCGAAATAAATGGCCGTGGGACATCGGAATCATCTGATTTTTGAGATGATTGTCAAGCCTAGTGGGGCGGTCCTGGTTCCTTAGCTTCGTGTTAATCGGACTCCCGATGTGCGATCTAGACCCAATACGAAGTTTCGTTTCATTCCCGAGAGCAGCCGGGTAATGAGTTTGGCTCTAGACTTTAGGGTAACCTAGAGTCGCTAATTCTGCAAGTTTTGGATCTTGCAGATCGTATTTAAAGCGATCCCAACGGATTTCATGGCTAACCGAGTTTAGTACTTAGTTAACTTTGTTAAATTTCTAAAGGATTTAATGTTACGTGATTTTTGGTCGAGGTGGTACTCGACCCAATGTACGGAAATTTACAGGTCGTTACAATCTACCCCCCTTAAACAAAAAATTTTGTCCTCGAAATTTATACCTTTTCGTAGTCCTCGAGAATCTGAGGGTAGTTCTTTCTGACCTCGGCCTCAGTCTCCCAGGTAGCTTCCTCCTCGGAATGATGTGTCCAAAGTACCTTCACAAATGGGATGACCTTGCTACGTAGTACCTGCTCCTTCCTATCAAGGATACGCGTCGGGCGCAGCTCGTACGTCGCATCCTCACTCAACTGTACCTGCTCCCATCTGATGATATGTGCAGGATCAGGAACGTACTTCTTCAGCATAGAGACATGAAATACGTTGTGTACAGAAGCAAGTGGTGTAGGCAAGGCGAGACGATACGCCACATCACCCACTCGATCCAGTATCTGAAATGGACCGATAAACCTCGGTGTGAGCTTCCCCTTCTTCCCGAACCGAAGGACTCCCTTCATAGGGGAAACTCGGAGGAACACATGATCCCCGACCTCGAACTCCAGCGGTCGCCGCTTCGTATCGGCGTAACTCTTCTGTCTGCTCTGCGCTGTGAGTAATCGACACCTGATAATATCTATCTTCTCTGTAGTAGTCTGGACCAACTCCGGGCCAATCAGGCTACGCTCGCCAACCTCTGCCTAACAGTGCGGTGCCCTACAAGGTCGACCATATAGAGCCTCATATGGCGCCATGCCAATAGTCGCCTGGAAGCTGTTGTTGTAGGCGAACTCTGCGTACGGAAGACAGTCATCCCAGCTGTCCTTGAAGTCCAACACACATGCTCGTAACATATCCTTCAGAATCTGATTTACCCACTCTGTCTGCCCATCAGTCTGAGGATGAAACGCTGAACTTCAACTTCACACCCATCGCCTCCTGGATACGAGTCCAGAAGATGGATGTGAACCGCGTGTCTCTGTCCGACACGATCTCTAAGGGAACTCCGTGCAGGCGGACGATCTCACTGATGTACAATCTAGCCAGCTCGTCCGCAGAGTTCGTAACTCTGATAGGGAGGAAATAGGCTGATTTGGTCAACCGGTTCACAATCACCCAAATAGAATCATGTCCTTTCCTCGTCTTCGGCAGCCCTGATATGAAGTCCATGGAGATGAAGTCCCACTTCCACTCCGCAATAGGCATGGGCTGAAGCAGTCCGGGAGGTCGGCGATGTTCTGCCTTGACCTGCTGGCACGTCAGACACCGAGATACATACTCAGCAATGTGGGCCTTCATGTTATCCCACCAATAAGTCCGTCTCATATCCTGGTACATCTTCGTGCTACCAGGATGCATCGCAAGCTTCGAGTTATGGGCAGACTCGAGAAGCTCGCGTCTCAAGTCAGCCACATCAGGAACACATAGGCGGCCACAGAATCGTAAACCCCCATCAGAACCAACTCTCCACTCGGAGTCCACGGCGTCGCTAGCCTGCTCTCGAAGCTCAGACAGCCGTATATCGCCCTTTTGGGCCTCAACAATCCTGTCGTCAATAAGTGGCCACACCCGAACGTGCGCAACACACTCAAAAGGCTCCTCGACAGTGAGTTTCTGCTCGAAGTCCCGCACAAACTCCATCATGTCCCACTCGGCTATCATCAGCGGTGCCGCAAATGCAATCGCCTTCTTGCGGCTCAACGCGTCTGCCACAAGGTTCGCCTTGCCATGATGGTAGGAAACCTCGAACTTGAAGTCCTTCAAGGTCTCCATCCATCGGCGCTGTCTCATATTCAAATCCCGCTGTGTGAATATGTACTTAAGGCTCTTGTGGTCGCAGAAAAGCTCGAACTCCTCACCGTAGAGGTAATGTCTCCAGTGCTTCAATGCAAAGATGACAGCTGCCAACTCCAGGTCATGTGTAGGGTAATTCTCCTCGTGCTTCCTTAATTGTCTCGAGGCATACGAAATCACCCTATCCTTCTGCATCAGCACACAACCCAAACCAACGCGAGACGCGTCAATATAAACTGTATATTTCACCCCTTGCTCTGGCAATACTAGCACAGGGGCGGACGTCAACTTGTCCTTCAGCTCCTTAAAAGCTGCCTCCGCCTTCTCATTCCAGGCGAACTTCAGGTCCTTCCGAGTCAACTGCGACAATGGCCTGGCAATCTTCGAGAAGTCTCGAATGAAACGCCTGTAATACCCAGCCAGACCAAGGAAACTCCTCACTTCAGTAACCGACTCAGGCTGCTGCCAATCCTGAACCGCGGCTACCTTAGCAAGGTCCATTGCTATCCCATCCTTGGACACAACATGTCCCAGGAACTTGACTTCCTCCTGCCAGAAGTCGCACTTCTTGTATTGCGCAAACAACTGGTTCTTCTCTAACGTACCCAATACTGCTCGGAGGTGCTCCTCGTGCTCCTCCCGACTCGTGGAGTATATCAAGATGTCATCGATAAAGACGATGACGAATCGGTAAAGGAAGGGCCGAAATACCCGGTTCATCAGATCCATGAACACGGCTGGTGCGTTCGTCAGACCGAACGACATCACCAAGAACTCATAGTGCCCGAAGCACGTCTTGAAGGCTGTCTTTTGTACATCCTCCTCTCTCACGCGCAACTGGTGGTACCCTGACTGAAGGTCAATCTTCGAGAAATACTTCGCCCCCCTCAACTGATTAAACAGATCATCTATCCTGGGCAAAGGATACTTGTTCTTCACCGTGACCTGGTTCAACCTACGATAATTAATACACAACCGTAGCGACCCGTCCTTCTTCTTCACGAACAACACAGGTGCCCCCCAAGGAGACACACTAGGTCGAATAAAACCTTTCTCTACGAGTTCGTCAATCTGTTTCCGCAGCTCCTCCATCTCACATGGAGGCATACGATAAGTTGGCAACGAGATGGGCATCGCACCAGGCGTAAGGTCAATCAAAAAATCAATCTCACGCTGAGGAGGTAAACCAGGGATAGTCTTAAAGATTCCAACAAACTCCCGAACGACCGGCGTACCCTCTAATGTCGGACCATCAATCGGCACAAGTAAAGCGGCATAACAATCAACGCGGCAGGGCCAACTGACCTGCACTGGGAACGTGAAAGCTGTGCCGTCAGGTCCATAGGCCGTCACGATCCGAGCATCGCAATCTATCTCTGCCCTCATCTTGGCGAGCCAATCCATCCCAAGTATAACGTCGTAGTGCCATAGCGGAGCAACAATAAGGTCGACGAGCTCTGTGCTGCTACCCAAAACTATCGCACAACCCTCGCATAGCCGTGTGACATCCGAGAAGGTCCCAGTGGCCGTAGTGAGTCTCGTTCCCTTAGTGGGAATAGTATGCAAAGATAGGCGTTTCACCGCCCCACAAGAAATGATAGATGTAGTGGACCCAGTGTCCACCAGTAAAGAAACGGGAGTACCATGGATATGAGCCGTACCCTCGAAAGCCGTCGATGCCGATATCGACGTCTCTGGTGCCTCAGCAACAAGTGTATGTACCCGAGCCTGCTGCTGGCGGTTCGGCTGAGGAGCCAGGGGTCGCTATGGCGGCCTGAAGAACGGCACAGGAGGTCGGAATGAAGGATGTGCAAGAGCGGTCTGTAGCGGTGGAGCTGATATGGCCTGTGGATAAGGGCGACCCAATCTTTGCGGTGACGCAAATCTGCTAGCCCTCATGCGCAAGAAGTAGCTCTCGGTAGGGTGTCTTGGTTTCCCGCAAAACGTGCAGGTCACCAACGGGCGTCTCATGGGAACAACTGGCGTTGCGGCCCTGGGGGGAGAATCAGCCCGAGGCCTCTTGCTTAAGATAAGCCTGCTCTGTAAATCCTGCCGCGGTCTCGCAACCATAGTATCGCTTGATCGGGCCAAACGGTCCACATCCTCCTCGGCCGTCATAGACATGTGGACCAACGCCGCATACGTAGGGATAGTGTGGCAGCATAGCTTCGACCGTATGTCAGGTCGCAAGCCCCCAGTAAATCGTCGCATCCTCATCTGCTCATTGACGAGGATAGTCGGGACAAAGCGGCCCAACTCAGTAAATCGGTGCTCATACTCCATCACCGTCATGCCTCCCTGCCTGAGGCGCAGAAACTCATCCTCCCGCTCATGTCGATACGTCTGTGGGTAATACTTCTCGTGGAACCGAGACTCGAAAGCCTCCCAGGTCCACACGAAGTCCACTGCGACCGTGTGCAGCACACTGTCCCACCATAAGCTGGCCTCCCTCTCAAAATGAAGGTAGCCAACTCAACCTGCTCTGCCTTGGAGCAATGTAACATCCGTAGCATCTTGGAGATGCGGTCCAGCCAGAACTCCGCCTCCTCAGGTCTGTGAGAACCCGCAAATGAAGGAGGCCTCAAGCGCTGAAATCGCTCGAGTAGACCTCGCGTACCGACATCTCCAGTAGGAGGTGCAATGGGTGTAGGCAGAGGCACATCCTCAAACCGAGCAGGAGGCTCAGAATCCTCCTCAGGATGCGCAGATGTTGTAGGTGGAGTCGCACTACCACCGTGGGACAAGGCCTCAGCAATAGTGGCCATAAGCTCCTGATGCTGCTGCTGCTGCTGCATCTGCTGCTGATGCATCATCATCATCAGCTGCTCAAATCTATCAGGCGGTGGAGCAGCCTGAGAATCATGCTGCGCAGCAGATGACGGCCGATACTGCTCACGGACCGGGGGCGTGTATGGTGGCTGTCCACCGCTAGGACCAGCAGAAGGCTGATCAGATCCCAATCCTCGGTCCGCAGGACCGCCACTACCAGAAGGAGTCTGGTCCATAGAGCCGGTCAAACGAAGATGTGCCGTGCTCCGTGTATACTGCCGCGGCATGCCCTATACAACATAGGGTAGATCATTTGTGAGATAAAGCACAATACACATCATAAAGCACTTAAGCATTCCACACACATCATCAATACAAAGAGGCTACGTGCTTTTCATTCACCCAAAATTGTCATAATACATGGACTACAGAGTTACATGAATCACGACAGAAAGCCACATAATAGCCAATACATCTACTACAACAAACACCTAAAACATGCTACTACCTAATACAACATTTGCATAAAAACACAAACCACCTAACGCGGTAACCAAAACAAACACAACATACAACAACATGGATGACTAAGCATCCGAAGCAGGCGGTGGAGGAGGAGCATTCTTATCCTGCGCACAGCACAGGATGGCCTTCAACGTACGGGACATCTTCTTGAAACTTTTCTTCATATAGGCTTCATTCTCTTCAAGCTTGGCTCGAACTTGACCAATCTCTTGCTGCAGGGCGGCTTGCCCCTCCTCAAGACGGGCCAATCGCGCATCAAAAGCATCCCGATCCACACCCTGTTCCTGAGCCGCAGGGGGTGGACTTTCCTCGGTGTCCTGAGCCTCTGATTCTTCTTCCTGTATGTCATCACTGCCCTCCTCATCACTCTCCTCGCCGGCACTATCCGACTCATCTCCAGATTCGTCGAGTCGGGCTTGCCGCTGTTGAGGGCCGATCTTCATATTCTTGAGTGTCGCTTCACTTATGATTCGGACAGGTGCAAGATCCTCCATATTCAATCTGTAGCCCACATCACGAGCCATCCTGCAGATAAGACGGCCAAATGGGAGCGAAAGATCGTTCCTGGCAGAACGAACAACCTGAACTATCTGGGATAGGATGAACGTGGGCAGACATATGTCATCCCCATGTCCCATCTTATACAAAAAATCCACCATCAAACGAGTACATTCCGTGCGGTTACCCGACCGTGGGTACACATTGTAGGTGAAAATGTGATGGAGTAAACGGAAGTCCTTGGCCATCTTTGTCGCCGCAATGCAATTTCCTCTCTTCCAAGTAACCCGACGACCACAGAGATATCGCGTGCGGCGATCCCTTTCCCACGCACTTCTGGAGAAGTTATCACTGGGGTGTACTTGAAAAGGCCAAGCTATATGTCCTAGAGGGGGGGTGAATAGGACTATGCCAAATTTAAAATAAAATTAGCGAAAATAAATTAAACCAATAGCCTTACAATATGAATCAATTCACAATGCTAAATTTAAATCACCTTGATAAATAGGTATTAAGAGATTGATACAAATTCAGTTCTAAGGACAACCTTACACCATAATAAACAAGGGCTTATGGTAGGACAACCTTATTTCTAGAACCTCTTTTGGATCAAGGACTCAATTTTAATATAAGTAAAAGAAATAGCAAGGAATTGAAATTAAATGCAGAAGTAAGATCTAAATTATTACAACAATCCCCACACTTGCTTGAAATGTAAATAGTTACAACATTCACATCCACTTGTACATTCCACACAATCGAATGATAAAAGATATGAAAATTAAGCAAGCATTCAAACCACAAGGCAAAGAGTTATAGTGGTTCGCTTGTGTGTACACCAACTGTTTTTCAACAGCCACACAAAAAGCTACTCCACTCTTAATATCCTCACACAGGGGATATTAGCATTTACTATCAAATAGGTTTTCACAGGTTCACCAAAAACCTTTACAATTGTGTCTTTTTCACTTGGGCTTACACAATTCAAAAACCCCTCTTTTCTGAGTTTTCTGGTTTTCCTCAGACAACCAACACAATGAGATTTTTCTGGTTCAACCTCATACAAAACCAGTACAATGAGATTTTTCTGGCTTAACCTCAAACAGAACCAAAAGAAATGAAATTTTACAAAATTGTAAAATACCTGGATTTCTCCTTTTCGTAGCAGCCCGGTAGAACCAATCAGAGTAGATGATTGAATGTCAAAGTTCAATTTCCAATACTCACATTCATAAGGTTCTAAATTCTAATAGATTTTAGATTTAACTCGTTGGGCGTAGCTATATTTGATTTTGATTCCAAGAAGAAGGAATAAGATAATTCCTCTTTTCAAATGCGATTGGAATATAGAAACAAAATCAAATTAAATAAGCTAGCAAAAAGGAATATTAAATAAGCATAATCTAGCTTAAAATAAACACAGACTTATCTGAGAGTGATCACTTGAAAATTCTTAATCTAGCTTAAAATAAACACAGACTTATCTGAGAGTGATCACTTAAATAAGCATAATCTAGCTTAAAATAGAATGGAGTTGAAGAGTGAAAACTCTGAATTTCGTGTTCAATTTATAGAAGCAGAAATCGCTCCTACGACTGGTCTTAGAAACCTACGACTGGTCGTAGCTCTAACAGATTTTTGAAAAATTAAGCGCGATCTTTGAAAGCCATTCCACGACTGTCGTGAGTACCCTACGACTGGTCGTGGGTCACCTACGACTGGTCGTAGATCCCAACGACTGGTCGTAGGACCAGGGATTACATTGCTGGACTTTGAGTCGTAGCTCCACGATTGGTCGTGGACGAGTCGAAGCCACACCTACGACCGGTCGAAGGATCTCCAGGATTGGTCGTGGGCGTACCAAAAAATTCTGAAAAATCTTCAACAACTTAGGACTGGTCGTGGAATTTCTTGGACTAGTCGAACCAATGCTAGGACTGGTCGAACAAGAGCTAGGACTGGTCGTAGAATAGACCAACCTTATGTAAAATAAATATTTGATTAATGTATCCAAAGTGACCTACTTAAAGGGTCAACCTAAGGTCATTCAAACCTGAACCATGTCGTATGGACATTGAACTTCAACCATTCAACGAATGTAGATATTTTGAACCATATCAGGCTTGAGATCTTGAACTTGTTGTAGCTTTAAACTTGAGATCTTCATCAACATAAAACTACTTTATGCGTTGCTTCTTCAGACTTGAACTTCAACATTGTAGCTTCTTGAGGCTTCAACATGTAGCTTCTTGAGGCTTCAACATGTAGCTTCTTGAAGAATTTATGCAGTGTCTTGAATTCAAATAAATGATCATACAAGTACAGGACACAGATAGATGTTTTGACACATCAAAATTTGACAACCAAAGGAGCATGAGACCATAACACTTACAATCTCCCCCTTTGTCAAATTTGTGACAAAACACCCAAATTATAATACGTCAAGTTGAAACGAAGTACACACAACATATTCACAACAAGTTCAACAATAGAGAAGCATACACACCACAAGTTCATCAATAGAGAAGCATGCACACCACAAGTTCATCAATAGAGAAGCATGCACAGATATATATGATAGCATATCTCCCCCTGAGTAATAGAAAATAGGAGCACAACTCCCAAAACTTCTCCCCCTTTTTGTCACAAAATGACAAAGGAAGAAGAGCAGCAATGATAATGAATATAGCAGTTAAAATATAGTTTCAAGAGAGCTTTAGTGCATAATTCAAAAAGTCAGTGAGTATGTAAAGTTAAAAAAAATATTACAGACCCATCAAACGTTCAGTCAGAACCCGAGGATGGAGCAGGATTAGAAGGATCAATTTTGTGTAAACCCTTAGCAATCCGCCTCATATATTTGCGTAGATAAGAGAATTGCGTGTCTTGGGTAACACGAATTTGAGCCACTTGCTCTTGAAGGGAGTTCAATCTCTCATCAAAATCAGAGGGCTGAAAATCAGGATCATCAGCCGAGTCTGACTCAAGTTCTTCAAATATATCATCCATATTCACGTCTTCAGTAGGATCACCAGCTTGACCTGCATCTCCTGCTTCAGCACCACCGCCACCAGCATCCACTTGGCCATCAGCCAATTCTAAAGTCATCTTGTTAATATTGGAATTATTAAAAGGGAGATGATGGATGGGTTTTTCTCTAGTAGGCATAGCCACGAGCATATGATTTGCCAGCATAGTCAATAAATAACCAAAGGGTATATCACTATGTCCAGGATGGTGACGAGACAGAATAATGGAATGACAAATTAAAGAAGGTAAACAAATTTTTTCACCAGAGATGACAGAATGCAAAACATGAACCATAAAAGCAGTGAGTTCGGTTTTATTACCAGCACGTGGATAAGGATTAGAGATGAAAATCCTATGAAGTACCCTGTGTCTGGGTAACAAAAACCTTGAGGGAAGTGCATGACCTTTATGAGTCCAGTGAACATCCAAGTTACATAAATCTCTAGTAAGCATTCTTCATTCAGATTCTGAGAGACTGTCATGTAAAATATTAATTGGAATGCTCTCATCATTAACAGGTATTTCCATAATGTCGGCAATCAAATGACGATCCACTAAAAACAATCCTTCTTGAGTATCAACTTTAAAAGTTAAATTCTCAAGAGAGAAATCACAGATACATGCAAACATGGATTGGGCAATGGACTGGTATGCAGCTCCACCCCAATGCAAAATGTTATCCCATCCCACAGATTCCAACAAAGGAGGGATACCAAATGAAGCAATGTGATTAACATTCACAGGACGTTCAACAATAACATTGCGCATACGCAAATCCCGAACATTAGGAGGATCATTTTCGGGAGACCGAAGATGCCGTTGTGTAATAGAAGTTGACCTAGATGAAGAGGGACCTCTAGTAGTTTTCTTTTTACCTCTAGCATCCATTTTCAAATGAGGATTTCAAGGAAACAACAAAATGCAAGATAGAAGAAATGGGTTTTAGTTAGAATAGATTTTTTAAGATAAAACCCCAATCTTGCAATGAACGACCAAATAGATTCCACAAGAATGAGATTTGAAGTACTAATATCAAGAATCTACAATAAAAATGCAAAGGAACCACTAACCTTGAAGTACTAAAATGGTGGGTTCGACCGGTCGTAGCTAGAGCCGTTGGAAGGTAAAAAGAAATGAGGAAGAAGAGTCAAAATCCCCAAATTAAAGTGAAATCCCGATTTTCACGACCGGTCGTGTAAGTGTTCGACCGGTTGTTTACACTCACGACTGGTCGAGTACGACTCAAAATTTGTAAAAATTTTTTCAAATAATTTTCAAATTTAAGCAAATAAATCATCAAACTTATGTACATTATGATACACCAAATCATGCAAATTCAATTTAAATTGCACATACCGAGATCAAACTTTAATTTATTAAACCTACTTTTGTCGAGCGGTTTAGTGAAAATGTCCGCAAGTTGAGTCTCGGTTGGAATGTAATCCAAATATATTACCTTTTCTTCCACTAATTCACGAATGTAATGAAATCTAATGTCAATATGCTTAGTACGTGAATGCTAAACTGGATTTTTAGAGATATTTATTGCACTGGAATTATCACAAAATAAAATCATAGAATCTTGAGTAATTCCATAATCGCTTAACATACGTTTCATCCAAACAAGTTGAGTACATGCATTTCCAGCAGCAATGTATTCAGCCTCAGCTGTTGATAGCGATATAGAACTTTCCAATGTAGAAACAACCACTACTGGTTGATTTCCTATCATCAATGTTTCCAGCCCAGTCAGCATCTGCGTACCCGGCTAATTGAACATTAGTCTCATGTGGATACCAGAGACTCAGTTTAGTAGAACTTGCGACATATCGCATAATCCGCTTAACAGCAGTTAAGTGAGATTCTTTAGGATTTGATTGATAACGAGCACAAATACCAACACTCAAAGCGATATCTGGTCTACTAGCAGTCAGATAAAGTAAACTACCAATCAAACTACGATACAATTTAGGATCCACATCATTACCTGTAGAGTCTTTTGAGAGTCTCAAAGTTGTACTCATAGGAGTATCAAAATTTTTACCTTTTTCAAATCCAAATTTCTTGATTAAATTCAAAGCATATTTGGTTTGAGAGATAAAAATTCCATCAGGTTGTTGTTTAACTTGCAACCCTAGGAAATAGTTTAATTCTCCTACCATGCTCATTTCGAATTTAGACTTCATCAAATCTGCAAACTCAACAGTCATGTTAGTACAGGTTGATCCATAAATAATATCGTCAACATATATTTGAACCATTAGAATATCATCGTTATGTTTCTTACCAAAGAGTGTCTTATCAACACATCCCATCTGAAAATTATGACTCAGTAAAAACTTAGTTAGTTTTTCGTACCATGCTCTGGGAGCTTGTTTCAAATCATAGAGAGCCTTCTTAAGACGATACACATGATCAGTAAATTTAGGATCTTCAAACCCTGTAGGTTGTTCAACATATACCTCTTCATGTAAATCACCATTCAGAAAGGCACTCTTTACATCCATTTGATAAATGTTAATCTTTCTAAAACATGCAATGGAGATAAAAAGTCTGATTGATTCAAGACGAGCTACAGGGGCAAATGTCTCATTATAATCAATACCTTCAATTTGTGTATACCCCTGTACAACTAGTCTTGCTTATTTCGAATAATATTTCCAAGTTCATCAGATTTGTTTTTGAAAATCCATTTTGTTCCAATAATATGTTTATCTTTAGGTCTAGGAACAAGATACCAAACATCATTTCTGACAAACTGATTAAGTTCTTCTTGCATCGCAAGAATCTAGTTTTCATCCGAAAGTGCTTCTTTTACATTAACCGGTTCAATCTGGGATGTAAGGCACACGTAGTTACATATGTCCTCTAATTGTCTACGAGTGCGCACACCAGTGAGAGGGTTTCCAAGTATTTGAGAAGTTGGATGATCTTTAACAGTCCTTAATTCAGAATTAGGTTCACTTGATGAAGTTTCTTGTTTTTCAATTTTAAGTACTTCATCATTATCTGAACTAGGGACAGGTGTATTCAAAAGATCGTCAATCACAACATTTATTGACTCTTGAATCACACCGGTCCTGTTGTTCAGAACACGATATGCACGACTGTTTAAAGAATATCCTAAAAAGATCCCTTCATCACTTTTAGTGTCAAATTTTCCCAAATTTTCACGGTCATGCAAAATATAACACTTGCTGCCAAAAACTCGAAAGTATTTGACGGAAGGCTTTTTCTCAAACCACATTTCATAAGCCGTTTTATTATTAGTTTTACAGATATAAACACGGTTAATAATGTAGCAGGCTGTATTCACTGCTTCAGCCCATAGATTCCTAGAGAGCTTCATGCTATTTAACATAACATTTCCCATTTCTTGAAGCACTCTATTCTTCCTCTCGACAATTCCATTTTGTTGAGGAGTTTTAGGTGCAGAGAATTCATGCGATATTCCCTGATCGCTACAGAATTTCTCAAAACCGCTATTTTCGAATTCGGATCCATGATCACTACGGATCTTGTTGACTTGAGAACATTTTTCAGTTTGAATCCGTTTTATAATCTTTTTCACTTCATCAAGGGTTTCTGATTTATCTCTCAAGAATGAAACCCAAGTGTATCTTATATAATCATCTACAATAACTAAGATGTATTTTTTGCCACCTCGACTTTCCGTTCTTGTTGGTCCTATAAGATCCATCTGGAGAAGCTCGAGTGGTCTTGTGGTGGTATTGGAGTTCACCTTTTTGTGAGAGCTCCTAGTTTGTTTACCATACTGGCATTCACCACAAATCTTGTCTACTTTTTGTATCTTTGGTAGACCTCTAATTAGTTCTCCTTTGCTCAATCTGTATAAATTTCGATAGTGTACATGTCCGAGGCGTTTATGCCATAATTCTGTCTCATCGGTATGGACTATGTAACACGTTTGTTTAGATGAGCTACTATCGCTTACTATATAGCAGTTTTCAGAAGTTCTGCGACCAGTTAATATTACAGAACCCTTTTCATTTATAATTTCACAACCTTGATTAGAAAATTTAACATTATGGTTGTTATCGTATATTTGAGATATGCTCAACAGGTTGTGTTTTAAACCCTCAACATATAAAACATTTTTAAATAAGGGAAGGTTATAGAGTTGAACCGTACCTTTGCCAATTATCTTGCAGTTGCTACCATCACCAAATGTGACTGACCCATCAGCCATATCTTTAAGATCGGTGAATAGTGCTTTGTCACCTGTCATATGTCTGGAGCATCTACTGTCTAGGTACCAGTTCGAATGGCTTGTAGCTTTGAAAGCAGTGTGAGCAACCAAACAGGCAACCTTAGGAACCCATTTCAGTACAGTTTTAGGTTTAGGAGAATAATTGGTCTTCTTTTGTTTATATTTGTAAGAGTGACCTAATGAGTTAGATTTTAATAGCTCCTTAAGTAAATCAACAATTTTTTCAGCTAGTGGGTTTCGAATCTGATTTTTGAAATTTACATAGCTGCTTTTGGGTTTATGAAAAGTTTTTGTATTTTTAGAAAAAACTTGACTAGTACCTTTTCCTTTTGAGTTAGAAGTCTCTCCTTTCACAAAATTGGAAGGCGTATTCTTCTGTTTAGGAGATGTGTTTTTATCATAGCCCAACCCGGATCGATCGCCACATTTTCTTGATCCGGATAATAATTTTTCTAATTTTGGATCACCTTGGGCATATCTCCATGTGTCCTTCAAACTCAAAAGAGAAGATACTTCATTTTTAAGTTTCTCATTTTCAGATTTCAAATTTTCAATTAGGGAGGTTTTGAATTCTAGATCACACTTTGATTTTTCAAAACAATCTGAAATTTGAGATTTTTCTAAAACAAGAGTTTCAAAACATTCTTTAAGTTTAAAAAACTTTTCTTTTTGAAGTTTAAGTTTGACAGCAATTTTACAACTTTCTTTATATAAGGCATTGTAAGCATCTTGAAGATCTTCATCAAATTCATGATCACTATCCAAATTCTCTTCACTAGTTGAATCATCGTGATCGGAAAAGGTAAACTTGGCTAGAGTCATAAGGGCCTTAAGTTCACTGCACGACTTAGTTTCTGAATTTTCTGACTCAGAAGAGGCTTCAGAATCAGACGATTCATCCCAAGTAGCCAACATACCCTTCCTTTTGGATCTGTCCTTTTTAGGACATTTATTTGCTAAATGCCCATATTCTTGACAGTTGTAGCATTGACTATCTTTCAATGATTTCCAAGTTTTAGACTTAGGTTTGGAACGTTTCTTTTCATTTCCCTTTTGAAAATCGACTCTTTTCTTACTTTTGAAAATCTTATAAAACTTTTTCGCCAAAAGGGCCATATCATCTTCAGACTTTTCTGAATCTGAATTTTCTTGAGTAATATTTTTAGATGACTTTAAAGCGATAGATTTACCTTTAGGAGCTTTAAAACTTAATTCATAGGTTTGTAAAGAACCAACTAATTCCTCTACCTTCATATTATCCGTATCACGAAGTTCCTGGATTGCGGTTACCTTTGAATTGAACCGTTCAGGAAGAGAGCGTAGTATTTTTGCACACACTTTACTTTTTGGGATCTTATCGCCAAGACCCCACATTGAGTTTACAATGTCATTCAATCTAGTGTAAAATTCCATAAACATTTCATTTTCCTCCATATGAATTTCTTCAAATTTAGTTGTGAGGAGTTGGACTTTAGATTTCTTGATAATTGAAGTACCTTCGTGTGTCATTTCTAAAATATCCCAGGCTTGCTTTGCAGCATCACAGGATATGATTCTTTTGAACTCATCCGGTGATAGTGCGCAAGTGATTGCATTTAGTGCTTTAGCATTATCACTACTCTCATTTTTCTGAAGTGAGGTCCATTGGTAATACGGTGTAATTTTCATAGATTTTGAACCATCAACACCAGTTACTTCCATGATAGGAGGTTTCCATTCAGTCACTGTGGCTTGCCACACACTTTCATCTATTGATTTGAGGAAGATCCTCATTCTGGCTTTCCAATAGGCATAGTTGGAGCCATCAAAGGGAGGAGGCCTAGTAACTGAAAGGCTATCAAAATTTGACATCTTTTTATATAGCTTAGATCGTTAGCTCAGGAAATAAATCCAAATAAAAAGCAACAAATATGAGCTATTAAGCTTTGATACCACTTGAAAAGGCCAAGCTATATGTCCTAGAGGGGGGGTGAATAGGACTATGCCAAATTTAAAATAAAATTAGCGAAAATAAATTAAACCAATAGCCTTACAATCTGAATCAATTCACAATGCTAAATTTAAATCACCTTGATAAATAGGTATTGAGAGATTGATACAAATTCAGTTCTAAGGACAACCTTACACCATAATAAAAAAGGGCTTATGGTAGGACAACCTTATTTCTAGAACCTCTTTTGGATCAAGGACTCAATTTTAATATAAGTAAAAGAAATAGCAAGGAATTGAAATTAAATGCAGAAGTAAGATCTAAATTATTACAACAATTCCCACACTTGCTTGAAATGTAAATAGTTACAACATTCACATCCACTTGTACATTCCACACAATCGAATGATAAAAGATATGAAAATTAAGCAAGCATTCAAACCACAAGGCAAAGAGTTATAGTGGTTCGCTTGTGTGTACACCAACTGTTTTCCAACAGCCACACAAAAAGCTACTCCACTCCTAATATCCTCACACAGGGGATATTAGCGTTTACTATCAAACAGGTTTTCACAGGTTCACCAAAAACCTTTACAATTGTGTCTTTTTCACTTGGGCTTACACAATTCAAAAACCCCTCTTTTCTGAGTTTTCTGGTTTTCCTTAGACAACCAACACAATGAGATTTTTCTGGTTCAACCTCATACAAAACCAGTACAATGAGATTTTTCTGGCTTAACCTCAAACAAAACCAAAAGAAATGAAATTTTACAAAATTGTAAAATACCTGGATTTCTCCTTTTCGTAGCAGCCCGGTAGAACCAATCGGAGTAGATGATTGAATGTCAAAGTTCAATTTCCAATACTCACATTCATAAGGTTCTAAATTCTAATAGATTTTAGATTTAACTCGTTGGGCGTAGCTATATTTGATTTTGATTCCAAGAAGAAGGAATAAGATAATTCCTCTTTTCAAATGCGATTGGAATATAGAAACAAAATCAAATTAAATAAGCTAGCAAAAAGGAATATTAAATAAGCACAATCTAGCTTAAAATAAACACAGACTTATCTGAGAGTGATCACTTGAAAATTCTTGAATTGAATGGAGTTGAAGTGTGAAAACTCTGAATTTCGTGTTCAATTTATAGAAGCAGAAATCGCTCCTACGACTGGTCTTAGAAACCTACGACTGGTCGTAGCTCTAACAGATTTTTGAAAAATTAAGCGCGATCTTTGAAAGCTGTTCCACGACTGGTCGTGAGTACCCTACGACTGGTCGTGGGTCACCTACGACTGGTCGTAGATCCCAACGACTGGTCGTAGGACCAGGGATTACGTTGCTGGACTTTGAGTCGTAGCTCCACGACTGGTCGTGGACGAGTCGAAGCCACACCTACGACCGATCGAAGGATCTCCAGGACTGGTCGTGGGCGTACCAAAAAATTTTGAAAAATCTTCAACAACTTAGGACTGGTCGTGGAATTTCTTGGACTAGTCGAACCAATGCTAGGACTGGTCGAACAAGGGCTAGGACTGGTCGTAGAATAGACCAACCTTATGTAAAATAAATATTTGATTAATGTATCCAAAGTGACCTACTTAAAGGGTCAACCTAAGGTCATTCAAACCTGAACCATGTCTTATGGACATTGAACTTCAACCATTCAACGAATGTAGATATTTTGAACCATATCAGGCTTGAGATCTTGAACTTGTTGTAGCTTTAAACTTGAGATCTTCATCAACATAAAACTACTTTATGCGTTGCTTCTTCAGACTTGAACTTCAACATTGTAGCTTCTTGAGGCTTCAACATGTAGCTTCTTGAGGCTTCAACATGTAGCTTCTTGAAGAATTTATGCAGTGTCTTGAATTCAAATAAATGATCATACAAGTACAGGACACAGATAGATGTTTTGACACATCAAAATTTGACAACCAAAGGAGCATGAGACCATAACACTTACAGTACTTGACCACGCGGTAGCTTCGTGATCCGAGCCACTTCATCCACTGTAATCGTGCGTCTAATGCCCCTCACAGAAACAGTAAACTGAAGAGGCTCAACGGATGCGTCCACGATGTGAGCATAGAAAGCGCGAACCATGTTCTCACATGCAGGGGACTCGCCATCAAACATAGAGTTCCAACCGATGTCCACCAGGCGATCCATCAGTGGGTGTAGCCCAAACACCCTTTCATCCACGTGAGCTTCAAACACAACCTTGCTGCCCGCGAAGCGCCCATATTCCATGCCTATCGGGTAAGCATTTCCGACTGGATGGTCAGGATCCAGGTCCCGCTTCGACCTAAACTCCCGCACGGTGCTTGTGCCGGCCCCGACATCGGATCTTCTTCGGGAATGGGCTGGCCTACTTGGGCCGGCATCATCAGCCGTGGTTTTCCTCTTTCCCATGAGAGATAGGATGGAGGAAAAGGAGAAAATGGTAGCCACCACACCAAGGAGGGCCATAGAAAATTGCCAAAATGGGGGAACAAGGGGCTGATCTCTTTGCTCCACCACAAACAACAATCCAATGGGTGTGGAAGGAGCACTAGAGGTAGGAAATGAAGAAGAAACAAGAAGAAAGTGGAATGGGTTAGTAGATTACCCGATTTTGAGCTCCAAGGAGGGGTATGAGAGCTCCAACTTGAGAAAATGAGGGAAGGAGAAGGCTAGGGCTATTGTGGAAGGTTGGGGTGTGTGTGTTATGGAAGAAAATGGAGGATTTGGAGGTTTGGAGGGATGGGTTTTGAGAAAAATCGGATTTGGGGGTGGAGGTGCTTGAAAAGAGGGGTGAAATGAGAAGAAGGGTGCTCCAACCCCTTTTATTCCAACCAAATGCCAAAATGGCACGTGCCACAGTGTAGAGGGGGTCAGGCCGACCCACCTCACGCTCGGAACCACGCCGGAAAGCCGGCCGGACCGCAGTCCGCTGCCCGAACCGCGGCGCCGCCACGGCCGGACTTGGCCGGAGCCGCGCTGCCTCTGTGGGGACCACTTTGCCATGTGCCCAGGGTGCCAAATGCACCCTGGTTCAATCTTAGACCTTGGTTTATGAACGTGGGGGGCCCCCGACCTCAGTCCGGCTCTATAACGGGTAGTTCCGAAAAAGTTTTGAACCAATCTGATTTTTTTCTGATTAAAAAGGACTGATTTTGGGTGGATAGTGACCTGGACACGTCAATAGACGGTCTAGGAACGATTTAGAGTCCCTGTGTGCGGTCAGGATCGAGCACCGGCTCGATCATCGTGTCCGTTTTTAATGAATTTTGCCGAACGGTGAAATCGGGAGACCCTAGGACTGTTTCTAAAATTTTGCGCACCCTCCTAAGTATAATGCGTCAGCGTACGTAGTGGGGACATAACTCAGGTCCGGTTTTAATCAAAATCATGCTCTGATACCAACTTGTAACGCCCTGAAATTCGGGGGTCGAGTATGAACTCATCTCCCGAGTTCCAACGCATCACTTATGCAACATACACAATGCTGGTTAAATGTTGTCTGAGTTAGCGCAATAAACATGAATGAGATTATACCAAAACAGTAAATCATACTCCAGTTCAATTGTATAAAGGCAAGCGGAAGACTGAAATTTTATATTCAAAGTATGTAAAGTAACAAAATTTTCTGAACTCCAGAGTATGAGTACTAGCTGAGTATCACTATACATGTAGTGTTTCTAAGTCAAAAACCAAAATACAATCCTCAAGAAAGGCCCTGAAAATCCCGCGATGCAGCTGACCTAAGCGAAGCCGTCAGAGTACTGCATAAAGGAGAACTCCTCCTGGTCCTCATCAAAGTCGGGCTCTGGCTCCTGAACCAAGGCGCCATCTACACCTGCGACAGAGTCTGGTGGGTGTTGCAAACACCGTCCCGTAACGTGGGAGTGAGTAGCTAACTCAGTGGAACAATAAAGCATAAGTTAACATGTTATCAAATCAATCAAGCAGTAATGATAAAGCAGTACAAATCAAACATTTCTAACTACTCTTGTTAAGTGCAAAAATGATATGACATGATGCTGTATGCCCTTGCCAAACCACCCTCAAGCGACATCATCTTACGTTCGCGAATGCTAACTCCCTCAGTGCGCCACATCTACAAAGCACATGCGGTGTGATGATGCTCATGATTACCAAGTTTTTATTAGTTCATTTCAACCAGCAGTATTAGGAAACTAAGGTACCTCCCTTGTATCATTCCCAACATGATCCATTCTAGGGTCGTCAATCCTAGATAATCTCATACGATATTATGGTTTGAAAAGCGTAGTGAAGGCATCGTAAAGGGCTCGTCACCCGTCAGCGCGGATACAGATCTCACCGTATGCGGCTCAATTGCTCGCCGTTAGCTCGAGTACAGGTCTCACCGTACTCGGCTCAATCACTAGCCGTCAGCTCGAGTACAGGTCTCACCGTACTCGGCTCAACTCACACTCTAGTTGCTGTGAAAGACTCGTGGCCAATCACAGACCCTTGGAGTGTACTCGATGATACTACGGAGGACTCGTCGCCCATCAGCATGAGCACAGATCTCACCGTACTCGGCTCTTGCCGAAGTATCGACAGCTCGAATACAGTGTCCCATACCACCGTATTCGGCTCACGAGTTAGTTGCGCAATGGTCACTACGGGGAGGCACATGGCCCCAGCGTAGGCCGACAGCTCGACCACGGTGTCCCATACCACCATGCCCGGCTCATGTGACTTAGCGGATCTAGGTACCATGGTTAAACGGGGATCGCCACTTGTAAGTTTGGTACCCTAGGTTTAAGCAGTAACGACCAAACAGGGTGAACACACAGATACACTTCGGTTTAGTTGACGAGCCTGACTAGCTCGAGCGCACCACAAGTTGAGCGATATGGAGCGCAAAAGCACTCCGTGTGGCCAACCACTATTGCCAACCAAAGTACGACTCGGGTTCGCCAGACACGTCCTTTGTGGCGACATGAATCTCAGCCACAATCGCAAGTCTGGTACCGAATGTGTGGACTATATACATAGTCCCAAACTCAAACAGTTTTCATCGATAACATGTGAAGTAAAGCATGATAAACAAGCAATACAAGCATGTTAGTAGGCATGTTATAAAGCATGAAGTAAAACATGAAGTAAAGCATGTTACAAAGCATGTTGTAAAGCATGTTGTGAAGCATGTAGTAAGGCACTATCCACATAGGGATACAATTACATACACATTACAGGTGAGTGGTTCTAGCGAACCACCGCATGGAGGGAAGCCTACTTGTCTCTAAGGGAGTCGGGAATCCCACATCAGCACCTCCCCAAGGCACTAATACATGAACATTTGCGCACACGAGCGTTTACACAACTACTTAGAATACACTATTTCAACATACACGACGTATGTTAGCGAAATTTGTGTTAGGGCTGTCCCTTCGCCACGTGAGTATTTTACCCATGTATCTCACAATCATACAGCAAATAATCATTTCAATTGCATTTCCAAAATCCGCACGTATGCGGTATTTCTAGAATACGCAATTTCAATATACATGACATTTACACATGAACATGTAATTTTGCGATTCCTTTCGCCAAACTAGCATTTTATCCATATATTATATAATCAAACATTAAATAAACATGTCAAACATTTTCCCAAAAAAAATATGTATACGGTATTTCTACGTATATCTAGAGTATGTGAAATTCCATATTCTACAACGTTAATCGAAATAGGAAACGGAAAGCACTTTGTACATGTGCATTTACATGCAGATCATGAATCTATCATTATCTGACATTGAAAGTGTTGAAAAATGTAACTTATACATTTAAAGTCCTCACCTCAGCCCTTGGAATTCCAACGAATCAGCAAGGGTATTGGAGCTTCCGTATACGGGAGTTTCCTAGCCTAAAGAGCGTAACCGATTAGCTTTTTCATAACCTACCACTATCCAACCTCAAATTAGGCCTAGGGTTAGGGTTTCTTACCTTCAAATGGGATGGACACCGCCGGGAAAACACCTAGAATAAGGCGGTGTAGGCCGTGTGATGAGTGGAAGCAGCAGGAGGAAGATCGGCTACGAACTCTAAGCCCTTCTCTCTCTTTTCTCTCTCTCTCTAAGGGTTTGCTCCCAAATTCGTATGGCTGTGAGAGGGGCTGTTCTAAGCCCCTTTTATAGCCAAAAACATGTCTAAAATAGACTCAGGTTCAAGGGTGGCTGCATATATAGGCAGTTCGCCACTTTCCAAGCTCAAAAGGGATGTTCTAGTGGCCCTCCTTGAGCCAAACGTCAGACTTAAGCTCACCATCTATGGATCTACGTGGGATTACGTTTTCGACTCGATCGGATTCCCAGATCGCACGTGGCGGACCACTTTCAGTTCAACGGTCAGTGGGCCACGATCAGAAATTCTGAGTACATGTAAATGTTCCTGAAATTTTTCTTAATCCGAGGGTGTAATTTGGTCTGATTCCGACGGTCAGGTTGCTTAATACTGACGCGCAACCGAATGATGCCAGATCACTATTCCTGATATTTTTATTTGGATGGGAATAGTGTTTTTTACACTCCCTCGCTCCGGATCGAAATAAATGGCCGTGGGACATCGGAATCATCTGATTTTTGAGATGATTGTCAAGCCCAGTGGGGCGGTCCTGGTTCCTTAGCTTCGTGTTAGTCGGACTCCCGATGTGCGATCTAGACCCAATACGAAGTTTCGTTTCATTCCCGAGAGCAGCCGGGTAATGAGTTTGGCTCTAGACTTTAGGGTAACCTAGAGTCGCTAATTCTGCAAGTTTTGGGTCTTGCAGATCGTATTTAAAGCGATCCCAATGGATTTCATGGCTAACCGAGTTTAGTACTTAGTTAACTTTGTTAAATTTCTAAAGGATTTAATGTTACGTGATTTCTGGTCGAGGTGGTACTCGACCCAATGTACGGAAATTTACAGGTCGTTACAATGTGTGGGCCACAAACCACGTGGACCCACATGAGGCATGTAGCCCATCCACTCCGTCTGTCCCTGGCCACGGACTAGGGACTGCTGAAGACCCAAATCTCTGGTGGGCCACACCACGTGGACCTCACCAGGCTGTATGTGTTTCATATGCACAACCCCCCCCCCCCAGCGTGTGTTTCATCCAAGCTGTTCATCCATGGGACCCACTTGCAGCCCGTGTGGGGACCACCACGATGTAAGTGTTTTATCCAGGCTACCCGTCCAGGGCCTAGACGAATGGAAAATACATATATCTGCTTGGTTCAACGCAGATGGTGGGCCACATGTGTGGACCCACCTTGTACCGTGTATTGTATCCTCACAGTCCATTTCAGGATGGTAGGACCTTAGTGATGCATGCGATAGATCCACACCGTCCAACCTCCAGGACGGTTTGACCACCTATAAAATATATATATATATATATATATATATATATATATATATAAATATATATATATATTATAATATTAATATAATATTACGGTAGGCCCTACATGGGACTCACCTGTCTGGAACTAGATGGGCTGGTGTGGCCCCACTTGTTGTATATATTTCACCCATGCCATCCACCGTCCAAATGGGACGGTGGGCCCTGTACGTGTGGCATCCACACCATCTAGTAAGGACGGTGGGATCCACTGTGATGTATGTGTGTCATGTCCATGCCGTGGCCTACCCTGATGTACGTGTTTCATCCACCGTCCACGTAGGGACGGTGGGACCCACCTGCTGTTCGAGTGGGATCCACCATGATGTATGTGATCCACACCGTCCACGTGGGACGTGGACCCCCCTCCATGATGTATGTGCTGAATATGCACACCGTCCATCTGGACAGTGCTGCGTGGACTAACCATGACGTATGTATTTTATGTCCACCCTATTCATCTGGTGGGTCCATTTAGAGGTGCAAGCCCACCTTGATGTATGCATGCATTTTATATCCATGCCGTCCTTCTAGATGGTGTTATGTGGGCCGATCATGATGTATGTGATTTACAGCCACACCGTCCATATTGATGGTGGACCCCACCTATGATGTACGTGTCATCCTGTACAGGGACGTGGGGCCCACCTTTGTATATGTGCTTTATCTCAGCCGTCCATCTATGTGGCCCATCTGTTAGGTACAGGGCCCACCTGCTGAGTATGGGCCCACCCGCTGCTTGTGTAGGGCCCACCTTATAAATGTGTTGTACACACACCGTCCCTCCATGGAACCCCCCTTGATGTATGGGTTTTATCCATCCTGTCTAACCAAATGGGCTGGATGTGGGCCCATCATGATGTTCATGTTTGATCCAAGCCGTCCACGTGGGACGTGGGGCCATTGTGATATATGTGCTGAACATTCTCACCATCCAGGGCAGCGGCCCACCCTAATAAATGCGTTGTATATCCAGGTTGTCCAATCATTTTCCTGGATTATGGGCTACTTCATGAGACCCAAAGTGTTGTATATGAGAAGCCCATACGATGTGGCCCACTTGATGTATTTAAGGCCCATGGATGTAGCCCAATTTGATGTATTTATGGCAAATGTGATGAGGCCCATTGCGATGTATTTGTGGCCTATTTAGTGAGGCCCATTGTGATGTGCTCGAGGCCCATGGAGTGTGACCTAGGCCCATGGTGGTGTATTTGAGGCCCAAATATCAGGCCCGATGTGATGTATGAGTGGTCGTTAATTGTGTATGAATCTCTTATGTGGGCCACTCCTCGGGAGCAATGTCGGTTAGATGTCCACATTGATGGGAAATGATGGTTAGATGTCCTCATTGTGACGTTCCCGTAGGCCTTGTTAGGCCCATTCTTACTGATCCCGATTGTCATGACCGATTTGCCGATTCTGATTATCGATCGATTCCGATCGTTGTGACCGATTGTCGACTCCGATTGACGTGACCAATTCTAATTATTGATAGATTCTGATTGTCGTGGTCGATTGACCAATTATCGATCGAGGCCGATTATCGTGGCCGATTACCGATTATGATTGTCGTGGTCGATTGACCGATTATCGATCGAGGCCGATTATTGATTATGATTCTTGTGGTCGATTGACCGATTATCGATCGAGGCCGATTATTGTGGCCGATTACTAATTATGATTGTCGTGGTCGATTGGCCGATTATCGATTGAGATCGATTACCGATTATGATTGTCGTGGTCGATTGACTGATTATCGATTGAGGCTGATTATCATGGCCGATTACCGATTATGATTGTTGTGGCCGATTGCTGATTTTGATTGACTTGGTCGATTTGCCGATTCCGATTGTCGATGCCGATTATTGATGTCAATGCCGATTGTTGATTCCGACTCCGATTGTCGAGGCCGATTCTGATTCTGATTATCGAGGCCGATTCTGATTTGTCAAGGCCGATTGTATAGGTCGATTCCTATTGTCAAGGCCGAGTATCGAGGCCGATTCCGAGTGTCGATTTTGATTGTTGAGGCTGATTTCGATTGCCAAGGCCGATTGTCGTGACCTATATGATGTACATGTGACCCGTATTTGAGGCCCATTGTGACACGTATTAGGCCCATGATGCATGACCCATTTGATGTATTCAAGACCCATGTGTAGGGCCCACATGTCATGTATTCGAGGCCCATGAGCAAGGCCCATTGTGATGTATTCATGGCCCATGGGTAAGGCTCATTATGATGTATTCATGGCCTATGGGCAAGGCCCATTGTGATATGTATTAGGCCCATGAGCAGGACCCACCTGTTGTGTATATGTGGCCCTTGAGTAAGGCCCATCATGTTGTATATTAAGCCTTTGTGTGAGGTCGTGGGCCCATTATATGTTTGGCTCTATGTGGCCATTCCTTGGGGGCAATGTTGGTTAAATGTCCCCATTGTCGAGGCCGATTGTTGATGCCGGTTATTGATACCGATTATGATTATGTGACAGCATAACATCATAATACATGCCCATACGCATCATCTGCATGTTTGTTATGAGATGTGATTGACCATTGCATATGCCATAGGGCAGGTTGCTCATAGGGCTCCTTGATAGGCGGAGTTGCCCCACATGAAAGCATGACATGCACAGGAATGATGCATGATTAGACTGTGTGACTCATGCATCTCACATTTGTGTGACATGACCACCATCCGCCTTAGCGACATCAGGGTCATAGCCTCCACAGGTATTTCGTGGATGGCCAGATGGGATACCAGAAATCTGTTCTACATGGGGTGTTATAGATATCCTTGGGTGAAAGTCCCAGAACCCTCTTAGTTCCAGAGGTTGCTCCAACGTCTAGACCGAGTGGATGCATGAGCGCATGAGGGTCGTATACCATTAGGCCGTGTCTCCCAATGTGTCGTGGTCAGTTAGTGTAATGACCCGTAAATTTCCGTACTTTGGCTCGAGTACCAACTCGACCAGAAATCAATTAGGATTAAATCCTTTAGAAATTTAACAAAGTTAACTAAGTGCAAAACTCGATTAGCCATGAAATCCGTTGGGATCGCTTTAAATACGATCTGCAAGACCCAAAACTTGTAAAATCATTGACTCTAGGTTACCCTAAAGTTTAGGATCAAACTCATTACCCGGCTACTCTCGGGAATGAATCGAAACTCCGTATCAGGTCTGGACCGCACATCGGAAGTCCGATTAACACGAAGTTAAGGAACTAGGACCGCCTCACTGGGCTTGACAACCACCTCAGAAATCAGGTCCAGATGATGTCCCACGGCTATTCGCTTTTGTCCGGAGCGAGGGAGTTTGAAAACCACTCTTTCCTTTACAAAATAAATATCTGGAACAGTGATCTGGCACCATTTGCTTGCGAATCAGTATTAAGCAACCTGACCGTCAGAATCAGACCATATTACACCCTCGGATCAGGAAAAATTTCAGGAACATTTACATGTACTTGGAATTTCGGATCGTGGCCCACTGACCGTTGAACTGAAAATGATCCGCCACGTGTGATCTAGGAATCCGATCGAGTCGAAAATGTAATCCCACGTAGATCCATGTGTTGTGAGCTTAAGTCTGACGTTTGGCTCAAGGAGGGCCACCAGAACCCCTCTTTTGAGTAGTAACAATGCCGAAATGCCTATAATAGACATACCCCTTGAACAGGAGTATATTTCAGAGAGGTTTTAGGCTATATAAGGGCCTTAGAACAGCCCCTCTCACAGCCATACGAATTTGGGATAAAACCCTGGTAAGAGAGAGAGAAAAGAGAGAAAACTTGGGATTTGTGGGAGCACCTTCCTCCTACTGCTTTCGATCTTCACACGGGCTGCACCGCCTCTTTCCAGGCGCTTTCCCGGCGATATCAACTCCATTTTAAGGTGAGAAACCCTAACCCTAGATCTGATTTGAGGTGTAGAGGCTGTAGGTTGTGAAATAACTAACCGATTTCACTCTTTAGGCTAGAAAACTCCCGAATACGGAAGCTCACCAAACCTTGCTGATCTGTTGTGATTCCAAGGAGAAAAGTGAGGACTTTAGGTGTATAGGTTACAGTTTTCAACGCTTTCAATGTCAGATAATGGTAGATTCATGATCTGTATGCAAATGCACATGTACAAAGTGCTTTCCATTTTCTGTTTCGATTAAAGTTGTAGAATATGAAATTTCACATACTCTAGCTATACGTAGAAATACCGTATACATATTTTTTTTGGAAAAGTGTTTGACATGTTTATTTGATGTATGGTTATATGATATATGGATAAAATACTTGTTTGGCGAAAGGAATCGCCGTAATATATGTTCGCTTGTAAACACTATGTATGTTGAAATTGTGTATTATAGAAATACTGTATATGTGTAAATTTTGGAAATGCAATTGTCATGATTATTTGCTGTATGATTATGATATACATGTATAAAATGCTAGCTTGGCGAAAGAATAGCCCTAATATATGTTTTACTAACATACGTCATGCATGTTGAAATAGTGTACTCCAAGTGTTTGTGTAAATGCTTGTGAGAGTAAATGCTTGGATGTTAACACCGTAGGTCGGTGCTGAGATGGAATTCTTGACCACCTTAGAGATGTGTAGGATTCCCTCCATGTGGTTGTTTACTTCAACCACTCACATATGATGTATATGTGTTTGTATCCCTATCTGTATAGTGCTCTATTACATGCTTTACAACATGCTTTATATCATGCTTTATAATATGCTTTATAACATGCTTTATGACATGCCTCCTAGCATGTTTGTATTACTTTGTTTATCATGCTTAACTCCACATGCTATTGATGAGAACTGTTTGAGTTTGGGACTATGTTTATAGTCCAAACATTCGGTACCAGACTTGAGATTGTGGCTGAGATTCATGTCGCCACAAGGGATGTGTCTGACGAACCCGAGTCGTACTTTGGTTGGCGATAGTGGTTGGCCACACGGAGTGCTTTTGCGCTTCATATCGCCCAACTTGTCGTACGCTCTAGTTAGTCAGGCTCGTCAAGTAACCCGATATGTTGAATGTGTGTTCACCATGTTTGGTCATTATGTTTAAACCTAGGGTACCAAACTTACCAGTGGCCATCCCGTTAACCATGGTACCTCGATCCGCTAAGACTCATGAGCCGGACATGGTGGTATGGGACACCGTGGTTGAGCTGTTGGCCTATGCTGGGGCCAAGTGCCTCCCCGTAGTGACCATTGAGCAACCCAAACTCGTGAGCCGAATACGGTGGTATGGGACACTGTATCCAAGCTGTTGATACTTACGGCGAGAGCCGAGTACGGTGAGACCTGTACTCGTGCTGACGGGCGACGAGTCCTCTGTAGTATCTTCTAGTATACTCCAAGGTCTATGATTGGCGACGAGCCCTTCACAACAACTAGAGTATGAGTTGAGCCGAGTACGGTGAGACCTGTATTCGAGCTGACGGCCAGCGATTGAGCCGAGTACGGTGAGACCTATAATCGAGCTGACGGTCAGCAATTGAGCCGCATACGGTGAGATTTGTATCCGTGCTGACGGGTGACGAGCCCTTTGTGATGCCTTCGCTATGCCTCTCAAACCATAATATCGTATGAGATTAACTAAGATTGACGACCCTAGAATGGATCATGTTTGGGAATGATACAAGGGAGATACCTTAGTTTCCCAATACTACTGTTTGAAATGGACTAATGTAACGACCCGTAAATTTTCGTACGTTGGCTCGAGTACCACCTCGACCAGAAATCAATTAGGATTAAATCCTTTAGAAATTTAACAAAGTTAACTAAGTGCTAAACTCGATTAGCCATGAAATCCGTTGGGATCGCTTTAAATACGATCTGCAAGACCCAAAACTTGCAAAACAAGTGACTCTAGGTTACCCTAAAGTTTAGAACCAAACTCATTTCCTGGCTGCTCTCGGGAATGAAACGAAACTTCGTATTAGGTTTAGATCGCACATCGGAAGTCCGATTAACACGAAGCTAAGGAACTAGGACCGCCTCACTGGGCTTGACAGTCATCTCAAAAATCAGGTCCAGCCGATGTCCCACGGCCATTCGTTTCGATCCGGAGCGAGGGTGTGTGAAAAACACTATTCCCATTCCAAAATAAATATCAGGAATAGTGATCTGGCACCATTCGCTTGCGCATCAGTATTAAGCAACCTGACCGTCAGAATCAGACCAAATTACACCCTCGGATTAAGAAAAATTTCAGGAACATTTACATGTACTTGGAATTTCGGCTCGTGGCCCACTGACCATTGAACTGAAAGTGGTCCGCCACGTGCGATTTGGGAATCCGATCGAGTTGAAAACGTAATCCCACATAGATCCATGTGTGGTGAGCTTAAGTCTGACGTTTGGCTCAAGGAGGGCCACCAGAACCTCTCTTTTGAGCTGGAAAAGTGACAAAATGCCTATATAAGCACTACCCCTTGAACCTGAGTCTGTTTTGGAGAGGTTTTTGGCTATAAAAGGAGCTTAGAACAGCCCCTCTCACAGCCATACGAATTTGGGATAAAACCCTAGAGAGAGAGAAAAGGGAGAAAAAGCTTTGGATTTGTGGGACCACCTTCCTCCTACTGCTTTCATTCATCACACGGCCTACACCGCTTCCTTCCAGGCGTTTTCCCGGCGGTATCCACTCCGTTTGAAGGTGAGAAACCCTAACCCTAGGTCTGATTTGAAGTATGTAGGTTGTAGGTTGGGTAAAGGCTAACCGATTCCGCTCTTTAGGCTAGAAAACTCCCGTATACAGAAGCTCAACAACCCTTGCTGATTCGTTGTGATTCCAAGGGCAAAGGTGAGGACTTTAAGTGTATAGGTTGAGGTTTTCAACGCTTTCAATGTCAGATAATGATAGATTCATGATCTGCATGCAATTGCACATGTACAAAGTGCTTTCCGTTTCCTGTTTCGATTAACGTTGTAGAATATGGAATTTCACATACTCTAGGTATACGTATAAATACCGTATACGTATTTTTTTTGGAAATATGTTTGCCATGATTAATTGTTGTATGATTATATAGTATATGGTTAAAATACTTGTTTGGCGAAAGGAATCGCCGTAACATATGTCTGCTTGTAAACACTATGTATGTTGGAATTGTGTATTCTAGAAATATCGTATATGTGTAAATTTTGGAAATGCAATTGCCATGATTATTTGATGTATGATTATGATATACATAGATAAAATACTCACTTGGCGAAAGGAAAACCCTAATACGTATTTTGCTAACATACGTCATGTATGTTGGAATAGCGTACTCTAAGTGTTTGTGTAAATGCTTGTGTGTGTAAATGCTTGAGTGTTAGTGCCTTAGAGAGGTGCTGATATGGGATTTCCGACTACCTTAGAGACATGTAGGATTCCCTCTATGTGGTGGTTCACTATAACCACTCACTTGTGATGTGTATGTAATTGTATCCCTATCTGTATAGTGCTTTACAACATGCTTCACAACATGCTTTTACAACATGCTTTACTTCATGTTTTATTTCATGCTTTATAATATGCCTGCTAACATGCTTGTATTACTTGTTTATCATGCTTTACTCCACATGCTATTGATGAGAACTGTTTGAATTTGGGACTATGTTTATAGTCCAAACATTCGGTACCAGACTTGAGATTGTGGCTGAGATTCATGTCGCCACAAAGGATGTGTCTGGCGAACCCGAGTCGTACTTCGGTTGGCGATAGTGGTTGGCCACACGGAGTGCTTTTGCGCTTCATATCGCCCAACTTGTGGTGCGCTCGAGCTAGTCAGGCTCGTCAAGTAAACCGATATGTGTATGTGTGTTCACCATGTTTGGTCGCTACTGCTTGAACCTAGGGTACCAAACTTACCAGTGGCGATCCCGTTAACCATGGTACCTCGATTCGCTAAGACGCATGAGCCGGGCATGGTGGTATGGGACACCGTGGTCGAGCTGTCGGCCTACGCTGGGGCCATGTGCCTCCCCGTAGTGACCACTGCGCAACCAAAATCTTGAGCCGAATACGGTGGTATGGGACACTGTATTCGAGCTGTCGATACTTATGGCGAGAGCCGAGTACGGTAAGACCTGTGCTCGTGCTGACGGGCGACGAGTCCTCCGTAGTATCTTCGAGTATACTCCAAGTGTCTGTGATTGGCGGCGAGTCTTTCACAGTAACTAGGGTATGAGTTGAGCCGAGTACGGTGAGACCTGTACTCGAGCTGACGGCTAGTGATTGAGCCGAGTACGGTGAGACCTGTACTTGAGCTGACGGCCAGCAATTGAGCCGCATACGGTGAGATCTGTATCCGCGCTGACGGGTGACGAGCCCTTTGCGATGCCTTCACTATGCTTCTCAAACCATAATATCGTATGAGATTAACTAGGATTGACGACCCTAGAATGGATCATGTTTGGGGAATGATACAAGGGAGGTACCTTAGTTTCCCAATACTGCTGTATGAAATGGACTCATAATAACTTGGTAATCATGAGCATCATCGCACCGCATGTGCTTAGTAGATGTGGCGCACTGAGGGAGTTAAGCATTCACGATCGTAAGATGATGTCGCTTGAGGGTGGTTTGGCAAGGGCATACAGCATCATGTCATTTCATTTTCGCACTTAATAAGAGTAGTTAAACTTGTTTGATTTGTACTGCTTTATCATTACTACTTGATTGAATTAATAACATGTTAACCTATGCTTTATTGTTCCACTGAGTTAGCTACTCACTCCCACGTTACGGGACGGTGTTTGCAACACCCACCAGACTCTGTCGCAGGTGTAGATGGCGCCTCGGTTCAGGAGCCGGAGCCCGACTTCGATGAGGATCAGGACGAATTCTCTTTTATGCAGTACTCTAACGGCTTTGCTTAGGCCGACTGCATCGCGGGGATTCCAGGGCTTACATACGGAGTTGCATTTTGATTTTTAACTTAGAAACAATACATGTATATTGGTACTCAGTTAGTACTCATACTCTGGGGTTCATAAAATTTTGTTACTTTACATACTTTGAATATAAAATTTCAGTCTTCCGCTTGCCTTTATACAATTGAACTGGAGTATGATTTACTGTTTTGGTATAATCTTATTTATGTTTATTGCTCTAACTTAGACAACATTTAACCATCATTGTGTATGTTGCATAAGTGATGCGTTGGAACTCGGGAGTTGAGTTCATACTCGACCCCCAAATTTCAGGGCATTACAACTAATAATAACTCGGTAATCATGCTCATAATCGCACCGCATGTGCCTAGTAGATGTGGAGCACTAAGGGAGGTATGCATTCGTGAACGTAAGATGATGTCACATGAGGGTGGTTTAGCAAGGGCATACATCATCATGTCATTTCATTCTTGCATTTAACAAGAGTAGTTAAACTTGTTTGATTTGTACTGCTTTATCATTACTGCTTGATTGAATTGATAACATGTTAACCTATGCTTTATTGTTCCACTGAGTTAGCTACTCACTCCCACGTTACGGGATGGTGTTTGCAACACCAACCAGACTCTGTCACAGGTATAGACGGCGCGTCGGTTCAGGAGCCGGAGCCCGATTTCAACGAGGACTAGGATGAGTTCTCATTTATGCAGTACTCTAACGGCTTTGCTTAGGCCGACTGCATCGCAGGGATTTCAGGACTCATCTTCTAGATTGTATTTTAATTTTTGATTCAGAAACCGTATATGTATATGTGTACTCTGTTAGTGTTCATACTCAGGTGTTCACAAAAATTTTGTTTCTTTACATACCTTAATTATACAATTTCAGTCTTCCGCTTGCCTTTATACAATTGAACTGGAGTATGAATTACTGTTTTGGCATAATCCCATTCATGTTTATTGTTCTAACTCAGACAACATTTAACCATCATTATTTATGTTGCATAAGTGATGCGTTGGAACTCGGGAGTTGAGTTCATACTCGACCCCCGAATTTCAGGGCATTACAGTTGGAAGGGGGTACGACCTTACCTGCCCGAGAGGAGGGGGTAATGTTAGGCTGAGTCTGACTAGCTCAAGGAATGGGTCCTTTATCGATGAGTCGGGCCCGATATTGGCAGGCGGATAGTGAGGTCTCTTCCACTCACCTTGTTGCGCGCGATGGGGCGACAATCTGGTTTGGAGTGTAATAGACCCCGATGATTTTTCAGAGAGGAACCGTACTAATATGTGGACTTATTGAGTAGGAGTGTATACTTATGCATTTGTTTCATTCACTATCCACTCAGGCTGGTAGTGTGCAACTAATTGTTGTGTACCTTCGCATGGCCAGGATTTCAGTTGGGCGCGCGACTGACCTGAGATCAGGAGTTTACCACATTGAGTCTGACTATCCAAATTTAGGTATGAGACTGGTTTGGATAGAAGTTCCTTATGATGGGCCCCATAGCCTGCGATACTACGTACCATCATCCCGACTTCACTCCAGCTTAGTCATTTCATTCGCACCGCATATCACATTGCATCCGCAGTACTTAGCATTTTGAATTGCCATGTTTCTGCATTGATATGGTCGTTAGTACTCATGCCTTGCATCGCATAGCCTTGGTACGGCTGATGACACTCATAGACTTATCAGTATATTTTTGCTTATTTTGATATTGTATGATTTATGACATTGTATCCTCGGCATCTAATATTTGGCTCGCTCTGACACCTCATTTGCATAGCTGATTTGCATTGTGTACCCTGATATTGTATGACTCATGGACTTGTCAGTACTTCCACTTACTCTGATTACTCTGATATTGCTTACTTGGCACTTACCTTGTGCACACACTTTCACCACCCACTAAGTTTTCTATAAGCTTATGCACGATAGATGCGTGTAGGCGGCGTTAGGTTGCAACAACATTGAGCTTGAAGCGTGCAGCGAACTTATGGAGCTTTGATTTTTGACATATGTATTTCCCTTTCAGCACTATATTCAATTGTTTATATTAGTGGATATGTGATGATGATGATGTTACCTTTGTGATTTGGGTAAACTTGTGGTTATGCTTATTACGAGTTAAATGTACATTGGAAAATCCTCCTTGTAGGATCCCAGGATCGGAATCTGGCATATGGACGCTGAGAGCCGAGAATGGGGTACTATAGAGGCTATCAACACCGGATTCGGCGATTGAGAATTTTGTGAGCCCGGTTTCCGAGTTTGGGGCGTGACACGACCCTCCATCCATCACAGTAACCATCGATGGTGATGATCTGCAGATCACTCTTGAGTCTATTGCAGGAATTTTCAATTTTACTCTATCACCTGTAGGACTCCCAGATATGGACATGGAAGATATTGAGGTTCGGTCCATAGTCACATAATTTCTTTATTATGATCGTGACGTCCAGTGGTACCAAGGAAATGCACTAAAAGCCAAATTTATGGAACCACGCTATCGGGTCCTGCATGGCATCCTTAGCTCAAACATCTACTCTAGGGGCTCCAACAGGGCTGATCTAACGGGCTTCATGACTTCGATAATTTACTCGATCGCCTCTGGAATCAGGATCTGTCTGCCTACCCTCATCATGCATCAGTTGATTTATGCCTTCCATACAGCTAGGGGTGTTCACTTACCATATCCCTGGATCATCCATACAATCTGTAATGCCATAGGGTTCCCAACTACAAATGATCCTGAACTTCCCCTCCAAACCTTCAATAAAATCAACATTCGAAGGATGGATTTGAAGTTTCATAGATATCCCGAGATCCCCTGGAGGAAGGCATTGAAGTTGAGAGAGAAGGAAGGGATGGCGACGCTCCCATGGAAGGGACTAAGGGGGCTGGGCATGAACCTTCTGCGTCTCATCAAGCACCATCCACATCAGGACCTGGGCATGCAAAAAGATTTAAGTTCCATCAAGACAGGATTGGCGCCATTCAGCATGATGTCTCTCAACTCAGGGAGTCGATGAACGAGAGGCTTACTATGCTGGAACGGTTGGTCCAAGGTGTGCAGCAGATTGTCCAACAACTGGTAGTCTGATGACTTGCCAGCGTGACGACACAGCACCGTCTTCCTCAGCTCCATAAGAACTGATGTCTAGATGTTATCACATACATTTCACTCTTACTTCCACGTATGAACATTACTATCTTTTTGGATGTTCTGTGTTCTTATGAGTGTATATGATAACTCTCTAACTTGCAAAGGTTGACGTTTTTTTTTTTTTTTTTTTTTTTTTTTTTTTTTTGTATATGCGTATGGATGGGCTAAAAACTGAGGTTGTATGATGGATGCCCATGAATGGGCTTGGTATTTTTTGGGACAAATGTTAATCTACTGCTGTCTGTGGCAGTGTGTTATTTATTTATTTATTATAATTTGGTTGAATGAAATTCTCATCTCTACTGCCATAATTCGATTCCAAGATCCCTTGGTTTTTCTAGTTTCTGATTGGAATGCATGTGATGTTTCTTAATGATTATTCTATCTGCTTTTATCACTGCTTTATCTAATCTGATATGCATCCATAACGTCTGAAAATGATATATGCTTAGAATTGGTTTAATCTTTATACATCTATATCTCTTGGTTCTCCCAAGTATTTCACACTTCAGTCAATATCAACTGCTATATCTTTGTCAATGACTGACAAAAAGGGGGAGAACAGTTCAAACACCTCGAATGAAAAATTGTGTATCTCTGGAATTGCGTTGCAGGTGTTAGGGGGAGCAGCTGCACCAAGACAAGGGGAGTTTGAAGTCAGGGGGAGCAGATACTAGGTTGTGTACATGTCTTCACTAGAAATTATAAAATTGTGTAAAATACATATACACACAATTTAGGATGTGTTTTTCTAGATACTGTTCTAGGGTGTTTTGGTATTTTGTCACGTAATTGACAAAGAGGGAGATTGAAAGTGCCCTAGTTTGTCAATTAGTGTGAGTGTTGAGTCAGTCAGACTGCAGAGCCTCATAGGAAGATCAATTCAAGCGTCTGTCTCAACAGGATGTGTGCAAACTTGCCACAGGTAAATCTAGCCTCACATCCCTTGTCCCAAAACACCAGGTATATAAAACCCTTAAAACAAACTAGAACATCATAGGGTTTTTAAGTTAAGAAAACTTTTTCAAAATAGAAAAATTCTCTAAGTTTTCTTACTTTGTCGATTTTATCGATACACATCTTGATATGATCGACCTGCACTATTGATGTCCTCGATACCTAAACGATATCATCGGAATGAGGACAAAAGTGTCTAGTAACCACATGAACATCTGGACGGATTTATCGATGTATCGATATACCTATCGATATCATCGATATTCAAATCTCGAGTCCATCGAAGGTGACTTGATAATATCGATAGGCAGATCTCCGGGGCCCCTGTTTTTTCTTAAGAATATCATATATGCATCAATAAATCGAAGCCTCCTCGATACCATCGAAGTTCAAATCTCAATGATATCGGTCTTGGGCGCCAAGTTCTTCTAGCAAAATATTTCACGTTGGTTTATCCATGATTAGGGGTCTCTCGATTGAATCGATATTCAAATGTCGATAATATCTGTATGGTCTCGATTGCATCGAACATGGACATAAACTGTCTAGCAAGCTTAAAGAAAAATCCATTAGATTTATCGATGCATCGACACGGGTATGGATATCATCGACATTCAGAGTCCGATGATCTTGATGGTCCCTTGATCATTCTTGTAAACCTGAAATATTTTCAGTCAAGTCTCTCTCATTTTCAAATGTCGATGAATCAACACTAGTATCGATGGAATCGGACTTTGAAATCCGATGACATCGACACCTGTTTCGATTCCATCGACCAGCTGGCAAGAGGTTTCAAAAGCGTATGATATTTGAGTTTGTATCATCGAGCAGACCATCGATGCGATCGAGAGTATATGCTCGATGTTATCGAACCCGCTCGATGATATCGAACTCTATCATAAATGTGACCATTTTATATCCGTTGGAACCTTTTGCTTATATATAGAGGACTTGTCTATTATTGCTGGGAGAGAAAGCAGAGAGTGCTTTTGTGTGTTTTACCTTAGATCATATACCTAAAGCCCTTTCCCTCAGGGAAGTTCATCCTCCAATCCACCCTCATCATTGGCATTCAATAGAGTGGATTGGAGAATGAACTTCCTCATTCAAGATCCTCCATCTACTACCTTAATGGCAAATCATTAAGCTGGGATGCCTTAAATGCATAATCAGAATCACTCAATCTTCCTTATAGGAAAATATTTTATAGAGTAGAATTCCGTCTTAACCTTGACCCAACCTGAAGCCTCGCATTGGTACATCATTTGTGTTGCGGATCAAGGAAACCGAAGATTCTTCATCAATAAGGAGGAGATCTTTGTCAATGTGCTAAATGGGACTCATCCACTTATATGTAAGTTATTAGAGTCCAGAGGATATTTGTGATCATTCCTCTTTAGGATTGGGTCTTAGGTGTTTCTCACCCTTGCAAACCCTCGTAGTAGGTCTCCGGCGGGAGTGTACGTGGTGGGTGCGTTGTGTGGACCCTTGCACTGTGGAGAGCATAAACATCTAGTTGAAGGTGAACCTTTCTAAAACCTTAGGTTCGAGGTGATCCAAGTGAAACTTCCGTTAGGGTCTTATGGAAGATCCTTGGCTAATGTGCCTAAAAATGGGTGCGTTGTGTTGACCCTTGCTCGTGAGAGCATAAACAGTCAGCCTCAGTGTAGGTTGTAAAGGTTGAAGGTGAACTTGATTTAAAACCTTAGGTTTGAGGTGAACCGTTGTGAAACCTCCTTAGTGAAATCCGGCACACTCAAAGGTGAGTGCATCTGCCGGGAGTGGAGTGGACTGATCGTCGAACCACTATAAAATGACTGTGTTTGAGATTGATAATTGTTCTTGATTATTTGTGTGATTTCATTAACTGCCCTCATATCTGCTCATACTCCACACACAGTCACATCCATCATAAACTACAACTTGTCAGTTGTTTATCATTGAAATAGTTTTGTGATTGGATCCTCAATTTGGCTTGGAAGCCATTTGAGTTACTCTAATGATATCCTGATGCTTGTCATGCCTATTCATTCAGGATTAGTGTAATAGGGTTTTAAATAAATCATAAAATTTTTAGAAAGTCCTATTCACCCCCCTCTAGGACATATTGACATATTCCTACTTCAACTAAAGCGGTCTTCACCGCTATTTCAGAATCATCCCCAACCCAATCCGACTCGGTTTCCCTGACTGAGTCGGACTGGGTTCGGGTCAGGCCAACAGTGCATTGGATCAGTTCAAGTCAGATGCCCCGGACTCAGTCCTGGATTGGATCGAGTTCGGATCAGGCCATTGAGATTTCGGATCGGATCGAGTTGGACCCAATCCGATCCGACTCGTTCCGATGCCCAGCTCTAATCTTAAGGCATATTGCATACATATATGATCTGGGGTCTCCAGGACTATCCCAGACTCGCTTACCTTAGAGTTGGATGAGCCATCAACATAGAGCGTCCACTTGGGTGGGCCGAGATTAACATGAGAGTCAGAAGCTTGGTCGGGCAGAACATTTGGGATGGGTTCCAACCTAGGTAGGTCAGAAACTTACCCATATGTATGGGTTAGTTCGGCAATGAAGTCAGGCACTGCCTAACCTTTAATAGTTGCTGGGGTTCGATACTTGTGTAATGCCCCAGTTTTCTTAACTGAAGTATATAACTCATTTCCTGAAAACCTGGGAGTTAACAGATCATTATGTGGCAATCAATATAGATCAAAGTGTGATTAACAGAAATCAAGCATAGTATAAATGTAATCAAAATGAGAATAATATCCTATGACACTCAGCTAGGGCCCAAATACAAAACTTCAGGTTTCAAAATATACTGAAATAAACATAACCAACTAATCTACCGATTTAGCCCAAAGTAAGCAGCCCCTTCCTGGTACGGCTCATCCTTGTACGGTTCTTCCTCCGCTACGCCGATAACAGTCTCGAGATCCAATACGTAGTTGTTCATCCCTGTACTTGTATCCTCTGTACGGTTGAACATTGATGAATGAGTGACCATGTAAGACCCGTATCCTAGACCGTACTGTTCCTTAGATTCCTGGGGTCCTCCCGATCGAATTTAAGCAACCCGCGATGCGTAGATAGCATTTACGCGCGATCCTGAGTCGCATTTTGTTGATCTAAGTCTTCTCAACCCGAGATTTGTACCTTAGTGACCTCGTTGTCGCCACGGTTCCAACTCTATGACTCGCATGTCGATGCGATACCCAGGTCAAGAGTTGTGAGCCCGCGTATATTCCGAAGAAACGTTGTGCGTTATGTATCCCAAGAGAATCTCTACCCTAAACATCACATCAATCAATCAATCAAGTCAAGTACCAACACCCATCCCTCTCTCACCCAAAGTCAAAGCAACCCACACCTAGTCAAGTACACCCATCACCCATCACCCATCTCTTACTCATCACACCCTTCCCTCTCCCTTACAACCTCTCTCTCTCTCTCTCTCTCTCTCTCTCTCTCTCTCTCTCCCTATCCATTTTTCCAAGCAACTCCCAAGAGACAGCCTTTGGCAATCCAAGCTTGGAGACTAAAAAACTCAATCAAGCCAACCCCCCTTCCTTTCAAGATCCCACTCAATCCAACCCTTAGATCGTCATCTCCACCATTGAAGGAGAACTTTTGGAGCATTGGAAGGCTAGGGAGTAAGAATAAGGATAGGTGGGTGATCATAGTGTAAGATCTTGATTTTTTATATAGGGCCCACTTATGGGACCCACTTTGATGTATGTGTTATGATCTAAGAGGGGCCCATTGTGGCAGGTCCCTCCACTACGCCATCTCTCTCTCTCTCTCTCTCTCTCTCTCTCTCTCTCTTCCTCTTTCTCTCTCTCTTTCCATGTGTTATGGACCCCACTGTGATATATGTACCCACCCTGTCCAGCTAGTGGGCCCATGGTTTCGACAACCAGCGCCATCCAACCGGCCAGAAGGCCTGAACGGGCTAGCTGCTGACACCGTCTAGCACCCCTGGACGGGAACAACAAATATCAGCTTTAATTCAAAAGCTGGTGGGTCACACTCACATGGACCCTACCTTGATGTAGGTATTCGATCCACACCGCCCACCCTTTTTTCCCAGCTCATTTTAGGCGTTGAGCAAAAAAATGAAGCCAATCCGAATCTCTGGAGGGCCATAATGTAGAAAACAATGGTTTTGGGTGATTTTAACTATTAGGGTCTACTGTGATGTTTCTACACACCAAAACATATCCAACATTGGGCTTGTTAGGCCTGTCATGAGCCCGGGGACCCAACCGGCAGAGTGGATCCTCCTGATGTGGGCCCCACCTATGAAAAACCTTGCAAAAAATGAAATTGCAAAGGGACTGGACGCTACTTGCTGTTAGCATCCAGAGGACGCTGCAGCAAGCAGCGTCCTGCTACTTGAAATGTTGGCAAGACAGTGGGCCCCACCACAAGCCTGAGCATGATGTATGTTGAACATCTACACCGTGCATTTGATTAGTCCCCTTTAGTAATGGGTCACCCCAAAAAATCAGCCGTTTACGGAACTCAGGTGGTCCACACCACCAAAAGTAGCAAGGGATTGAACGTCTACCATTAAAACCCCTTTTTGGGTCATAAAAGTTTTGGATCGATATGAAATTTGTTTTTCTTCTTTTTTCAGGTCTTTGTGACCTTATAAACAGATTGATGGAAAATAAACGTTATGGTGGGCCATACGTGTGGCCCCGCCACGATGGATGTGTTGTATCCTCACCGTCCAACCTCTGGATGGTGGGAGGTAAGATTGGCTGGCGTACCTTACACTGGCTATATAGCCGCTGTACTGACGCAGCAAGTTCTGTGGGTTTGACCATGAAATCCAGACCGTCTGTCCTTTTTGTTTGGGACGCGTGGACCCCACACATGATATATGTGTCTTATATACACTGTCTGTCCATCTGGATGTGTGGGGCCCGCTGATGTATGTGTTCAGCTCCACCATCTAGATGGGACGGTGGACCCACCATGATATGCATTTTATCCTCACCGTCCACCTAGACGGTGGGACTCCATAGTGATATATGTGTTTCATCAATGCCATCCATCTATTTTATATCAACGCCGTCCATATGTTTTATATCCACACCATCCTTTGTAATCCACACCATGTATATGTTTTATATCCACGCCATCCATCTTACATAAGGCCCATGTGATGCGGCCCACTTAATGTATATAAAGCCCGTTGATGCGGCCCACTTGATGTACTTGTGGCCCATCCATGAGGTCCAACTTGATGTATTTGTGGCCCATTTGTGAGGCCCAATGTGATGTATTTATGATCCATTTGTTGAGGCCCAATGTGACGTATTTGTGGCCCATCCTTTAAGGCCCACCTTGATGCAATTACGACCCATTTAGTAAGGCCCATTGTGATGTATATTAGGTCCATGTGAGAGGCCCATTGCGATGTATATGAAGCCCATGTAATGTGGCCCATTGTGATGTGTATTAGGCCCATGTGATGCGGCCCATTGTGATGTGTATGAGGCCCATGCAATGCGGCCCACTTGATGTAATGCGGCCTTGGATGAGACCCGCTGTGATGAAAGAGAGGCCCATATGATGAGGCCCGATGTGCTGTATATGTGTGGCCCATGTATGTGGCCGATGTGATGTATACGTGGCTCATGTGTAAGGCCCGATGTGATATATATGAGGCTCATATGGTGAGGTCCGATGTGATGTATATGTGGTCCTTGAGTGAGGCCCATGGTGATGTATATTAGGCTCTTAAGTGAGGCTATGGGCCCCACTTTATGTTAGGCTTTATGTGGGCCACTCCTTGGGAGCAATGTTGGTTAAATGTCCACATTGATGGGTAATGATGGTTAAATGTCCACATTGTGACCTTCCCTTGGGCCTTGTTAGGCCCATTCTCATTGATGTCGATTATCGAGGCCGATTATCGATACCGATTATCGATGCTGATTATCGGTGCCGATTATCAAGACCGATGCTGATCATTGATACCCATTATCGAGGTCGATTATTGATGTTGATTATCGGTGCCAGTTATTAATATCGATTATGAGTATATGACAATATAACATCATGATACATGCTCATACGCATCATCTGCATGTTTGTAATGAGATGTGATTGACCTTTGCATGTGTCATTAGGTTGATTGTTTATAGGACTCCTTGATAGGCGGAGTCGTCCCACATGAGCGCACGTTATGTGCAGGATTTATGCATGATTGGACTGTGTGACTCATGTATCTCGCATTTTGGGATATGACTACCGTACGCCCTAGCGACATCAGGGCCGTGGCCTCCACAGCTATATCGTGGATGGCCAGATGGGACACCGAAAATCTTTTTCTACATGGGGTGTCATAGATGTCCCTGAGTGAAAGTCCCTAAACCTCCGTGGCTAGGAGACGCTCCAACGTCTAAACCGAGTGGATACATGAGTGAACGAGTGCTGAATACTAGTAGGCCCCATCTCCCACTGTGTCATGGTCGGTCGGAAGGGAGTGTGGCCTTACCCACCCGTGGGTAGGAGGCATAGCTCGGCTGAGTTTGACCAGCTCATAAATGGGTCCGTTATTGATGTACCGGGTATATATTGGCTGATTACTGGACAAACGGATAGTGAGGTCTCTTCCACTTGCATGGTTGCAAGTCAAGTGGGCGGCAATCACGTGTAGAGTGTACTAGACCCCGGTGATGATCCCAGAGATGTACAGTACTGATATGTGGACTTGTTGAGCAAGAGTTGCATACTCAGCATTTTACTCATTCATTCATTCATTCACTATCCACTCTGGCTGGTGGTTCGCAACTAATTGATATGTGTACCTTCGCAATGGGCAGGATTTTGGTTGGGGCGTGCAACCAACCTGAGGTCAGGAGTTTACCACATTGAGTCTATCTATCTAAATTTAGGTATGAGACTAGTTTGGATAGAAGTCCCTTGTGATGGACCCCGTAGCCTGCGATACTACTTACTATCATCTCAACTTCACACTCCAACTTAGTCATTTCATTCGCTTACATCCGCGACATATGGTATTTTGGGTTGCTACGTTTCTGCATTTATATGGCATAAATGAGGTTGACGACATTCGTGGACTCATTAGGATTTGCATATTGAATTATATCCTCAGTATATGATATTCGATTTACTATGTCTCCGTATTGCATAGCTGATCTACATTACTTCCTCAGCATATAATATTGGATTATTATGTTTTTGCATCGCATAACCTTGATAAGGCTGATAGTATTTATGAACTTGACAACATGTTTCTGCATTACTCTAATATTGCATTCTGATCATGTTTACCTTGCTCACACACTTACACCACCCTCTGAGCTTTCTATAAGCTTATGCACGATAGATGCGTGCAGGTGATGATAGGAAGCAATCGAGCTGAGGCATGAGCATGCGACAGAGCTTCTGAAGCTTTTGACATTTACCTTGTATTTCCCTTTCAGCACTATATTCAACTGTTCATATTAGTGGATATGTAATGATGATGTTGCCTTTGTGATTTGGGTAAACTTGTGGTTATGCTTCTTACGAGATAAATGTACATTCGAAAATCCTCCTTGTAGGATCCCAGGATCAGAATCTGGCGTATAGGCACTGGAGCTGAGAATGGGGAACTATGGAGGCTGTCGGAACCAAATTCGGCAATTGGGAATTTTGTGAGCTCGGTTTCTGAGTTTGGGGCATGACAGGCCAGCTCAGTGTGATTTTTCCTCAAGATTATACACCGCCGCCCTAGATAAGATGTAGCATAAAAACATCCAGGCAAATAAAACATAGTAAATGCAGTCTTATTATATGCATGGATGTGTGAATGCATCATTGACCTGGGGATGCTCATCCGTTTGGAAGTTGGGCTCGTCACCCATGCAAAGGTTGGCTATTAGCGAAGCACTTCACGTGCGTACATCACGTACCGCATAACGACTGCCTATCATACATCATGTACGTAAATCGATAAACGATGGTCTGTGCCATGTATGCATGATTAGCCAAGCCATTTTTAGTCCAATTACAATCAACCGATTTAAATAAGCTCAAGGTCACTGCGGGGGGCTCGTCAACCAGCGTAGACCGACAGCTCGGGCATAGTATCCCATGACCACCATCCCCGGTCCATGAGTCTACCGCCTTAGGGTGTGTATAGAACCCATTAACACCTGGCCAATCAACTCTCCATGTATGGGAACTACCATTGTGTACCGACTAGGAATTAAGTATTGAAAACATTAAATACAGCGACTAAAGTGAGACAGTATGTATGATTCAATTGCGAGTAAACAACGGTAATAGCAAATGTTGAAATGGTCATTCCATAGCCAGGTAGGTGGAATCACTCCATAGATGGTGAACCCCATAAATCAACTACCACTAACCATAACCTCCATATTGAGGGTCTACTCTCATCATAACCAGTCTAGTTACACCCTAAGTATGGACTCTCCTTAGGTAGGGGTTTCCATAAAGAGATTTCAATAGTATGTGTTTTGCAACCAATACAATAATATGAGGGTATGGCATGAAAGTTCAGACATGATTCAATAACCAAAGTAGAATACATGTACACATATAATGCAAGAGTCACATAACCATAATTTATCAGTTTTAAGGCATGTACTCATGAACGCTAAACATGCAGTTCATATGTTGAGTAATTAATCAAATAGCTTAGATAAGTCTAACACATACGCTCAAGAAAACTAATTAAGTGTTTTAATAAATCCAGGGCATGCTTTTAAATTAAGCTAATCAAGTGTCCAATTAATTATAGGACATTTGATTAAGTAAACTAATCAAGTATCCTACTAAATGCTAAATAAACTAATCAGATGGTTTAATCATTTCTAAGACATGTGAGTAGTTAACTAATCAAATATTCTAATCAATTCTAAGACATGAGTTAAGCTATCCAAGTGTTCAATTTTAAAACATAAGTTTAAGTAACTAACCAAGTATCAGACCACCTATAAGGCATAAGTTCAAACAGTTAACCGAATGATTTACCATTTCTGGGTTTTCATTCATAGTTACCATAAAGGCTAACCTTAGCCTAGCTTGGGGATGGAAAGCCCAAGGGGAAGAAAATCATCACCTTATAGGGTTGTATAACCATTCTTGATCCGCATCCCCGTGTACACCTTGTGGCCCAAATCACGGAAACGACCTCCTCAGGTTATAGACAAATATTCCTAAGGTTAATGCATTGAAGTGGTGTGGGTTTGAAGGGTCCCATAAATAGGGCTATTTGGGCCTATTTCAAGGTGACCAGGCCCAATAGACTTATGTCCAACAAGTGCTCAAGTCAGGGCCCAAAATCACCCCTTGCTAAGGGCCGAACTGGGCCTGAACTAGGCCCAGTTATTGGGTCCAATATAAGCCCAAATATCCGTGCCGGTCTGGGCTATTTCTATCTCAGCTGTGTGATCCAATCACGGCCCAAATTGTGGCCCAAATCTGGGCCTGATTCGACCCATAGTGATCTAAGGTGAGGCCCACCGTTATGTGGTGTGGCCCCTTCTGAAATGTACAGGGCCCATTGCCCTTATGTGGTGCAGCCCATTGAGCTATAAACACAGGTGCGGCCCACTCTTTTTAATGTGGTGCGGCCCACCTGCATTTTAAGGTGAGGCCCACTATTATGTATAGTGCTTCCCACATTGACTTAAGGTGGGGCCCATAGAGTCTGATTTCGGCCCATTACTGGGCTGAAACTAGGTTTAATCTCAGCCCAGTTTGCTGCCCATGCAAGGACCAGCTGCAAGGCCTGTATTTTAACTCAAATAAGGGCCTATTTGAGGCCTGATTCCAGTTCAAATCAAGGCCCAGTTGGGGCCTGATTTCAGCTCCTATCATAGCCGTTTACAGGCCATTGTCAGCTCATTTAAGAGCCCAGATAAGGGCCCATTTTCTACTAAATTTCTGGCCTAGCTGAGGCCTATTTTCAGCTTGATTTAAGGCCCAGTTGAGGCCTAATTTCACCTTAGTTCCCGGCCCAGTTGAGGCCTAATTTCACCTTAGTTCCCGGCCCAGTTGGAGGATGATTTCAGCTCATATCTCAATCGTTACATGGCCTGATTTCGGCACCATTCATGGCCCACTAAAGACCTATTTTCATAGCCTATCTGGAGGCCCCTTTCGACCCGACTGATGGACGCTTTCAGCCCACCCTTCTGGACTGATTTCAGCTTAGAATGTGGGCTGGTTTCGGCCCACAATCTAGCTCCAGCACGGCCTGATGAAGGCCTGGTTTTTTGTCCTGTGCACGGTCTGCTACAATGCCTATTAACAGGATATTTCGTGCTCAAACCAAGGCCAGATTTCGACCCTCTATATGGCTTGGTAAACGCTAGATCTTAAGGCTTGGTTTCAGTCCATTTTTAAGGACTGACTTCAGCCCAAAATGTGGAAGCCATTTTCTGCTTGTTGCACGGCTAGATCTTGTCCTGTTTTTAGCTCAATGAATGTAACGCCCTGAAAATCGGGGGTCGAGCATAACTCAGCTCCCGAGTTCCAACGCATCACTTATGCAACACAGATAATGATGATTATGATGAGAGCATGGAAACATGAATGGGATTATACCAAAACAGCATATCATACTCCAGAGACAGTTAACTTTGCAGGCGAAAGACTGTGATAGATATATAAAATATATAAACTGTGGTGAGTCTCCAGAGTGTGATAATGATACAGGTTAATTCATTACAAATACAATTCTAAATATACCAAATGTGTAAGGTCCTCTAGTCAACATACCTGTAACCCCGTCGATCAGGACACAGCTCACAGGAACCCGCCTGAAAACTGCATAAAGGAGAAATCCTCCCCATGATCATAAAAGTTCGGCTCCGCTTCGCAGCATCGCCATCATCTGAAACTCAATCAAGGTCTGGTTGGTGTGTACAACACCGTCCCATAACGTGGGAGTGAGTGATCAACTCAGTGGAACAATAAAGCATAGGTTAACATGTTATCAATTCAGTCAAGCAGTAATGATAAAGCAGTACAATCAACAATCCTAAGTACTCTTATTAATGCAAGGATGAAATGCTGTCATGATGCATGCCCTCACCAACATACTCCCTCATGCGACACCATTTTACGTTCGCGGCATGCGTTTATCCCTCAGTGCTCCACATCTTCCGGCACATGCAGTGTGATGATGAGCATGATTACCGAGTTGTTATTAGTCCTTTTCATACAACAGTATTGGGAAACTAAGGTACCTTCCTTATATCATTCCCAAACAAGGATCCTATCTAGGGTCGTCACTCCTAGATAATCTCATACGATGATACGGTTCTAGGTCGCTGTAAAGGGCTGCCAAGGCTGTTACACGCACTCGTTGCACCGCTCTCCCATCACCTTATCAATACATGCCTAGTTTATACTCTGTTTACTACGGGAAGGCTCGTCACTTTTCTGTAGATTCAGAGTATGCTCGAGGTCACTACACCGGGTACGGTCAAGGCGGCCAGGGCTGTTACACGGAATCGTTACCCCACTCGCCCATCACCCATCAAAGCAGTGTAGGCCGACAACTCGAATATAGTATCCCATACCACCATAGTCGGCTCACAAGTCTGGTTGCTCAATGGTCATTACGGGGAGGCTCGTGGCCCCATCGTAGGACGACAGCTCGACCACGGTGTACCGTACCACCATGCCCAGCTCATGAGTCTTAGCGGATAGAGGTACCAAGGTTAACGGGGTTGCACTGGTAAGTTCGGTACTTTATGTTCAAGTAGTAGCGTCCAAACATGGTGAACATACATTAGACAGATCGGGTTACTTGACAAGCTTCACTAGCTCGAGCGCACGACAAGTTGAACGACATGAAATGCATAAGCACTACGCATGGCTAACCACTATCGCCAACCGAAGTACAACTCAGGTTCGTCAAACACATCTCACGTGGCGAATGAATCTCAGCCACGAATTTAATCCCGTTACCGATTGCCTGGACTATACAATAGCCCCAATCACATTCAAGTAGAGAGAGTCAAAGCAGTAATGGATCAAGATTTCACTCATACTGTCAAATATCCAATATTGTCCGCTTAGGGCTGTCAGGGTTGTTGCACGGAATCATTACACCCCTCCCACATCACCCTTCACGGTTCTTATGGGATACAATTTAAAAATGAATATTCCATTTCATCCATCTAGCATATAAGATACTCAAGCAGTAATGGAGTAATAATTGCATAATTACAATCACATGAACATACTGAGAGTTGCAACACAATCATGAATTCACACGCGTTCATTCCATAGATAATACAGACATCATATTGTAAACATACATGGAGGAAATCATACACATAAATAAGGTAGCCGAGATTCACATCTCAACCCTCATACAAGTACTCTTAAGTAACAACTAGCACATTCAGACATTTTCACAAACACATAGAACACATACATCACCATACATGGTGAATGATGTTCACACATGTGTTAGGCCAAATCCCGTCACTAGGGAGTTGCCCTGTATATCACGTGCATATATCCATGACGGGTGATCATGGCATGCATGAATACAGGTACCATATCCGTTGGAACATTTTCACAAACACTTGGGCTACACATTTAACATATATAACGTATTTTTGTTGTGACGTGATTTAGGGCAAGTCCTTTCGCTAAGGAGTTGTCACACATGTATTAAGCATATATTCACGACAATTAAACATGTTAAGCACAAATCTAAATTTCATACATATAAGGTATTTTCTACAAATACGAAGAATGCAGTATATTCAACATAGCTAACGTATAACTAAAAAACGAAACGGACAGCACTTTGTACATGTGCAATAGCATGCGGATCATGAATCTATCATTATCTGACATTGAAAGCGTTGAAAACCATAACCTATACACCTAAAGTCCGCACCTTTTGTCGTAGAATCGTAACGAATACGCTAGAATCTCTAAGCCTTCGTCTACGGCAGTATATCAAACTATAGCATGGGATACGTTAGCTATTTTGCTGCTTGAATCAATTCAAACCCTAAAACAGGTTAGAGTTAGAGTTTTCTTACCTAGAAATGAAGCCAGAATCACTGGGAAAGCAATTAGAACGAGATGGTTAAGCTCGTATGATGGTAGGATAGAGCACCAGGATCCTTTACTAACTTCTCCCACACTTTCTCTCTCTTTTCTCTCTTCTCTCTCCTAGGTTTTCTCAAATTCGTATGGATTGAGAGAGTGAGGGTTTAAGGTCCTTATATAGGTCCAGAACTCACCAAATTAGACTCAGGAACAAGGTTTACTTAGGTTATGTCCAAAGCGGGTCCGTTTCGATCCAACAGAGCACTTCTGGTGGCCCCCCTTGAGCCAAAAGTCGGACTTAAGCTCACAGACATTGGATCTAGGTCTAGTTAAGTTTTTGTTCTAGTCAGGTTCTCAGATCACACATGGCGGACCAGTTTCAGTTCTACGGTCAGCGAATCTCGATCGGGGATTTCAAGTACATGGATATGTTTGGGCAAATATCCCTGATCCGAGGGTGTAATCTGGTCTGATTCTGACGGTCTGGTTGCTTATAACTGATCCACAAGCGACACTTCTCAGATTTCATAAATTTGTATTTTATTTTTAATTAATTTCACATTTCTCACACTCCTCACTCTGAGATCAAGCGAATAGCACTGGGTCACTATCTGGATTTGATTTCCAAGATGGTTGTCAAGCCCAGCAAGGCGGTCCTAATTCTATAACTTTGTATTATTCGGACTTTCGATATGTGATCCAGATCTGATACGAAGTTTCGTGATGCTCCCGAGAGCAGCCGGGTAATGAGATTGATCAAACGGATTTCGTAACTAATCTAGATTTTAGGGTAACCTAACATCAATGATTTTACAAGTTTTGGGTCTTGTAGATCGTATTTAAAGTGGATCAAACGGATTTCGTAACTAATCTAGTTTAGCACTTAGTTACTTTGTGAAGGATAAGGTAGTGAAAGGTGAGATTTGTGAAGGAAAAGGGTTAACAAGCGATTTTTAGAATATGGGATTGGGTTCTGCAAGTTAATCAGGTGTTAGGAGTGACCCATTGCCTAAGGATGTCTAATTCTAGGTTGGAAAAAATCCGGGATGTTACAATCTACCCCCCTTAAAAATAATTTCGTCCCCAAAATTGGCTAAGGGTAATAAGTAAGGATTTTATTATTTCATTTGCCTAAGACTTATTGATTTCAAGTCTCTATGCGTGGTAGGGTGTATCTTGTGTATACTAGTCTAGTACATTTTAGGCTACCCCCCTTAAAAATTTATTTCTTAAACCCTTGCTTTTATCCTGATGGTTTGCTACAATGGATTTCTTTCCCTATTTGGAGTCTTGACTTCGATTCCCAACTAGTTAGAGTAAGATAGCTGTTTTCATTGTTTGACCAACACGGAGAGACGGTTATAGTGGGCTTGATCCCGATACATCGATCATTTACCTGGCCAGGGTAGAAAGCTCATCGTATCCCTTCCTAGTCCTGGTGGCTCCTGGTCTTCTGCTCGGCCAAGCAGTGAGTCCATTGGTAGTCACCTAGGATTGAGAATTGGGTCAAGCCGTGAATGCTTCGCAGTTTATATTTCAGTAACTTTGTAGTCCAATCACTCTAAAAACTTAGGGAATGCCCATCACTGAAAGGTTCAAATGTCCTATTTCTCGGGTTGGCCTTTAGGTCTTGGTATAAGTAAGTCCTCGTTATTATCTAAGTCCAAGGAAATGGTGAATCAAATCTTACTAGATCATCCGAAAAGGGTTTCTCATAGTAAAACAGGCTTCTATTATGTTCGTATTCAATGAGCACAGTTGTAGATACGTTGACCTTGACTATTGTAATTCAGTTCGTACTCATTGTTAGGCCTATTCTGTAATATGAAATTGTTTAACACTTGAACCCTAATTGCTTTACATTCTAAGGAAGATTCAGATCCTATTTAGTGACCTATCTTTACGTAATGTCTGGATCAATTCCATTCAATCCTGGTTTAGTGGGGCAAGGGCCAACCATGCTACCGCTGCGCCTATGAGCGGGTAGATGTGTATACCTACTTAACTGGGTTCATAACTTGTCTACCCCCCTTAAAAATATTTCTATTCTTAGGGTTCAAGAATTTGTACATGGATCTGTATGTTAGAACGAGTTGGAATTTGAGACCTATCTTTGGTAACATTGGTCTTCTTTTCATCGATGATGCGTATTATGGCATTGATACCTATGGTCATAAAAAGGAGCTAAAGATGATGGGTATTGTGATTGATTCAGGGACAGGTGTGAGTTTGTGGCAAGATGCCTAATTCTACCAAGGAGTTTTGTCACGGTCCAGATTTACGCTATTTAATCATGTCTAGCTTAATAGGCAGGATATCTTTTGAAGTTCATATGCACAATAAGTATGCCGACATGGCATGTGATTTGGGACCTAATTTCTAACTGTCCATTGCCCATGTGGGCAATTCCTTAGGCATAAAAGACAAAGTCTCTATCGGCTATATACTCCTAATACTTCTTAAAGACGAAGTTATAAACGTTTAGTTGCAAGTGGTCGGGCCAACATAGAAGGAAAGTTGTGTAGTGGGTCTGAGCCGGATACATAGACCTTCGGCCTCGCGAAGACAGAAATTGTCGTATCAGCTCTTAATCCTAGTTGATCCTGACCTTCTGCTTGATCAGAGCATAGAGTTCATTGGTAACTACCAGGATTGAAGATTCAATTCAAACTGCGAATACCTCGCTTACATATAATTCTCTACTCTGTGTTCCCAATTGTAGTACGTCTTTGGGAAGGCGATTCAAAGGAGTGTATTGATTTGACCTATCATTAAATCCAAAGGATATATACGTTTTCTATGAGCATGATTAGTTTCAACGTCAAACAACCTTCCTAAGGGTTATTAAAGAAGTCTATGAGTACCGAGCGGATTCAACAAAGGAACGGGGTCTCGCTCCAAACTAATCAAGTCAACTTAACTAAATCTATCTTTCAATTGTCTTAACATAATCGGTGTTTTACTTTCCTTAGTATAACCAACCAAAAGTTGTAATCCAAAGTCTATACTTATACGCTAGGTGATTTCATACCCTTTATAATACAAGAAATTGTTATCACTTAGGGTCAAACGTTGTCTGTTTGGAATTGAGTTGCCTGACCTTGAATTCAACTATGCTCGAGCATTTCACATATGCTCATACCAACTACATAGGTCCTAGGGTTCACGTTATTAAAATATTGAATTTCCCATACTGTTAGGTCTTTCAAAATCTAGGAGCACCACTCTAGGTCCAAAACTCTAAGGGCCTATTTGTCAAACAACCATTCACTCTAAAAGCTGAAGCTGTCAGAGTGTGGTGTATCAATGTATATCAAGGGACTCTATCACTTCAACACTATTTGGTCAGTGGTCTTAAGTTGTATTAAATGGGACGGTATTACTAATCCCACCTCAGGATTTGGAGTGGCATGTTTGGTAGGAGGGTGGGTGGGGATTAAAATTAATTTTATAGGCTTTGAAAAATGAGTCTTGTGTTGGAAAGTGTGATTTGAAAGGAAATCTCAGAACTTACGTTTAATTGCATACATTCCAAACATGGTATTGGAAAAACTGGGATACACCCAATCTAGGGACCATACCTTACACATACATTTATTGTTACTTTTACAATTCTATCCACCTTAAACTCACCTAATGCAGTTGGCCGAACGGGCCCTAAACGTCCCAACATTTGGAGGTTGTGAAAGTTATGAGATACAAAAAATGTGGATCGTTGTGCCCATATGGGTGTGAAATGGTGAGGCCAAGAGGAGTAAGAGATGGGTTTAGAGAAGTAATGGTGGAGGGGTAGAAGGAGTTCGCAATTGTCAAGTACAACTCTGGTCCATGACAGAAGATGCATGTGAGCTAATACAACCAAAGCTTCAAACACTTAAAATATACTACTAACTACTACACCCATCAACATGAAAACATAAACACCCTAAGACAGTAACCCATGCAAACTACAAGACAATAGTATGGATAGCTAGACATCCGAGAAGATGGCCATACTGAGCTCAGATAGAGCCATAGGAAGTGAAAGAAAGAGATAAGAGGAATGGGGTTTGATGGGTTGTTGCGTTGTGAGGAAATGAGCCACAAAGAGGGGTTTGTGAACTCAAGGCAAGTGAAAGGAAGAAGATGGGAGATGTATGCAACTGTAGAGGGCAGTTGGAAGCATAAAATGATGAAGGAAATCAATTTCCTGGAAAGGAGAAGATGGGATTTGAGATTTGCACGATTTTGAGACCAAAAAGAGAGTGTAAAGGGTCAAATGAAAAGGGATATGAGGGAGACCGCAGCTGTAGGAGGGAGTTTTCGAATGGGTAACAACGGTAGTGCACTAAAACGGAAAAAGGAGTGATCGGAGGGGCATTTTCTATGAAAAATCAGAAACTTTGTGGGGAAAGGAGAGCTTGGATCGGTGATTTGTGAAGGAAGTACTATTTTGAGGGGGTTTTAATTGACAGCCCACACACCAGGGGGTTCCCCAACCCCCCAAACTCCATCGGCCCGACTGGCCCCCCAGCCGATCCGGCTGACCGGCGAGGGCCTCCCCACCCTCTGGACTAATCAGCGAGGGCTCGCCATTTTGGCGATGCCCTCCTCTCCCCTAGGCCCCAAAAAAGTCTGGGTCCCATCCTGGGTCCCTCTGGAATGATTTATTTGGCCCCCCGATCCCATTTCACTCCGTTTCGGGTAGTTTCGAGAAGTTTCTGATCTAAACTTGCATTTACCAATTTTTAATGGCTGGGATGGAGTGCATTGTGATCTAGACCCATCGTTTGACGGTCTAGAAGTGGTTTTGGGTCGATTCTTGCGATCACGGTTGAGTACAGAATTAAACAATATGACCTATTTCAGTGAACTTCGCCAATTGGCGAAACTGGGACAACCTATGACTGTTTCTACGTTCCGTCGCTCTCTCCTAAGTCAGAGTGCGTCGTGTGATCATAACACAGGTCCGGTTTAATCCAAATCATGCTCTGATATCATCTTATAATGCCATGAAAATCGGGGGTCGAGCAAAACTCAGCTCCCGAGTTCTAACGCATCACTTATGCAACACAGATAATGATGATTATGATGAGAGCATGGAAACATGAATGAGATTATACCAAAACAACATATCATACTCTAGAGATAGTTAAATTTACAGGCGGAAGACTATGATAGATATATAAAATATATAAACTGTAGTGAGTCTCTAGAGTGTGATAATGATACCAGGTTAATTCATTACAAATACAATTCTAAATATACCAAATGTGTAAGGTCCTCTAGTCAACATCGCTGTAACCCCATCAATCAGAACACGGCTCACAGGAACCCGGCTAAAAACTGCATAAAGGAGAAATCCTCCCCATCATCATAAAAGTCTGGCTCCGCTTCGCAGCATCGCCATCATCTGAAACTCAATCAAGGTCTGGTTGGTGTATACAACACCGTCCCGTAACGTGGGAGTGAGTGATCAACTCAGTGGAATAATAAAGCATAGGTTAACATGTTATCAATTCAGTCAAGCAGCAATGATAAAGCAGTACAATCAACAATCCTAAGTACCCTAATTAATGTAAGGATGAAATGCTGTCATGATGCATGCCCTCACCAACACTCCCTCATGCGACACCATCTTATGTCCGGGGCATGCGTTCATCCTTCAGTGCTCCACATCTACCAAGCACATGCAGTGCGATGATGAGCATGATTACCGAGTTGTTATTAGTCCTTTTCATACAACAGTATTGGAAAAATAAGGTACCATCCTTATATCACTCCCAAACAAGGATCCTGTCTAGGGTCGTCACTCCTAGATAATCTCATATGATGATATGGTTCTAGGTCACTGTAAAGGGCTGCCAGGGCTGTTACACACCCTCGTTGCACCGCTCCCCCATCACCTTATCAATACAAGCCTAGTTTATACTCTGTTTACTATGGGAAGGCTCGTCGCCTCTCCCTAGATTCAGAGTATGTTCGAGGTCACTACACTAGGTACAGTCAGAGCGGCCAGGGCTGTTACACGGAATCGTTACCCCACTCCCCCATCACCCATCAAAACAGTGCAGGCCGACAGCTCGAATATAGTGTCCCATACCACCTTAATCGGCTCACGAGTCTGATTGCTCAATGGTCACTACGGGGAGGCTCGTGGCCCCAACGTAGGCCGACAACTTGACCACGGTGTCCCATACCACCATGCCCGGCACATGAGTCTTAGCAGATTGAGGTACCAAGGTTAACGGAGTTGCACTGGTAAGTTCGGTACCTTAGGTTCAAGCAGTAGAGACCAAACATGGTGAACATACATTAGACAGATCAGGTTACTTGACGAGCTTGACTAGCTCGAGCGCACGACAAGTTGAACGACATGAAGTGCATAAACACTTCGCGTGGCCAACCACTATCGCCAACCGAAGTACGACTCGGGTTCGTCGAACACATCTCACGTGGCGAATGAATCTCAGCCACGAATTCAATCCCGTTACTGATTGCCTGGACTATACAATAGCCCCAATCACATTCAAGTATAGAGAGTCAAAGAAGTAATGGATCAAGATTTCACTCATACAGTCAAATATCCAATATTGTCCACTTAGGGCTGCTAGGGCTGTTGCACGGAATCGTTACACCCCTCCCACATCACCCTTCACGGCTCTTATGGAATACAACTTAAACATGAATATTCCATTTCATCCATCTAGCATATAAGATACTCAATCAGTAATGGAGCAATAATTGCCTAATTACAATCACATGAACATATTGAGAGGTGCAACACAATCATGAATTCACACGCATTCATTCCATAGATAATACAGACATCATATTGTAAACATACATGGAGGAAATCATACACATAAATAAGGTAGCCGAGATTCACATCTCAACCCTCATACAAGTACTCTTAAGTAACAACTAGCACATTCAGACATTTTCACAAACACATAGAACACATACATCACCATACATGGTGAATGATGTTCACACATGTGTTAGGCCAAATCCCGTCACTAGGGAGTTGCCTCGTATATCACGTGCATATATCCATGACGGGTGATCATGGCATGCATGAATACAGGTTCCTTATCCGTTGGAACATTTTCACAAACACTTGGGCTACACATTTAACACATATAACGTATTTTTGCCGTGACGTAATTTAGGGCAAGTCCTTTCGCTAAGGAGTTGTCACACATGTATTAAGCATATATTCACGACAATTATACATGTTAAGCACAAATACAAATTTCATACGTATACTGTATTTTCTACAAATACGAATAATACAGTATATTCAACATAGCTAACGTATAACTGAAAAACGAAACGGACAGCACTTTGTACATATGTAATAGCATGCAGATCATGAATCTATCATTATTTGACATTGAAAGCGTTGAAAACCATAACCTATACACCTAAAGTCCGCACCTTTTGTCGTAGAATCGTAACGAATACGCTAGAATCTCTAAGCCTTCGTCTACGGCAGTATATCAAACTATAGCACGGGATACGTTAGCTATTTTGCTGCTTGAATGAATTCAAACCCTAAAACAGGTTAGAGTTAGGGTTTTCTTACCTAGAAATGAAGCTAGAATCACTGGGAAAGCGATTAGAACGAGATGGTTAAGCTCGTATGATGGTAGGATAGAGCACCAGGATCCTTCACTAACTTCTCCCACACTTTCTCTCTCTTTTCTCTCTTCTCTCTCCTAGGTTTTCTCAAATTCGTATGGATTGAGAGAGTGAGGGTTTAAGGTCCTTATATAGGTCCGGAACTCACCAAATTAGACTCAGGAATAAGGTTTACTTAGGTTATGTCCAAAGCAGGTCCGTTTCGATCCAACAGAGCACTTCTGGTGGCCCCCCTTGAGCTAAAGGTCGGACTTAAGCTCACAAACATTGGATCTAGGTCTAGTTAAGTTTTCGTTCTAGTCAGGTTCTCAGATCACACATGGCGGACCAGTTTCAGTTCACCGGTCAGCGAATCTCGATCGGGAATTTCAAGTACATGGATATGTTTGGGCAAATATCCCTGATCCAAGGGTGTAATCTGGTCTGATTTCGATGGTTTGGTTGCTTATAAGTGATCCGCAAGCAACACGTCTCAGATTTCATAAATTTGTATTTTATTTTTAATTAATTTCACATTTCTCACATTCCTCACTCTGGGCTCAAGCGAATAGCACTGGGACACTATCTGGATTTGATTTCCAAGATGGATGTCAAGCCCAGCAAAGCGGTCCTAATTCTATAACTTCGTGTTATTCGGACTTTCGATGTGCAGTCTAGATCTGATACGGAGTTTTGGGATGCTACCGAGAGCAGCCGGGTAATGAGATTGATCTTAGATTTTAGGGTAACCTAGCAACAATGATTTTACAAGTTTTGGGTCTTGTAGATCGTATTTAAAGTGGATCAAGCAGATTTTGTAACTAATCTAGTTTAACACTTAGTTACTTTATGAAGGATAAGGTAGTGAAAGGTGAGATTTGTGAAGAAAAATGGTTAACAAGCGATTTTTAGAATATGGGATTGGGTTCTGACAAGTTAATCAGGTGTTAGGAGCGACCCATTGCCTAAGGACGTCTAATTCCAGGTTGGAAAAAATCCGAGATGTTACAATCTACCCCCTTTAAAAATAATTTCATCCCCGAAATTGGCTATGGGTAATAAGTAAGGATTTTATTATTTCATTTGCCTAAGACTTATTGAATTCAAGTCTCTATGCGTGGTAGGGTGTATCTTGTACATACTAGTCTAGTACATTTTAGGCTACCCCCCTTAAAAATTTATTTCTTTATCCCTTGTTTTTATCCTAATGGTTTGCTACAATGGATTTCTTTCCCTATTTGGAGTCTTGACTTCGATTCCGAACTAGTTAGAGTAAGATAGTTGTTTTCATTGTTTGACCAACATAGAGAGACGGTTTTAGTGGGCTTGATCCCGATACATCGATCATCTACCTGGCCAGGGTAGAAAGCTCATTGTATCCCTTCCTAGTCCTGATTGCTCCTGGTCTTCTGCTCGGCCAAGTAGTGAGTCCATTGGTAGTCACCCAGGATTGAGAATTTGGTCAAGCCGTGAATGTTTCGCAGTTTATATTTCAGTAACTCCGTAGTCCGATCACTCTAAAAACTTAGGAAATACCCATCACTGAAAGGTTCAAATGTCCTATTTCTCAGGTTGCCCTTTCGGTCTTGGTCTAAGCGAGTCCTCGTTATTATCTAAGTCCAAGGAAATGGTGAATCAAATATTACTAGATTATCCTAAAATGGTTTCTCATAATAGAATAGACTTCTATTATGTTCGTATTCAATGAGCACAGTTGTAGATACGTTGACCTTGACTATTGTAATTCAGTTCGTACTCATTGTTAGGCGTATTCTGTAATATGAAATTGTTTAACACTTGAACCCTAATTGCTTTACATTCTAAGGAAGATTCAAATCCTATTTAGTGACCTATCTTTAAGTATTGTCTGAATCAATTCCATTCGATCCTGGGCTAGTGGGGCAAGGGCCAACCATGCTACCGCTGCGCCTATGAGCAGGTAGACGTGTATACCTACTTAACTCAACTGGGTTCATAACTTGTCTACCCCCCTTAAAATTATTTCTATTCTCATGGTTCAAGAATTTGTACATGGATCTGTATGTCAGAACGAGTTGGAATTTGAGACATATCTTTGGTAACATTGGTCTTCCTTTCATCGATGATGTGTATTATGACATTGATACCTATGGTCATAAAAAGGAGCTAAAGATGATAGGTATTGTGGTTGATTCAAGGACAGGTGTGAGTTTGTGGCAAGATGCCTAATTCTACCAAGGAGTTTTGTCATGGTCCAGATTTACCCTATTTAATCATGTCTAGCTTAACAGGCAGGCTATCTTTCGAAGTTCATATGCACAATATGTATGCCGACCGGGCATGTGATTTGGGACCGAATTTCTAACTGTCTGTTGCCCATGTGGGCAATTCCTTAGGCATAAAAGACAAAGTCTCTATCGGTTATATACTCCTAATACCTTTCAAAGTGAAAGTTATAAACGTTTAGTTGCAAGTGGTCGGGCCAACACGGAAGGAAAGTTGTGTAGTGCGTCTGAGCCGGATACATAGACCTTCTACCTCGCGAAGACAGAAAATCATCGTATCAGTTCTTAATCCTAGTTGATCCTGACCTTCTGCTTGATCAGAGCATAGAGTTCATTGGTAACTACCAGGATTGAGGATTCAATTCAAACCGCGAATACCTCGCTTACATATAGTTCTTCACTCCGTGTTCCAGATTGTAGTACGTCTTTGGGAAGGTGATTCAATGGGGTGTATTGATTTGACCTATCATTAAATCCAAAGGATATATACGTTTTCTATGAGCGTGATTAGTTTCTACGTCAAACAACCTTCCTAAGGGTTATTAAAGAAGTCTATGAGTACCGAGGGGATTCAACAAAGGAACGGGGTCTCGCTCCAACCTAATCAAGTCAACTTAACTAAATCTATCTTTCAATTGTCTTAGCATAATCGGTGTTTTACTTTCCTTAGTATAACCAACCAATAGTTGTAATCCAAAGTCTATGCTTATACGCTAGGTGATTTCATACCCTTTCTAATACAGGAAATTGTTATCACTTAGGGTCAAACGTTGTCTGTTTGGAATTGAGTTGCCTGACCTTGAATTTAACTATGCTCGAGCATTTCACATATGCTCATACCAACTACGAAGGTCCTAGGGTTCATGTTATTAAATTATTGAATTTCCCATATTGTTAGGTCTTTCGAAATTTAGGAGCACCACTCTAGGTCCAAAACTCTGAGGGCCTATTTGTCAAACATCCATTCACTCTAGAAGCTAAAGCTGTCAAAGTGTGGTGTATCAATGTATATCAAGGGACTCTATCACTTCAACACTATTTGGTCAGTGGTCATAAGTTGTATTAAATGAGACGGTATTACTAATCCCACCTCAGGCTTTGGAGTGGCATGTTTGGTAGGAGGGTGGGTGGGGATTAAAATTAATTTTATAGGCTTTGAAAATTGAGCCTTGTGTTGGATAGTGTGAGATGGGATTTCCAAATCCCATGATGATGAATTTCTAAGTGTAATTTGAAAGGAAATCTCAGAATTTACGTTTAATTGCATACATTCCAAACATGGTATTGGAAAACATGGGATACACCCAATCTAGGGACCATACCTTACACATACATTTATTGTTACTTTTACAATTCTATCCACCTTAAACTCACCTAATGCAGTTGGCCGAACGGGCCCTAAACGTCCCAACATTTGGAGGTTGTGAAAGTCATGAGACACAAAAAATATGGATCGTTATGCCCATATGGGTGTGAAATGGTGAGGCCAAGAGGAGTAAGAGATGGGTTTAGAGAAGTAATGGTGGAGGGGTAGAAGGAGTTCGTAATTGTCAAGTACAACTCTGGTCCATGACATAAGATGCATGTGAGCTAATACAACCAAAGCTTCAAACTAAAACATACTACTAACTACTACACCCATCAACATGAAAACATAAACACCCTAAGATAGTAACCCATGCAAACTACAAGACAATAGTATGGATAGCTAGACATCCGAGTAGATGGTCGTATTAAGCTCAGATAGAGCCATGGGAAGTGAAAGAAAGAGATAAGAGGAATGGGGTTTGATGGGTTGTTGCGTTGTGAGGAAATGAGCCACAAAGAGGGGTTTGTGAACTCAAGGCAAGTGAAAGGAAGAAGATGAGAGATGTATGCAACTGTGGAGGGCAGTTGGAAGCATAAAATGATGAAGGAAATCAATTTCCTGGAAAGGAGAAGATGGGATTTGAGGTTTGCATGATTTTGAGACCAAAAATAGAGTGTAAAGGCTCAAATGAAAAGGGATATGAGGGAGACCGCAGCTGTAGGAGGGAGTTTTCGAATGGGTAACAACGGTAGTGCACTAAAACGGAAAAAGGAGTGCTGGGAGGGGCATTTTCTATGAAAAATCAGAAACTTTGTGGGGAAAGGAGAGCTTGAAGGGGTGATTTGTGAAGGAAGTACTATTTTGAGGGGGTTTTAATTGACGGCCCACACACCAGGGGGTTCCCCAACCCCTCCAAATTTCATCGGCACGACCGGCCCACCCGGCCAAGCCCGCTGACCGGCGAGGCCTCGCCGACCTGGCGAGGGTCTCCCCACCCTCTGGACTAATCGGCGAGGGCTCGCTATTTTGGCGAGGCCCTCCTCTTCCCTAAGCGTCAAAAAAGTTTGGGTCCCATCCTGGATCCCTCTAGAATGGTTCATTTGGCACCCCGACCCCATTTCACTCCGTTTCAGGTAGTTTCGAGAAGTTTCTGATCTAAACTTGCATTTACCAATTTTAAATGGCTGGGATGAAGTGCATTGTGATCTAGACCCATCGTTTGACGGTCTAGAAGTGGTTTTGGGTCGATTCGTGCGATCACGGTTGAGTACAGAATCAAATAATACGACCTATTTCAGTAAACTTCGCCGATTGGCGAAACTGGGACAACCTATGATTGTTTCTACGTTCCGTCGCTCTCTCCTAAGTCAGAGTACGTCGTGTGATCATAACCCAGGTCCGGTTTAATCCAAATCATGCTCTGATACCATCTTGTAATACCATGAAAATCGGGGGTCGAGCAAAACTTAGCTCCTGAGTTCTAACGCATCACTTATGCAACACAGATAATGATGATTATGATGAGAGCATGGAAACATGAATGGGATTATACCAAAACAGCATATCATACTCTAGAGACAGTTAAATTTGTAGGCGGAAGACTGTGATAGATATATAAAATATATAAACTGTGGTGAGTCTCCAGAGTGTGATAATGATACCAGGTTAATTCATTACAAATACAATTCTAAATATACCAAATGTGTAAGGTCTTCTAGTCAACATCGCTGTAACCCCGTCGATCAGGACACGGCTCACAGGAACCCGACTGAAAACTGCATAAAGGAGAAATCCTCCCCATCATCATAAAAGTCCGGCTCCGCTTCGCTGCATCGCCATCATCTGAACTCAATCAAGGTCTGGTTGGTGTGTACAATACCGTCCCGTAACGTGGGAGTGAGTGATCAACTCAGTGGAACAATAAAGTATAGGTTAACATGTTATCAATTCAGTCAAGCAGTAATGATAAAGCAGTACAATCAACAATCCTAAGTACTCTTATTAATGCAAGGATGAAATGCTGTGATGATGCATGCCCTCACCAACATACTCCCTCATGCGACACCATCTTACGTCCGCGGCATGCGTTCATCCCTCAGTGCTCCACATCTTCCAGGCACATGCAGTACGATGATGACCATGATTACCGAGTTGTTATTAGTCCTTTTCATACAACAGTATTAGGAAGCTAAGATACCATCCGTATATCATTCCCAAAAAACGATCCTGTCTAGGGTCGTCACTCCTAGATAATCTCATACGATGATACGGTTCTAGGTCACTGTAAAGGGCTGTCAGGGCTGTTACACGCACTCGTTGTACCGCTCCCCCATCACCTTATCAATACAAGCCTAGTTTATAGTCTGTTTACTACAGGAAGGCTCGTCGTCTCTCCGCAGATTCAGAGTATGCTCGAGGTCACTACACCGGGTACGGTCAGGGCTCCCAAGGCTGTTACACGGAATCGTTACACCACTCCCCCATCACCCATCAAAGCAGTGTAGGCTGACAGCTCGAATATAGTGTCCCATACCACCATAATCGGCTCACGAGTCTGATTGCTCAATGGTCACTACGGGGAGGCTCGTGGCCCTAGTGTAGGCCGGCATTTTGACCACGGTGTCCCATACCACCATGCCTGGCTCAAGAGTCTTAGCGGATTGAGGTACCAAGGTTAACGGGGTTGCACTGGTAAGTTCGGTACCTTAGGTTCAAGCAGTAGCGTCCAAACATGGTGAACATACATTAGACAGATCGGGTTACTTGACGAGCTTGACTAGCTCGAGCGCACAACAAGTTGAACGACATGAAGTGCATAAGCACTTCGCGTGGCCAACCACTATCGCCAACCGAAGTACGACTCGGGTTCGTCGAACACATCTCACGTGGCGAATGAATCTCAGCTACGAATTCAATCCCGTTACCGATTGCCTGGACTATACAATTGCCCCAATCACATTCAAGTACAGAGAGTCAAAGCAGTAATGGATCAAGATTTCACTCATACAGTCAAGTATTCAATATTGTCCGCTTAGGGCTGCTAGGGCTGTTGCATGGAATCGTTACACCACTCCCACATCACCCTTCATGGCTCTTATGGAATACAACTTAAACATAAATATTCCATTTCATCCATCTAGCATATAAGATACTCAATCAGTAATGGAGCAATAATTGCATAATTACAATCACATGAACATATTGAGAGGTGCAACACAATCATGAATTCACACGCATTCATTCCATAGATAATACAGACATCATATTGTAAACATACATGGAGGAAATCATACACATAAATAAGGTAGCCGAGATTCACATCTCAACCCTCATACAAGTACTCTTAAGTAACAACAAGCACATTCAGACATTTTCACAAACACATAGAACACTTACATCACCATACATGGTGAATGATGTTCACACATTTGTTAGGCCAAATCCCGTCACTAGGGAGTTGTGCCGTATATCACGTGCATATATCCATGACGGGTGATCATGGCATGCATGAATACAGGTTCCATATCCATTGGAACATTTTCACAAACACTTAGGCTATACATTTAACACATATAACTTATTTTTGTTGTGACGTGATTTAGGGCAAGTCCTTTCGCTAAGGAGTTGTCACACATGTATTAAGCATATATTCACGACAATTAAACATGTTAAGCACAAATCCAAATTTCATACGTATACGGTATTTTCTATAAATAGGAAGAATACAGTATTTTCAACTTAGCTAACGTATAACTGAAAAAAGAAACGGACAACACTTTGTACATGTGTAATAGCATGCAGATCATGAATCTATCATATCTGACATTGAAAGTGTTGAAAACCATAACCTATACACCTAAAGTCCGCACCTTTTGTCGTAGAATCGTAACGAATACACTAGAATCTCTAAGCCTTCCTCGACGGCAGTATATCAACCTATAGCACGGGATACGTTAGCTATTTTGCTACTTGAATCAATTCAAACCCTAAAACAGGTTAGAGTTAGGGTTTCTTACCTAGTAATGAAGCCGGAATTGCCGGGAAAGCGATTAGAACGGGATGGTTAAGCTCGTATGACGGTAGGATAGAGCACTAGGATTTCACCAACTTCTCCCACACTTTCTCTCTCTTTTCTCTCTTCTCTATCCTAGGTTTTCTCAAATTCGTATGGAATGAGAGAGTGAGGGTTTAAGGTCCTTATATAGGTCAAGAACTCACCAAATTAGACTCAGGAACAAGGTATACTTAGGTTATGTCCAAAGCGGGTCCGTTTCGATCCAACAGAGCACTTCTGGTGGCCCCCCTTGAGCCAAAGGTCGGACTTAAGCTCACAGACATTGGATCTAGGTCGAGTTAAGTTTTCATTTTAGTCGGGTTCTCAGATCACACGTGGCGGACCAGTTTCAGTTCAACGGTCAGCGAATCTCGATCGGGGATTTCAAGTACATGGATATGTTTGGGCAAATATCCCTGATTCGAGAGTGCAATCTGGTCTGATTCCGATGGTCTGGTTGCTTATAACTGATCCGCAAGCGACACGTCTCAGATTTCATAAATTTGTATTTTATTTTTAATTAATTTCACATTTCTCACACTCCTCACTCTGAGCTCAAGCGAATAGCACTGGGACATTATCTGGATTTAATTTCCAAGATAGATGTCAAGCCCAGCAAGGTTGTCCTAATTCTATAATTTCATGTTATTCGAACTTTCGATGTGCGGTCCAGATCTGATACAGAGTTTCGTGATTCTCCCAAGAGCAGCCGGGTAATGAGATTGATCCTAGATTTTACGGTAACCTAGCATCAATGATTTTACAAGTTTTGGGTCTTGCAGATCGTATTTAAAGTGGATCAAGCGAATTTCGTAACTAATCTAGTTTAGCACATAGTTACTTTCTAAGGATAAGGTAGTGAAAGGTAAGATTTGTGAAGGAAAAGGGTTAACAAGCAATTTTTAGAATATGGGATTGGGTTTTGACAAGTTAATCAGGTGTTAGGAGCGACCCATGGCCTAAGGACGTCTAATTTCAGGTTCGAAAAAATCCGGGCTATTACAATCTACCCCCTTTAAAAATAATTTCGTCCCTAAAATTGGCTAAGGGTAATAAGTAAGGATTTTATTATTTCATTTGCCTAAGACTTATTGAATTCAAGTCTCTATGCGTGGTAGGGTGTATCTTGTGCATGCTAGTCTAGTACATTTTAGGCTACCCCCCTTAAAAATTTATTTCTTTATCCCTTGCTTTTATCCTGATGGTTTGCTACAATGGATTTCTTTCCCTATTTGGAGTCTTGACTTCGATTCCCAACTAGTTAGAGTAAGATAGCTATTTTCATTGTTTGACCAACACGGAGAGACGGTTATAGTGGGCTTGATCCCGATACATCGATCATCTACCTGGCCAGGGTAGAAAGCTCATCGTATCCCTTCCTAGTCCTGGTGGCTCCTGGTCTTCTGCTCGGCCAAGCAGTGAGTTCATTGGTAGTCACCCAGGATTGAGAATTGGGTCAAGCCATGAATGCTTCGCAGTTTATATTTCAGTAACTCTGTAGTCCGATCACTCTAAAAACTTAGGGAATGCCCATCACTGAAAGGTTCAAATGTCCTATTTCTCGGGTTGCCCTTTAGGTCTAGGTCTAAGTGAGTCCTCGTTATTATCTAAGTCCAAGGAAATGGTGAATCAAATATTACTAGATTATCCTAAAACGGTTTCTCATAGTAGAATAGACTTCTATTATGTTCGTATTCAATGAGCACAGTTGTAGATACGTTGACCTTGACTATTGTAATTCAGTTCGTACTCATTGTTAGGCGTATTCTGTAATATGAAATTGTTTAACACTTGAACCCTAATTGCTTTACATTCTAAGGAAGATTCAGATCTTATTTAGTGACCTATCTTTACATACTGTCTGGATCAATTCCATTCGATCCTGGGCTAGTGGGACAAGGGCCAACCATGCTACCGCTGCGCCTATGAGCGGGTAGACGTGTATTCCTACTTAACTCAACTGGGTTCATAACTTGTCTGCCCCCTTTAAAATTATTTCTATTCTCAGGGTTCAAGAATTTGTACATCGATCTGTATGTCAGAGCGAGTTGGAATTTGAGACCTATCTTTGGTAACATTGGTTTTCTTTTCATCGATGATGCGTATTATGGCATTGATACCTATGGTCATAAAAAGGAGCTAAAGATGATAGGTATTGTGGTTGATTGAGGGACAGGTGTGAGTTTGTGGCAAGATGCCTAATTCTACCAAGGAGTTTTGTCACGGTCCAGATTTACCCTATTTAATCATGTCTAGCTTAACAGGCAGGCTATCTTTCGAAGTTCATATGCACAATATGTATGCCGACATGGCATGTGATTTGGGACCTAATTTCTAACTGTCTGTTGCCCATGTGGGCAATTCCTTAGGCATAAAAGACAAAGTCTCTATTGGCTATATACTCCTAATACCTCTCAAAGATGAAGTTATAAACGTTTAGTTGCAAGTGGTCGGGCCAACACGGAAGGAAAGTTGTGTAGTGGGTCTGAGCCGGATACATAGACCTTCTGCCTTGCGAAGACAGAAAATCGTCGTATCTGTTCTTAATCCTAGTTGATCCCGACCTTCTGCTTGATCAGAGCATAGAGTTCATTGGTAACTACCAGGATTGAGGATTCAATTCAAACCGCAAATACCTCGCTTACATATAGTTCTCTACTCTGTGTTCTTGATTGTAGTACGTCTTTGGGAAGGCAATTTAAAGGGGTGTATTGATTTGACCTATCATTAAATCCAAAGGATATATACGTTTTCTATGAGCGTGATTAGTTTCTAAATCAAACAACCTTCCTAAAGGTTATTAAAGAAGTCTATGAGTACCGAGGGGATTCAACAAAGGAACAGGGTCTCACTCCAACCTAATCAAGTCAACTTAACTAAATCTATCTTTCAATTGTCTTAACATAATCGGTGTTTTACTTTCCTTAGTATAACCAACCAATAGTTGTAATCCAAAGTCTATGCTTATACGCTAGGTGATTTCATACCCTTTTCTAAAACAAGAAATTGTTATCACTTACGGTCAAACGTTGTCTGTTTGGAATTGAGTTGCCTGACCTTGAATTCAACTACGCTCGAGCATTTCACATATGCTCATACCAACTACGAAGGTCCTAGGGTTCACGTTATTAAATTATTGAATTTCTCATACTGTTAGGTCTTTCGAAATCTAGGAGCACCATTCTAGGTCCAAAACTCTAAGGGCCTATTTGTCAAACAACCATTCACTCTAAAAGTCGAAGCTGTTAGAGTGAGGTGTATCAATGTATATCAAGGGACTCTATCACTTCAACACTATTTGGTCAGTGGTCTTAAGTTGTATTAAATGGGAGGGTATTACTAATCCCACCTCAGGATTTGGAGTGACATGTTTGGTAGGAGGGTGGGTGGGGATTAAAATTAATTTTATAGGCTTTGAAAAATGAGCCTTGTGTTGGAAAGTGTGAGATGGGATTTCCAAATCCCATGATGATGAATTTCTAAGTGTAATTTGAAAGGAAATCTCAGAATTTACGTTTAATTGCATACATTCCAAACATGGTATTGGAAAACATGGGATACACCCAATTTAGGGACCATACCTTACACATACATTTATTGTTACTTTTACAATTCTATCCACCTTAAACTCACCTAATGCAGTTGGCCAAACGGGCCCTAAACGTCCCAACATTTGGAGGTTGTAAAAGTTATGAGACACAAAAAATGTGGATCGTTGTGCCCATATGGGTGTGAAATGGTGAGGCCAAAAGGAGTAAGATATGGGTTTAGAGAAGTAATGGTGGAGGCGTAGAAGGAGTTCGTAATTATCAAGTACAACTTTAGTCCATGATAGAAGATGCATGTGGGCAAATACAACCAAAGCTTCAAACACTTAAAATATACTACTAACTACTACACCCATCAACATGAAAACATAAACACCCTAAGACAGTAACCCATGCAAACTACAAGACAATAGTATGGATAGCTAGACATCCGAGAAGATGGTCGTACTAAGCTTGGATAGAGCCATGGGAAGTGAAAGAAAGAGATAAGAGGAATGGGGTTTGATGGGTTGTTGCATTGTGAGGAAATGAGCCACAAAGAGGGGTTTGTGAACTCAAGGCAAGTGAAAGGAAGAAGATGGAAGATGTATGCAACTGTGGAGGGCAGTTGGAAGCATAAAATGATGAAGGAAATCAATTTCCTGGAAAGGAGAAGATGAGATTTGAGGTTTGCATGATTTTGAGACCAAAAGGAGAGTGTAAAGGCTCAAATGAAAAGGGTTATGAGGGAGACCGCAGCTGTAGGAGGGAGTTTTCGAATGGGTAACAACGGTAGTGCACTAAAACGGAAAAAGGAGTGATCGAAGGGGCGTTTTCTATGAAAAATTAGAAACTTTGTGGGGAAAGGAGAGCTTGGAGGGGAGATTTGTGAAGGAAGTACTATTTTGAGGGGGTTTTAATTGACGGCCCACACACCAGGGGGTTCCCCAACCCCCCAAACTCCATCGGCACGCCCGGCGAGCCCGGCCGAGCCCGCTGACCGGCGAGGCCTCGCTGACCTGGCGAGGGCCTCGCCACACACTGGACTAATCGGCGAGGGTTCGCCATTTTGGAGAGGCCCTCCTCTCCCCTAGGCCCCAAAAAAGTTTGGGTCCCATCCTGGGTCCCTCTGAAATGGTTCATTTGGCCCCCCGACCCTGTTTCACTCCGTTTCGGGTAGTTTCGAGAAGTTTCTGATCTAAACTTGCATTTACCAATTTTTAATGGCTGGGATGGAGTGCATTGTGATCTAGACCCATTGTTTGATGGTCTAGAAGTGGTTTTGGGTCGATTCGTGCAATCACGGTTGAGTACAGAATCAAACAATACGACCTATTTCCGTGAACTTCACCGATTGGCGAAACTGGGACAACCTATGACTGTTTCTACGTTCTGTCGCTCCCTCCTAAGTCAGAGTGCGTCGTGTGTTACACAGGTCCGCTGTAATCCAAATCAATCTCTGATACCATCTTGTAACGCCCTGAAAATCGGGGGTCGAGCAAAACTCATCTCCCGAGTTCTAACGCATCACTTATGCAACACAGATAATGATGATTATGATGAGAGCATGGAAACATGAATGGGATTATACCAAAACAGCATATCATACTCTAGAGACAGTTAAATTTGTAGGCGGAAGACTGTGATAGATATATAAAATATATAAACTGTGGTGAGTCTCCAGAGTGTGATAATGATACCAGGTTAATTCATTACAAATACAATTCTAAATATACCAAATGTGAAAGGTCCTCTAGTCAACATCCTTGTAACCCCGTCGATCAGGTCACGGCTCACAGGAACCCGCCTGAAAACTGTATAAAGGTGAAATCCTCCCCATCATCATAAAAGTCTGGCTCCACTTCGCTGCATCGCCATCATCTGAAACTCAATCAAGGTCTAGTTGGTGTGTACAACACCGTCCCGTAACGTGGGAGTGAGTGATCAACTCAGTTGAACAATAAAACATAGGTTATCATGTTATCAATTCAGTCAAGCAGTAATGATAAAGCAGTATAATCAACAATCCTAAGTACTCTTATTAATGCAAGGATGAAATGCTGTGATGATGCATGCCCTCACCAACATACTCCCTCATGCGACACCATCTTACGTCCGCGGCATGCGTTCATCCCTCAGTGCTCCACATCTTCCAGGCACATGCAGTGCGATGATGAGCATGAGTACCAAGTTGTTATTAGTCTTTTTCATACAACAGTATTGGGAAACTAAGGTACCTTCCTTATATCATTCCCAAACAAGGATCCTGTCTAGGGTCGTCACTCATAGATAATCTCATACGATGATATGGTTCTAGGTCGCTGTAAAGGGCTGTCAGGGCTGTTACACGCACTCGTTGCACCGCTCCCCCATCACCTTATCAATATAGGCCTAGTTTATACTTTGTTTACTATGGGAAGGGTCGTCGCCTCTCCGCAGATTCAGAGTATGCTCGAGGTCACTACACCGGGTACGGTCAGGGCTGTCAGGGCTGTTACACGGAATCGTTACACCACTCCCCCATCACCCATCAAAGTAGTGTGGGCCAACATCTCGAATATAGTGTCTCATACCACCATAATCGGCTCACGAGTCTGATTGCTCAATGGTCACTACGGGGAGGCTCGTAGCCCCAGCGTAGGCCGACAGCTCGACCACGGTGTCCCATACCACCATGCCCAGCTCATGAGTCTTAGCAGATCAAGGTAGCAAGGTTAACGGGGTTACACTGGTAAGTTCAGTACCTTAGGTTCAAGCAGTAGCGTCTAAACATGGTGAACATATATTAGACAGATCGGGTTACTTGACGAGCTTGACTAGCTCGAGCGCACGACAAGTTGAACAACATAAAGTGCATAAGCACTTCGCGTGGCCAACCACTATCGCCAACCGAAGTACGACTCGGGTTCGTCGAACACATCTCACGTGGCGAATGAATCTCAGCCACGAATTCAATCCCGTTACCGATTGCCTGGACTATACAATAGCCCCAATCACATTCAAGTACAGAGAGTCAAAGCAGTAATGGATCAAGATTTCACTCATACAGTCAAATATTCAATATTGTCCGCTTAGGGCCGCTAGGGCTGTTGCATGAAATCGTTACACCCCTCCCACATCACCCTTCATGGCTCTTACGGAATACAACTTAAACATGAATATTCCATTTCATCCATCTAGCATATAAGATACTCAATCAGTAATGGAGCAATAATTGCATAATTACAATCACATGAACATATTTAGAGGTGCAAAACAATCATGAATTCACACGCATTCATTCCATAGATAATACAGACATCATATTGTAAACATATATGGAGGAAATCATACACATAAATAAGGTAGCCGAGATTCACATCTCAACCCTCATACAAGTACTCTTAAGTAACAACTAGCACATTTAGACTTTTTCACAAACACATAGAACACATACATCACCATACATGGTGAATGATGTTCACACATGTGTTAGGCCAAATCCCGTCATTAGGGAGTTGCCCCGTATATCACGTGCATATATCCATGACGGGTGATCATGGCATGCATGAATACAGGTTCCATATTTGTTGGAACATTTTCACAAACACTTGGGCTACACATTTAACACATATAACGTATTTTTGCCGTGACGTAATTTAGGGCAAGTCCTTTTGCTAAGGAGTTATCACACATGTATTAAGCATATATTCACGACAATTAAACATGTTAAGCACAAATCCAAATTTCATACGTATACGGTATTTTCTACAAATACGAAGAATACAGTATATTCAACATAGCTAACGTATAATTGAAAAATGAAACGGACAGCACTTTGTACATGTGCAATAGCATGCAGATCATGAATCTATCATTATCTGAAATTAAAAGCGTTGAAAACCATAACCTATACACCTAAAGTCCGCACCTTTTGTAGTAGAATCGTAACGAATATGTTAGAATCTCTAAGCCTTCGTCTACGGCAGTATATCAACCTATAGCACGAGATGCGTTAGCGATTTTGCTACTGGAATCAAATCAAGCCCTAAATCAGGTTAGAGTTAGGGTTTTCTTACCTAGAAATGAAGCCGGAATCGCCGGGAAAGCGATTAGAACGGGATGGTTAAGCTCGTATGATGGTAGGATAGAGCACTAGGATCCTTTACCCACTTCTCCCATACTTTCTCTCTCTTTTCTCTCTTCTCTCTCCTAGGTTTTCTCAAATTCGTATGGAATGAGAGAGTGAGGGTTTAAGGTCCTTATATAGGTCCAGAACTCAACAAATTAGACTCAGGAACAAGGTATACTTAGGTTATGTCCAAAGCGGGTCCGTTTCGATCCAACGGAGCACTTTTGGCGGCCCCCCTTGAGCCAAAGGTCAGACTTAAGCTCATAGACATTGGATCTAGGTCGAGTTAAGTTTTCGTTCCAGTCGGGTTCTCAGATCGCACGTGGTGGACCAGTTTCAGTTCAACGGTCAGCGAATCTCGATCGGGGATTTCAAGTACATGGATATGTTTGGGCAAATATCCCTGATCCGAGGGTGTAATCTGGTCTGATTCCGATGGTCTGGTTGCTTATAACTGATCCGCAAGCGACACGTCTCAGATTTCATAAATTTATATTTTATTTTTAATTAATTTCACATTTCTCACACTCCTCACTCTGGGCTCAAGCGAATAGCACTGGGACACTATCTGGATTTGATTTCCAAGACGGTTGTCAAGCCCAGCAAGGCGGTCCTAATTCTATAACTTCGTATTATTCGGACTTTCGATGTGCGGTCCAGATCTGTTAGGAGTTTTGTGATGCTCCCGAGAGCATCCGGGTAATGAGATTGATCCTAGATTTTAGGGTAACCTAGCATCAATGATTTTACAAATTTTGGGTCTTGCAGATCGTATTTAAAGTGGATCAAGCGGATTTTGTAACTAATATAGTTTAACACTTAGTTACTTTGTGAAGGATAAGGTAGTGAAAGGTGAGATTTATGAAGGAAAAGGGTTAACAAGCGATTTTTAGAATATGGGATTGGGTTCTGACAAGTTAATCAGGTGTTAGGAGCGACTCATTGCCTAAGGACGTCTAATTCCAGGTTGGGAAAAATCTGGGATGTTACAATGAAGGATTGTTGTTTTTTTTTTTTTTTTTCAGGCTGTTACAAGGCCTTACGAAGATGGAAGGGTAAGGAGTTACCGGGCTTGATTCGGGCATGGCCTGAACTCGGTCAAGTTCAATTTGGAGTGGTGCAACATGCACTCTCTTGACCTCACATCTCTCTCTCTTCCTACTTCTTTCTCATTTCTTTCTCCCTACTGTGGTGCTACAGGTCTACACTAACCTAACTCGGTCTGATCTTGTGCAGGCTGAGTTGGTGCAGTGTGGCACTGAGTCCACTCGGTCGCACCCGATCACACTCTCTTCACTCTCTCTCTCTCTCTCTCTCTCTCTCTCTTTCCTTTCTCTCTCTTTTCTTCTCTCTCTAGTGCGAATCCTGAGGGCAACAATAGCTTATTTATAGGCGTGAGAGAGAGAAAGAGAGAGAGAGAGCTCCAACGGATGGGAAGAAAATGGCTCTTATAAGGGCCATCTTTGAAAAACGGCTATGCATGGGGTCTATCTGATCTTGAGGATGGATTCCCACTACAATGGCCCACCAGGAAAGTACAATTTTAGCCCTGGTGGGACCCATCTCTTGATCATGTGTCAGGTGGTTTAACGGAGAAGATGAGTGGCCGTTAATGGCAGATCACTCTCTAATGTATTCCGTTATGATGTGGTCCGTTTGTTGTCATGTTGGGTCCCACTTTTTGGACCTCAAACGTGAGTTTCAATCCATCTCACGAGATATTCCTTATCTCGTCACTTTCTCAAGAGATGGAGTGTTTTCTCTCCATCAACTCATACCGCCTTAAAGGGAAGGCTACGATCGCTCCACGTGGCCTAGGGAACGGCCAGAAACATGCCAGCATCCACTTCCCGAAAAGGAAAGACTCCTTTTTTGCTTTTCCTTTGCATGGCTATTTTTGGCAGCGAGAGAAAGTTCTCTCACATGGGTGAGTGGACAGTTGGGATTTTTGGGCCAAATCAACCCTGGATCACTCGTGTGAGCACACATTGGCCCACCATCAGGCGATCTTGGCCACTCATACAGTTTTGATCGGCTCCGACCCCAAATCCACATCCCTTTGCATGGGTTCGAAAGTCTATAGCGTTTTGATCGGACGGGTCCCACGAACTTGATGAACGACTCGGATTGTCCGGATAGTGGCCAGGGTGGGCCACCTTGAGAGCTGACGTCCGTCAATTTTAAAAAGATGTTTTGGAGGGAGAAATCCGCCTTTTTGCAAGAAGGCTTGGTCAAAGTTAGTTTGACCGACTTGGCTCGTCCAGTGCATGTCGTGCACAGGTACATGGGTTGCACTCGCACTCTGTGTGGGGTCCACTGTGATGTTTGTGACATATCCACTCTGTCCATTCACCTTAGGAGTCCCACGCTGGGGGCCTGACCCAGTTTGGAGCGGGATTGAGGCCCAGGTGGGCCGTATCACGCGTTCTAGGCCACTTCATAGCCATGATACCTTGGCTTAATGGCTAGATTAGTTTAATAATCGATTTCAATGGTCAAATGTGGATTTGAGATGTAGTGGGTGCTTGGTTGATTATCAACTAGCCCTCGAAGGTCGATTACTAGTGCATCTTTTTTATACCCCTTAATTTGATGATTCACATACTGTTTCAACTTGGGGTGTTTAGTCAAGCTTACCCTGATGGATGTTATTGGCTTCAACCCAGCTCCCAGTGCTCCTGATGGACGGCTTCAATGATGGCTGGAAGCCCCATCCCACATACGTTGAGTTCAAGTTGTCTGTTAACTGTTCGTGGGTCTCATTGATGTAGGTTTTGAACGGTAACACTCGAGTACCAAAGGTGCTGGGTGTTACAACTTGATATCAAATTTACTCAACTCTTGATCGCCCACTTTGTTAGCCTTCCTGAAGCTTTGGGGTTTTGGAGCACTTGACGGGTGGTTGATCAGTCAAGACAATGATGGTGTGAGCTTGAAAATACAGTCGCAAACTTCGAGAAGAAATGACAAACACCAATGCTAATTTCTCTAGGTTTGGATATCTAGTCTCACCTGAAACTAGGGCTTTGCTAACGTAGTATATCAGGAATTGCTTTCCTGCGTGTTCCCTAATTAAAGCTGAGCTAACTGCTGCATCAGAAACAACCAAGCATAACAGTAGAGATTCTCCTTGTTTGGGTTTAAAGAGTAATGGCGGCGACCATAAATATTGTTTGAGCTTTTGGAAAGCCGTCTCACATTCTTCTATCCAGTTTACCACTTGTTTCCCTTTCAGTTGTTTGAAGAAGGGGAGACATTTGTCTGTAGCACGGGACACGAAGCGATTAAGTGCGGCGATCCTTCCTCTAAGCCGTTAAACGTCTTTAGTCATCTTTGGTGAATTCATATTGAACAGAGCTTTGATCTAATTGGGGTTTGCTTCGATTCCTCGTTAGTTGATTAAGAAATTGAGGAAGTTACCCGAACTAACCCTGAAGGCGCATTTGCTCGGATTCAACTTCATCTGGTATTTACGGAGGACGAGGAACATTTTCTCGAGATCGAAAACGTGATCTGTAGTCTTGATGCTTTTGGCAAGCATATCATTGAAATAGACTTCCATTATTCGCCCTTTTTGGCGGCGAACATCTTGTTGACTAGCCGCTAATAAGTGGCTCCTACGTTTTTCAATCCAAAGGGCATAACTCGGTAACAATAAAGACCTTTGTCGGTGGCAAAGGTTGTTTTTGTCTTATCATACGGATGCATTACAATTTGATTATAACTGGAATAAGCATCCATAAAACTAAGTAGTTCATGCCCTACGGTGCTATCGACCAGTTGATCAATTCGAGGAAGGGGAAAACTACCTTTGGGACAGACTTTGTTCAGGTTGGTGTAGTCAACATAGACCAGCTATTTCCCTTTGGACTTTTTACCAAGACTATGTTGGCTATCCAGTCCAGGTAGTAGACTTCCTCAATGAATCCAACCTTAAGAAGTTTATCAACTTCTTCTCCGATCACTACATATCGTTCAGGGCCAAGCGCGTGACACTTCTGTCGAATTGGTCGGTGATCGGGGTCGACATTCAGGCGATGTGTGATAACTTTTGGGTCGATGCCGAGCATGTCCTCATGAGACCATGCGAAGACATTTGCTTAACGTCCAAGGGGACCTATCATTCCCTCCCTCAAAGGGAGTGCCAGGGATGACCCAATTTGGACAATTTTTGTCGAGTCGGAATCGTCGATTGGGATGAGTACATGGTCCTCCATGGGAGACTCTCTTTCTTCAAAATCCTCGTGAGGGTCCAGAGAGGCGATAGTCATCGTCTGGTTTGAAGTCCTTAGCACCATCGTGTAGCACTGTCGAGCTTTATGTTGGTCTCCCTTAACTGATCTGATGCCTTGTTTGGTAGGAAATTTCATGGCCAGGTGGTAGGTCGAGACCATAGCTTGAAGGGCGTTAAGGGATGGACAACCGAGGATTGCGTTGTAGACAGATGGGCAGTCCACTACTAGGAAGTCGATCATTGTAGTTACCTAGTTCTGTCCATCTCCGGCCGTAAGTGGAAGCTGTATTGATCCTTCTGTTACAACCTTGCCACCAGAGAAATCGAGCAATGGAGTCTTGATAGGTTAAAGCCTGGAGCGACCAACTTCCATCTTGTCATATGCTTGTGCGAAGAGGATGTCTGCTGAAGATCCAGTGTCCACAAGGATTCAGAACACTTTATGATTAGCTATGGTCAGGGTGACCACAAGCGCGTTATCGTGCGGATGGTGGATCCCTCGGGCGTCCTCTTCGGTAAAAGTCCGGCTGCAAGTCTCCACTTTTGTTCTTTCGAAGGTCGGCTGGATGTGAGGATTTTATGTTATGGTTTGGAATGAACGATGCTTCGTGCGTAGGCTTTCCGAGCTTAATTTGAATCCCCTCCACCCCTAGGGCCTCCGAAGATGGTGCGAATTTCTCCCGCTAGTTCGTTGTTGACAAGGGGCGCATCGTTTATCGCAACTTGTTCTTCTCGATGATTGACGTATTTTATGAGGTGACCGCTACGAATAAGTGCCTCGATTTCCTACTTGAGGTCGAAGCAGTCATGTGTCAAATGACCATGATCCTGATGGCAGTAACAATATTTATTCTTGCTTCTTCTATTAGGGTCAGATTTTAACTTGCTCGGCCAAGTAAGGTTGCGCTTTCTTGAATTTCCATCAGAACTTGCTCGGGCATTTTGTTGAGAGGAGTGTATGACTTGAACTTACTATTGGGCCATTTGTTTGATCAATGATTGTCGCATGAATGATTGTTCTTCCTCTTCTTGTTCATAGCGGTCGAACTTGGTTTTGTTGTCGCCTGCTGTTCTTTGGTCAGAGGAGCTTTGTTCTGGACGACCTCTCACAAGACATGGGCTTCTTCAGCATTAGCATATTTCTGTAACCTATTCAGAAGCACAACCATTATCGTTGGAGGGTTTTTGTCGAGTGAGAAGAGGAACTGGCGATCTCTCAGTCCTCCCATGATCCCAGTTAGGGCAAGCTCTTCAGTATGCTTTCAAACTTGCAACACTTCCAGGTTGAAGCGTTTGATGTAATGTTTCAGTAGCTTGCTGTCCTTCTGAATGACATGAAGGAGGTGGGTAGCCAGTTTGAGTCTCTTTTTTCCCCCGATAAAGTTTGTGATGAAGACTTGGCTGAGCTGGGAGAATGAACTAATGGAGTTCGGATTTAACTGCTTGAACCACAGTCGGCAGCTCCAGTTAGGGTTAGGGAGAAAACTCGGCACATTTAACTCCAGTTGTGGAGTTCCATATAGACCCTGAACAACTCTATATGCTCCGATGGGTCTATATTTCCTGAGAACGAGCTGATCCGAGGTAAACAGAACTTGTCCAACAGTTGTGCCCGTATGATGTTGGCAGTAAATGGAGGTTCAGATTCCTCTATTAGTACTTCCATCGGGGTTGGTGCATTCGTGCAGTAGGCATCCCGCATGTCCCCAATCTGTCCGCATAGATCCTTAAGCTCGACCTCCCAAGACTCGTCGCTTTCGGCAGTAGCTTCGACTGGGGTTTTGTCGCGCTTCTTCTGGTCTAGCTCGTGACGTACATCAGAAATGGGTAAAGTTGCAGTCCTGGATACGTGAGACAGGGCTGGTTTGGTCGAGTCTTGTCGTCGTCTCCTCTGCAAGGCGGTAGGTGCGCTGGAAGGCTGGGGAGGATTGTGTCATGCTTGTCCATCATCCCTGTTGGTCTGTAGATGCTGAGGTTGTAGTTTTTCCAGTAATTGCTTCATGTAGTTTATGTTGTCGTTTAACATTTCAACCTGCTGTTCGAGGGAGTTTAGTCAACCTCCTTTGGCACGAGATCGCTGACCTTGCCTCACCGAGCCAGAATCAGCTTGATGTTGGGAAGAGGAATCCCGATGACTATCAAGTTGTTCTTGGGGGGGGGGGGGGGAGAGGTGTTAAGTCAGGTGCTGCTGGGGAGATCTGGGTCATCTTCTTCCCTCTAACCATTGTAGTATCTCTGGTAAAGCGGGGAACGACTTTGATTTCGTTCACTCAAATAACATCAAAATGTTGATGCAGTTTTCCCGTAGACCTTCGGTTAACCCTTCGTAACCTGCACATAAGAAAGTAAGAGACAAAGGAGACCCTGGCTAGTACAGAGAACCCTTCAATGCCTAACTCAAGAAATTGGGTCTCTGTAGGAGGTGATCTTTCAGAAAAAGAGTCACCAATCGTATATTTAGATAGAGCGTTATGAATGTGTGTACCTTTCACCATCTGAGGGTCCCTTAATATAGTCACGAGGGAGGATAACGTCGTTCGAAGCCTTCCTCGTGTAGGACTCCTATTGTACTGGAGATCTTCATGGGATTATGGTCGTCCGGGATCCCTGGGATTTGATTTTATTTTCTGAAGATCTTGGAAGAGATCTTCGAGACGTTGGAGAGATTCTCGGGTTATTCGTCCAGGACAAGGCCGAGTGGGGGATGCGCCGAAAAAAGTGGAAGTAGATAATGCTGAGCCTCTTCAGCAGATCAACATTCACCTTTCCAAAGGTTATGCCGACCAAAGGCCGAGCTACATCTGACCTATAGCCGACCAATGACCGATATGTTGTTATGCCATTATGCCGACCTAAGGTCGGGGCTATATCTAACCTATGGTCAGGTCGATCTATAACCGACCTATTACCGACATGTAGTTATGCCGACTTTATTCAATAGGTTAGCCATTTGAGTGGACTTACAGTTGTATCCACCTACTTTAACGTCGGCCTTTCTTTGCTAGTAAATGCCTCTTAAGTGGTTTAGCCCTATTGGGTGCTGGTTTGTAGAGTTGGTCCATTCCATAAGTCGTTCTATTTTTTCCCCAACAATCATCATCATCGTCATTTAAACCTTATTCCAAGTAACTGGTTCGCTACATGAATCTGGTGATTCAAGTTAAAATTTATGGCATAAGTCTAATGCAGGCTCATTATTCTTTAGAATCATAAGAAAATTATAGGGCCATATCAAATCATCGTCATTATCATCTAAACCTTACTCCTAAGTAACTGGGTACACTACATGAATCCTACTACTCATGTTGAAAGTTATGGCGTAAGTCTGATGCAAGCTATTAATCAGATGCAACTCTCCTTTATTCTAGGTGAGACAACAATGAGAGTACAAAACTCCTATAAGCACAATGTAATAGAAAAACGTATTTTTGTCGACTGTGGATCTCACCTTTTACCCACCGTCTTTTTTGAACGCTCCCAAACTTTACTTTCCAAAACTAAACCATTCTATACGGACACACTATTTGCAGATGAAAATACCCTTACATTCACGGTGGCACCATGATATCCATAGTGCCACCCTGGAACTCTGTCTTGTCCATGGTGGCACCATGAATATCATGGTAGCACCTCCAATATCAGAAAAAGGGACGCGGATTGCTTCCTACCCCCACCCATCTCTAACCCCGTATGGGTAGTTATGTGGGCGGGCCCACTGTGATGTATCGGTTTATCCACGTCGTCCATCCCTCCTCTCTTATCATTTTAAGGAATATGCACAAAAATGAGGCAGATCCAACACTCAAGTGGACCACAACAAATAATAAGCTTGGGTTGCATGAAATGACAAAGCATTAAATGTCTGTTGCATTAAATGCAAGAGTCATTTGTGGTGTGGTCCACTTAAGCGTTGGATCCATCTCATTTATGTGTTTATACCTTAAAATGATATGAGAGGAGGAATGATCGATGTTGATAAAATGATACATCATAGTGGGCCTGCCCACAGAACTTCCTGTTCGTGGTTAGAGACGGGCGGGGGTAGGACATAATCTGCATCCCAGAAAAAGGGCCAAAGGGCGTAGCTAAAGACCCACGGATTATAACCGTAGCCATTGGTAGCCTAGCCATTGCTTCATTAGATTTGTAGTCATTAGTTCTATGGTTACGGATCTAATCCGTAGCCATTGCTTCTGTAGCGAAAAGTACATATAACTAGGGATAATTGGGCGAGCCTAATGTGAAATTGAATGAGCCTAACATGAAATTGAGCGAGCTTCAAATGAAATTGAATGAGCCTAACATGAAATTCAACAAGCCTAACATGAAATTCAATAAACCTAACATGAAATTGTGCGAGGCTAACATGAGATTCAACGAGCCTCAAAGAAAATTAAGCAAGGCTAACATGAAATTCAATGAGCCTCAAGGGAAATTGAGTTAGGCAAACATGAAATTCAATGAGGCTAACATGAAATTGAGTGAGGCAAACATGAAATTCAATGAGCCTCAAAGGAAATTGAGCGAGTCAAACATGAAATTAATGAGCCTCAAAGAACATTGAGCGAAGCTAACATGAAATTCAACGAGCCTCAAGGGAAATTGTCCGAGGTAAACATGAAATTGAGCGAGGCAAACGTGAAATTGAATGAGGCTAACTTGAAATTGAACGAGACTAACTTGAAATTAAGTGAGCTTCAAATGACATTGAACGAGCCTAGAATGAAATTGAGCAAGGTTAACTTGAAATTAAGTGAGGCAAACATGAAATTGAGCGAGCTTCAAATGAAATCGAACAAAACCCTGTAAGTGCTATGGTCTCATGCTCCTTTGGTTGTCAAATTTTGTTGTGTCAAAACATCTATCTGTGTTTTGTGATATATATGTATTCAAGACACTGCATAAACACTTCATGACATTGGATGTCTTTAAGAAATACAAAGTGTACTTCATCATCCTATCAATGTTTAAAGCTACAATGTTGAAGTTCAAGTCTCAAGAAACAACTTCAAGACTCAAGAAATGACTTCAAGACTCATAAGCAACGCATGAAGTAGTTTTCACGCTAATGAAGATCTCAAGATTAAAGCTACAACAAGTTCAAGATCTCAAGCTTGATATGGTTCAAATATCTACATTCGTTGAATGGTTGAAGTTCAATGTCCATACGACATGTTTCAGGTTTGACTGACCTTAGGTTGACCTTATAAGTAGGTCACTTTGGATACATAAATCAAATGTTTATTTTACATAAGTTTGGTCTATTCTACGACCAGTCCTAGCTCCTGTTCGACCAGTCCTAGCATTGGTTCGACTAGTCCAAGAAATTCCACGACCAGTCCTAAGTTGTTGAAGATTTTCAGAATTTTTTGGTACACCTACGACCAGTCCTGGAGGTCCTTCGACCGGTCGTAGGAGTGTCTTCGACTCATTCTCGACCAGTCGTAGGGCTACGACTCAAAGTCCAGCAAGCTAATCTATGGTCCTACAACCAGTCGTAGAGAGATACGACCAGTCGTAGGTGACCCACGACCAGTCGTAGGCTTCCCACGACCAGTCGTGGAACGACTTTAAAAGAATGCGTTCAATATTTCAAATATCCGTTAGAGCTACGACCAGTCGAAGGTTTCTAAGACCAGTCGTAGACGCGATTTTTGTTTCTATAAATTGAACACGAAATTCAGAGTTTTGGGAATTCAACTCGATTCAATTCAAGAAACTTCAAGTGATCACTCTGAGATAAGTCTGTGTTTATTTTAAGCTACGTTGTGCTTATTTAATATTCCTTTTTGCTAGCTTATTTAATTTGATTTTGTTTCTGTATTCCAATCTTATTTGAAAAAAGAAATTACCTTATTCATTTTTCTTGGAATCAAAATCAAATATAGCTACGCCCAACTAGTTAAAATCTAAAATCTATTAGAATTTAGAACCATATTAAAGTGAGTATTGGGAATTAAACTTTGACATTCAATCATCTACTCCGATTGGTTCTACCGGGCTGCTACGAAAAGGAGAAATCCAGGTATTTTACAATTCTGTAAAATTTCATTCCTTTTGGTTTTGTTTAAGGTTAAGCCAGAAAAATCTCATTGTATTGATTATCTGAGGAGAGCCAGAAAACTCAGAAAAGAGGGGTTTTGAATTGTGTAAGCCCGAGTGAAAAAGACACAATTGTAAAGGTTTTGGGTGAACCTGTGAAAACCTATTTGATAGTGAACGCTAATATCCCCTGTGTGAGGATATTAGGAGTGGAGTAGCATTCTGTGTGGCTGTTGAAAGACAGTTGGTGTACACACAGGCGAACCACTATAACTCTTTGTCTTGTGGATTGAATGCTTGCTTAATTTTCATATCTTTTATCATTCAATTGTGTGGAATGTACAAGTGGATGTGAATGTTGTAACTATTTACATTTCAAGCAAGTGTGGGGATTGTTGTAATAATTTAGATCTATATTTCTGCATTTAATTTCAATTCCTTGCTATTCATTTATTTCTATTAAAATTGAGTCCCTGATCCAAAAGATATTCTAGAAATAAGGTTGTCCTACCATAAGCCCTTGTTTATTATGGTGTAAGGTTGTCCTTAGAACTGAATTTGTATCAATCTCTCAATACTTATTTATCAAGGTGATTTGATTTCAGCATTGTGAATTGATTTATAATTGTAAGGCTATTGGTTTATTTTATTTCCGTTGATTTTATTTTAATTTGGCATAGTCCTATTCACCCCCCCCCCTCTAGGACATAGCTTGGCCTTTTCAAGTGGTATCAAAGCCTAATAGCTCATTTTTATTGCTTTTTATTTGGATTTATTTCCTGAGCTAACGATCTAAGCTATATAAAAAGATGTCAAATTTTGATAGCCTTTCAGTTACTAGGCCTCCACCCTTTGATGGCTCCAACTATGCCTATTGGAAAGCCAGAATGAGGATCTTCCTCAAATCAATGGATGAAAGTGTGTGGCAAGCCACAGTAACTGAATGGAATTCTCCTATCATGTAAGTAACTGGTGTTGATGGTTCAAAATCTATGAAAATTACACCGTATTTCCAATGGACCACACTTCAGAAAAATGAGAGTAGTGCAAATGCTAAAGCACTAAATGCAATCACTTGCGCACTATCACCGGATGAGTTCAAAAGAATCATATCCTGTGATACTGCAAAGCAAGCCTGGGATATATTAGAAATGACACACGAAGGTACATCAATTGTCAAGAAATCTAAAGTCCAACTCCTCACAACTAAATTTGAAGAAATTCATATGGAGGAAAATAAAATGTTTATGGACTTTTACACTAGATTGAATGACATTGTAAACTCAATGTGGGGTCTTGGCGATAAGATCCCAGAAAGTAAAGTGTGTGCAAAAATACTACGCTCTCTTCCTGAACAGTTCAATTCTAAGGTAACCGCAATCCAGGAACTTCGTGATACAGATAATATGAGGGTAGAAGAATTAGTTGGTTCTTTACAAACCTATGAATTAAGTTTTAAAGCTCCTAAAGGTAAATCTATTGCTTTGAAGTCGTCTAAAGGTATTACTCAAGAAAATTCAGATTCAGAAAATTCTGAAGATGATATGGCCCTTTTGGCGAAAAAGTTTTATAAGATTTTCAAAAGTAAGAAAAGAGTCGACTTTCAAAAGGCAAATGAAAAGAAACGTTCTAAACCTAAGTCTAAAACTTGGAAGTCTTTGAAAGATAGTCAATGTTACAACTGTCAAGAATATGGGCATTTAGCAAACAAATGTCCTAAAAAGGACAGATCCAAAAGGAAGGGTATGTTGGCTACTTGGGATGAATCGTCTGATTCTGAAGCCTCTTCTGAATCAGAAAATTCAGAAACCGAGTCGGGCAGTGAACTTAAGGCCCTTATGACTCTAGCCAAGTTTACTTTTTCAGATCACGATGATTCAACAAGTGAAGAAAATTTGGATAGTGATCATGAAAATGATGAAGATCTTCAAGATGCTTACAATGCCTTATATAAGGAAAGTTGTAAAATTGCTGTCAAACTTAAACTTCAAAAAGAAAAGTTTTTTAAACTCAAAGAATGTTTTGAAACCCTTGTTTTAGAAAAATCTCAAATTTCAGATTGTTTTGAAAAATCAAAGTGTGATCTGGAATTCAAAACCTCCCTGATTGAAAATTTGAAATCTGAAAATGAGAAACTTAAAAATGAAGTATCTTCTCTTCTGAGTTTGAAGGACACATGGAGATATGCCCAAGGTGATTCAAAATTAGAAAAATTATTATCCGGATCAAGAAAATGTGGCGATCGATCTGGGTTGGGCTATGATAAAAACACGTCTCCTAAACAGAAGAATACTCCTTCCAATTTTGTGAAAGGAGAGACTTCTAACTCAAAAGGAAAAGATACTAGTCAAGTTTTTTCTAAAAATACAAAAACTTTTCAAAAACCCAAAAGCAGCTATATAAATTTCAAAAATCAGATTCGAAACCCACTAGCTGAAAAAATTGTTGATTTACTTAAGGAGCTATTAAAATCTAACTCAGTAGGTCACTCTTACAACTGTAAACAAAAGAAGACCAACTATTCTCCTAAACCCAAAACAGTTCTGAAATGGGTTCCTAAGGTTGCCTGTTTGGTTGCTCACACTGCTTTCAAAGCTACAAGCCTTTCAAAATGGTACCAAGATAGTGGATGCTCCAGACATATGACAGGCGACAAGGCGCTATTCACCGATCTTAAAGATATGACTGATGAGTCAGTCACATTTGGTGATGGTAGCAACTGCAAGATAATTGGCAAAGGTACGGTCCAACTCTATAACCTTCCCTTATTTAAAAATGTTTTATATGTTGAGGGTTTAAAACACAACCTGTTGAGCATATCTCAAATATGCGATAACAACCATAGTGTTAAATTTTCTAATCAAGGTTGTGAAATTATAAACAAAAAGGGTTCTCTAATATTAACTGGTCGCAGAACTTCTGAAAACTGCTATATAGTAAGCAATGGTAGCTCATCTAAACAAACGTGCTACATGGTCCATACCGTTGAGACAGAATTATGGCATAAACGCCTCAGACATGTACACTACCGAAATTTATACAGATTGAGCAAAGGAGAACTAATTAGAGGTCTACCTAAGATGCAAAAAGTAGACAAGATTTATGTTGAATGTCAGTATGGTAACAAACTAGGAGCTCTCACAAAAAGGTGAACTCCAATACCACCACAAGACCACTCGAGCTTCTCCACATGGATCTTATGGGACTAACAAGAACGGAAAGTCGAGGTGGCAAAAAATACATCTTAGTTATCGTAGATGATTATACAAGATACACTTGGGTTTCATTCTTGAGGGACAAATCAGAAACCCTTGATGAAGTAAAAAAGATTATAAAACGGATTCAAACTGAAAATTGTTCTCAAGTCAACAAGATCCGTAGTGATCATGGATCCGAATTTGAAAATAGCGGTTTTGAGAAATTCTGTAGCGATCAGGGAATATCGCATGAATTCTCTGCACCTAAGACTCCTCAACAAAATGGAATTGTCAAGAGGAAAAATAGAGTGCTTCAAGAAATGGGAAATATTATGTTAAATAGCATGAAGCTCCCTAGGAATCTCTAGGCTGAAGCAGTGAATACTGCCTGCTACATTATTAACCGTGTTTATAATTACAAATCTAATAATAAAACGGCTTATGAAATGTGGTTTGAGAAAAAGCCTTATGTCAAATACTTTCGAGTTTTTGGCAGCAAGTGCTATATTTTGCGTGACCGTGAAAATTTGGGAAAGTTCGACACTAAAAGTGATGAAGGGATCTTTTTAGGATATTCTTTAAACAGTCGTGCATATCGTGTTCTGAACAACAGGACCGGTGTGATTCAAGAGTTAATAAATGTTGTGATTGACGATCATTTGAATACACCTATCCCTAGTTCAGATAATGATGAAGTTCTTATACTTAAAAAATAAGAAACTTCATCAAGTGAAATTAATTCTGAATTAAGGACTGTTAAAGATCATCCAACTTCTCAAATACTTGGAAACTCTCTCACTGGTGTGCGCACTCGTAGACAATTAGAGGACATATGTAACTACGTATGCTTTACATCCCAGATAGAACCGGTTAACGTGAAAGAAGCACTTTCGGATGAAAACTGGATAGTTGCGATGCAGGAAGAACTTATTCAGTTTGTCAGAAATGATGTCTGGTACCTTGTTCCTAGACCTAAAGATAAACATATTATTGGAACAAAATGGATTTTCAAAAACAAATCTGATGAACTTGGAAATATTATTCAAAATAAAGCAAGGCTAGTTGTACAGGGGTATACACAAATTGAAGGTATTGACTATAATGAAACATTTGCCCCTGTAGCTCGTCTTGAATCAATTAGACTTTTTATCTCCATTGCTTGTTTTAGGAAGATTAAAATTTACCAAATGGATGTAAAAAGTGCCTTTTTGAATGGTGATTTACATGAAGAGGTATATGTTGAACAACCTACAGGGTTTGAAGATCCTAAATTTACTGATCATGTGTATCGTCTTAAGAAGGCTCTCTATGGTCTGAAACAAGCTCCCAGAGCATGGTACGAAAAACTGACTAAGTTTTTACTGAGTCATAATTTTCAGATGGGATGTGTTGATAAGACGCTCTTTGTTAAGAAACATAACGATGATATTCTAATGGTTCAAATATATGTTGACGATATTATTTATGGATCAACCTGTACTAACATGACTGTTGAGTTTGCAGATTTAATGAAGTCTAAATTCGAAATGAGCATGGTTGGAGAATTAAATTATTTCCTAAGGTTGCAAGTAAAACAACAACCTGATGGAATTTTTATCTCTCAAACCAAATATGCTCTGAACTTAATTAAGAAATTTGGATTTGAGAATGGTAAAAATTTTGATACTCCTATGAGTATAACTTTGAGACTCTCAAAAGACTCTACAGGTAATGATGTGGATCCTAAATTGTATCGTAGTTTGATTGGTAGTTTGCTTTATTTGACTGCAAGTAGACCAGATATCGCTTTGAGTGTTGGTATTTGTTCTCGTTATCAGTTAAATCCTAAAGAATCTCACTTAACTGCTGTTAAGCGAATTATGCAATATGTCGCAAGTTCTGCTAAACTGGGTCTCTGGTATCCACATGAGACTAGTGTTCAATTAGCCGGGTACTCAGATGCTGACTGGGCTGGAAACATTGATGATAGGAAATCAACCAGTGGTGGTTGTTTCTACATTGGAAATTGTCTTGTTTCTTGGTTTAGCAAGAAGCAAAGTTCTATATCGCTATCAACAGCTGAGGCTGAATACATTGCTGCTAGAAATGCATGTACTCAGCTTGTTTGGATGAAACGTATGTTAAGCGATTATGGAATTACACAGGATTCTATGATTTTGTTTTGTGATAATTCCAGTGCAATAAATATCTCAAAAAATCCAGTTCAGCATTCACGTACTAAGCATATTGACATTAGATTTGATTACATTCGTGAATTAGTGGAAGAAAAATTAATATATTTGGATTACATTCCAACCGAGACTCAACTTGCGGACATTTTCACTAAACCGCTCGACAAAAGTAGGTTTAATAAATTAAAGTTTGATCTCGGTATGTGCAATTTAAATTGAATTTGCATGCTTTGGTGTATCATACTGTACATATATTTGATGTTTTGTTTGCTTAAATTTGGAAATCATTTGAAAAATTGTAAATTTTAGTCGGTGCTCGACCAGTCGTGATTGTACACGATCGGTCGTAATACGACCGGTCGAACACATCCACGACCGGTCGTGAAACTCGTGAATTCACTTTATTTTGGGATTTGGCTCTTCTTCTTCATTTCCTTTTGTCTCTCCAACGAGCCTAGCCTCGACCGGTCGAACCCACCTTCATGATACTTCAAGGTTAGTGGTTCTTTTACAATTTTCTTGCATATTCTTGTTATTGGTGTTTCAAATTTCACTCTTGTAAAATCTATTTGCTCTTTCATTACAAGTTTGGGGTTTTCTCTTGAAAAATCTGTTATATCAAAACCCCACTTCTTCTTTCTTGCATCTTATAGTTTCCTTGATTCCTCCTTTGAAAATGGATGCTAGGGGTAAAAAGAAAATTACACGTGGTCCCTCTTCATCTAGATCAGCATCTATTACGCAATGTCATCTTCGCTCTCCCGAAAATGATCCTTCAGATGCACGGGATTTGCGTATGCGCAATATTATAGTTGAGCGTCCTGTTAATGTTAATCACATTGCTTCCTTTGGTATCCTTCCTCTGTTGCAATCTGTGGGATGGGATAACATCTTACATTGGGGTGGAGCTGCATACCAGTCCATTGCCCAATCCATGTTTGCATGTATTTGTGATTCTTCTCTTGAGAATTTAACCTTTAAAATTGATACTCAAGAAGGCTTATTTTCAGTGGATCGACATTTGATAGCTCACCTTATGGAAATTCCTGTCAATGATGAGAGAATTCCGATTCATATATTACATGACAAATTCTCAGAATCTGAACGACAAATGCTTACTAGAGATTTGTGTAATTTGGATGTTCACTGGACTCATAAAGGTCATGCACTTCCCTTAAGGTACTTGTTACCCAAACACAGAGTGCTTCACAGGATTTTCATCTCAAATCTATATCCGCGTTCTGGTAATAAAACTGAACTCACTGCATTCATGGTTCGTGTTTTGCATTCTGTCATCTCTGGTGCGAAAATCTGTCTACCTTCATTAATTTGTCACTCCATTCTTTTGTCTCGTCACCATCCAGGTCATAGTGATATTCCCTTTGGTTATTTGATGACTATGCTCGCCAATCATATGCTCGTGGCTATGCCTGTTAGAGAAAAACCCATCCATCATCTCCCTTTTAATAATTCCAATATTAACAAGATGAATTTAGAATTGGCTCCTGGCCAAGTGGATGCTGGTAGCAGTGGTGCTGAAGCAAAAAATGCAGATCAAGCTGGTGATCTTCCTAGAGACGTAAATATAGATGATTTATTTGAAGAACTTGAGTCAGACTCGGCTGATGATCCTGACTTTCAGCCTTCTGATTTTGATGAGAGGTTGAATTCTCTTCAAGAACAGGTGGCTCAAATTCGTGTTACCCAAGACACTCAATTTTCTTATTTACGTAAATATATGAGGCGGGTTGCTAGGGGTTTACACAAAAGTGATCCATCTAATCCTGCTCCCTCTTTTGGTTCTGACTGACTTTTTATTTGGTCTGTAATAACTAATATTTTTCTTTGCTTTCAGTCTGAACTTTGCTTGCTTACTGACTTTTTGTTGAATTATGCACTATGCTCTCTTACATCTATATTCCATCTCCTATTTTCCTTATCCTTACTGCCCTTCTTCCTTTGTCATTTTGTGTCAAAAAGGGGGAGAAGTTTTGGGAGGCTTTGGCTTTGGTTGGATTTAATGGTTATGATTAGTTTCATTCATGTCTATTTGTATATGGATGTGCTGCTATTACTCAGGGGGAGTTAAGCCCCTGTGTGAGGATATTAGGAGTGGAGTAACTTTATGTGTGACTGTTGAAAGACAGTTGGTGAACACACAGGCGAACCACTATAACTCTTTGTCTTGTGGATTGAATGCTTGCTTAATTTTCATATCTTTTATCATTCGATTGTGTGGAATGTACAAGTGGATGTGAATGTTGTAACTATTTACATTTCAAGCAAGTGTGGGGATTGTTGTAATAATTTAGATCTATACTTCTGCATTTAATTTCAATTCCTTGCTATTTTATTTACTTCTATTAAAATTGAGTCCTTGATCTAAAAGATGTTCTAGAAATAAGGTTGTCCTACCATAAGCCCTTGTTTATTATGGTGTAAGGTTGTCCTTAGAATTGAATTTGTATCAATCTCTCAATACTTATTTATCAAGGTGATTTAAATTTAGCATTGTGAATTGATTCATAATTGTAAGGATATTGGCTTATTTTATTTCCGCTGATTTTATTTTAATTTGGCATAGTCCTATTCACCCCCCCTCTAGGACATATAGGTTGGCCTTTTCAAGTGGTATCAGAGCCTAATAGCTCATTTTTGTTGCTTTTTATTTGGATTTATTTCCTGAGCTAACGATCTAAGCTATATAAAAAGATGTCAAATTTTGATAGCCTTTCAGTTACTAGGCCTCCACCCTTTGATGGCTCTAACTATGCCTATTGGAAAGCCAGAATGAGGATCTTCCTCAAATCAATAGATGAAAGTGTGTGGCAAGCCACAGTAACTGAATGGAAACCTCCTATCATGGAAGTAACTGGTGTTGATGGTTCAAAATCTATGAAAATTACACCGTATTACCAATGGACCACACTTCAGAAAAATGAGAGTAGTGCTAATGCTAAAGCACTAAATGCAATCACTTGCGCACTATCACCGGATGAGTTCAAAAGAATCATATCCTGTGATACTGCAAAGCAAGCCTGGGATATTTTAGAAATGACACACGAAGGTACATCAATTGTCAAGAAATCTAAAGTCCAACTCCTCACAACTAAATTTGAAGAAATTCATATGGAGGAAAATGAAATGTTTATGGACTTTTATACTACATTGAATGACATTGTAAACTCAATGTGGGGTCTTGGCGATAAGATTCCAGAAAGTAAAGTGTGTGCAAAAATACTACGCTCTCTTCCTGAACGGTTCAATTCTAAGGTAACCGCAATCCAGGAACTTCGTGATACGGATAATATGAAGGTAGAAGAATTAGTTGGTTCTTTACAAACCTATGAATTAAGTTTTAAAGCTCCTAAAGGTAAATCTATTGCTTTGAAGTCATCTAAAAGTATTACTCAAGAAAATTCAGATTCAGAAAAGTCTGAAGATGATATGGCCCTTTTGGCAAAAAAGTTTTATAAGATTTTCAAAAGTAAGAAAAGAGTCGACTTTCAAAAGGCAAATGAAAAGAAACGTTCTAAACCTAAGTCTAAAACTTGGAAATCATTGAAAGATAGTCAATGTTACAACTGTCAAGAATATGGGCATTTAGCAAACAAATGTCCTAAAAAGGACAGATCCAAAAGGAAGGGTATGTTGGCTACTTGGGATGAATCGTCTGATTCTGAAGCCTCTTCTGAATCAGAAAATTCAGAAACCGAGTCGGGCAGTGAACTTAAGGCCCTTATGACTCTAGCCAAGTTTACTTTTTCTGATCACGATGATTCAACAAGTGAAGAAAATTTGGATAGTGATCATGAATATGATGAAGATCTTCAAGATGCTTACAATGCCTTATATAAGGAAAGTTGTAAAATTGCTGTCAAACTTAAACTTCAAAAAGAAAAGTTTTTTAAACTTAAAGAATGTTTTGAAACCCTTGTTTTAGAAAAATCTCAAATTTCAGATTGTTTTGAAAAATCAAAGTGTGATCTAGAATTCAAAACCTCCCTAATTGAAAATTTGAAATCTGAAAATGAGAAACTTAAAAATGAAGTATCTTCTCTTCTGAGTTTGAAGGACACATGGAGATATGCCCAAGGTGATCCAAAATTAGAAAAATTATTATCCGGATCAAGAAAATGTGGCGATCGATCCGGGTTGGGCTATGATAAAAACACATCTCCTAAACAGAAGAATACTCGTTCCAATTTTGTGAAAGGAGAGACTTCTAACTCAAAAGGAAAAAGTACTAGTCAAGTTTTTTCTAAAAATACAAAAACTTTTCAAAAACTCAAAAGCAGCTATATAAATTTCAAAAATCAGATTCGAAACCCACTAGCTGAAAAAATTGTTGATTTACTTAAGGAGCTATTAAAATCTAACTCAGTATGTCACTCTTACAAGTATAAACAAAAGAAGACCAATTATTCTCCTAAACCCAAAACAATTCTAAAACAGGTAGGTTACCTGTTTGGTTGCTCACACTGCTTTCAAAGCTACAAGCCATTCGAAATGGTACCTAGATAGTGGATGCTCCAGACATATGACAGGCGACAAGGCACTATTCACCGATCTTAAAGATATGACTGATGAGTCAGTCACATTTGGTGATGGTAGCAACTGCAAGATAATTGGCAAAGGTACGGTCCAACTCTATAACCTTCCCTTATTTAAAAATGTTTTATATGTTGAGGGTTTAAAACACAACCTGTTGAGCATATCTCAAATATGCGATAGCAACCATAATGTTAAATTTTCTAATCAAGGTTGTGAAATTATAAATGAAAAGGGTTCTGTAATATTAACTGGTCGCAGAACTTCTGAAAACTGCTATATAGTAAGCAATGGTAGCTCATCTAAACAAACGTGCTACATGGTCCATACCGATGAGACAGAATTATGGCATAAACGCCTTGGACATGTACACTACCGAAATTTATACAGATTGAGCAAAAGTGAACTAATTAAAGGTCTACCTAAGATGCAAAAAGTAGACAAGATTTGTGGTGAATGCCAGTATGGTAAACAAACTAGGAGCTCTCACAAAAAGGTGAACTCCAATATCACCACAAGACCACTCGAGCTTCTCCACATGGATCTTATAGGACCAACAAGAACGGAAAGTCGAGGTGGTAAAAAGTACATCTTAGTTATTGTAGATGATTATACAAGATACACTTGGGTTTCATTCTTGAGAGACAAATCAGAAACCCTTGATGAAGTGAAAAAGATTATAAAACGGATTCAAACTGAAAAATGTTCTCAAGTCAACAAGATCCGTAGTGATCATGGATCCGAATTCGAAAATAGCGGTTTTGAGAAATTCTGTAGCGATCAGGGAATATCGCATGAATTCTCTGCACCTAAAACTCCTCAACAAAATGGAATTGTCGAGTGGAAGAATAGAGTGCTTCAAGAAATGGGAAATGTTATGTTAAATAGCATGAAGCTCCCTAGGAATCTCTGGGCTGAAGCAGTGAATACAGCCTGCTACATTATTAACCGTGTTTATATTTGTAAATCTAATAATAAAACGGCTTATGAAATGTGGTTTGAGAAAAAGCCTTCTGTCAAATACTTTCGAGTTTTTGGCAGCAAGTGCTATATTTTGCGTGACCGTGAAAATTTGGGAAAGTTTGACACTAAAAGTGATGAAGGGATCTTTTTAGGATATTCTTTAAACAGTCGTGCATATCGTGTTCTGAACAACAGGACTGGTGTGATTCAAGAGTCAATAAATGTTGTGATTGACGATCTTTTGAATACACCTGTCCCTAGTTCAGATAATGATGAAGTTCTTATACTTGAAAAGCAAGAAATTTCATCAAGTGAAACTAATCCAGAATTAAGGACTGTTAAAGATCATCCAACTTCTCAAATACTTGGAAACCCTCTCACTAGTGTGCGCACTCGTAGACAATTAGAGGACATATGTAACTACGTATGCTTTACATCCCAGATTGAACCGGTTAACGTAAAAGAAACACTTTCGGATGAAAACTAGATTCTTGCGATGCAAGAAAAACTTAATCAGTTTGTCAGAAATGATGTCTGGCACCTTGTTCCTAAACCTAAAGATAAACATATTATTGGAACAAAATGGATTTTCAAAAACAAATCTGATGAACTTGGAAATATTATTCGAAATAAAGCAAGACTAGTTGTACAGGGGTATACACAAATTGAAGGTATTGACTATAATGAAACATTTGCCCCTGTAGCTCGTCTTGAATCAATCAGACTTTTTATCTCCATTGCTTGTTTTAGGAAGATTAAAATTTTCCAAATGGATGTAAAGAGTGCCTTTCTGAATGGTGATTTACATGAAGAGGTATATGTTGAACAACCTACAGGGTTTGAAGATCCTAAATTTACTGATCATGTGTATCGTCTTAAGAAAGCTCTGTATGGTCTGAAACAAGCTCCCAGAGCATGGTACGAAAAACTGACTAAGTTTTTACTGAGTCATAATTTTCAGATGGGATGTGTTGATAAGACGCTCTTTGTTAAGAAACATAACGATGATATTCTAATGGTTCAAATATATGTTGACGATATTATTTATGAATCAACCTGTACTAACATGACTGTTGAGTTTGCAGATTTGATGAAGTCTAAATTCGAAATGAGCATGGTTGGAGAATTAAACTATTTTCTAGGGTTGCAAGTAAAACAACAACCTGATGGAATTTTTATCTCTCAAACCAAATATGCTCTGAGTTTAATTAAGAAATTTGGATTTGAGAAAGGTAAAAATTTTGATACTCCTATGAGTACAACTTTGAGACTCTCAAAAGACTCTACAGGTAATGATGTGGATCCTAAATTGTATCGTAGTTTGATTGGTAGTTTGCTTTATCTGACTGCTAGTAGACCAGATATTGCTTTGAGTGTTGGTATTTGTGCTCGTTATCAATCAAATCCTAAAGAATCTCACTTAACTGCTGTTAAGCGGATTATGCGATATGTCGCAAGTTCTACTAAACTGGGTCTCTGGTATCCACATGAGACTAATGTTCAATTAGCCGGGTACGCAGATGCTGACTGGGTTGAAAACATTGATGATAGAAAATCAACCAGTGGTGGTTGTTTCTACATTGGAAATTGTCTTGTTTCTTGGTTTAGCAAGAAGCAAAGTTCTATATCGCTATCAACAGCTGAGGCTGAATACATTGCTGCTGGAAATGCATGTACTCAACTTGTTTGGATGAAACGAATGTTAAGCGATTATGGAATTACTCAGGATTCTATGATTTTATTTTGTGATAATTCCAGTGCAATAAATATCTCTAAAAATCCAGTTCAGCATTCACGTACTAAGCATATTGACATTAGATTTCATTACATTCGTGAATTAGTGGAAGAAAAATTAATATATTTGGATTACATTCCAACCGAGACTCAACTTGCGGACATTTTCACTAAACCGCTCGACAAAAGCAGGTTTAATAAATTAAAGTTTGATCTCGATATGTGCAATTTAAATTGAATTTGCATGATTTTGTGTATCATAATGTACATAACTTTGATGTTTTATTTGCTTGAATTTGAAAATTATTTTAAAAATTGTAAATTTTGTGTCGTACTCGACCAGTCGTGAGTGTACACGACCGGTCGTGATGCGACCAGTCGAACACTTACACGACCGGTCGTGAAACTCGGGATTTCACTTTAATTTGGGGATTTTGACTCTTCTTCTTCATTTCTTTTTACTCTTCAACGGTTCTAGCTACGACCGGTCGAACCCACCTTCATAGTACTTCAAGGTTAATGGTTCTTTTACATTTTTCTTGTAGATTCTTGCTATTAGTGTTTCAAATCTCGTTCTTGTGGAATCTATTTGGTCGTTCATTGCAAGTTTGGGGTTTTATCTTAAAAATTTTGTTCTATCTAAACCCCATTTCTTCTATCTTGCATCTTGTTGTTTTCTTGAAATCCTTCTTTGAAAATGGATGCTAGAGGTAAAAAGAAAACTACTCGAGGTCCCTCTTCATCTAGATCAGATTCTATTGTACAACGTCATCTTCGCTCTCCCGAAAATGATCCTTCTAATGCTCGGGATTTGCGTATGCACAATGTTATTGTTGAGCGTCCTGTTAATGTTAATCGCATTGCTTCATTTGGTATCCCTCCTCTGTTGGAATTTGTGGGATGGGATAACATCTTACATTGGGGTGGAGCTGCATACCAGTCCATTGCCCAATCCATGTTTGCATGTATCTGTGATTTTTCTCTTGAGGATTTAACTTTTAAAGTTGATACTCAAGAAGGATTGTTTTTACTGGATCGACATTTGATTGCTGACATTATGGAAATACCTGTCAATGATGAGAGCATTCCAACTGATATTTTACATGACAGTCTCTCAGAATCTAAACGAAAAATGCTTACTAGAGATTTATGTAATTTGGATGTTCATTGGACTCATAAAGGTCATGCACTTCCCTCAAGGTATTTGTTACCCAGACACAGAGTACTTCATAGGATATTCATCTCAAATCTTTATCCACGTTCTGGTAATAAAATCGAACTCACTGCTTTCATGGTTCGTGTTTTGCATTCTGTAGTCTCTGGTGCAAAAATATGTCAACCTTCTTTAATTTGTCATTTCATTATTCTATCTCGTCACCATCCTGGACATAGTGATATACCCTTTGGTTATTTATTGACTATGCTGGCAAATCATATGCTCGTGGCTATGCCTACTAGAGAAAAACTCATCCATCATCTCCCTTTTAATAATTCCAATATTAACAAGATGAATTTAGAATTGGCTGATGGCTAAGTGGATGCTGGTAGCAGTGGTGCTGAAGCAGGAAATGCTCAAGCTGGTGATCTTCCTGAAGACGTGAATATGGATGATTTATTTGAAGAACTTGAGTCAGACTCGGCTGATGATCCTGATTTTCAGCCTTCTGATTTTAATGAGAGATTGAATTCCCTTCAAGAGCAGGTGGCTCAAATTCGTGTTACCCAAGACACGCAATTTTCTTATTTACGCAAATATATGAGGTGAATTGCTAAGGGTTTACACAAAATTGATCCATCTAATCCTGCACCCTCTTCTGGTTCTGACTGAATTTTTGATGGGTCTGTAATATTTTTTTTACTGAACTTTACATGCTTACTGACTTTTTGAATTATGCATTATGCTCTCTTGAATCAACTCCTATTTTCATTATTATTGATGCTCTTCCTCCTTTGTCATTTTGTGTCAAAAAGGGGGAGAAGTTTTGGAGGCTTTTGATTTATTTGAATTTAATCTTTATGATGTGCTCCTATTACTCAGGCTATTACTCAGGGGGAGTTAAGCTTCTCAGGGGTAGTTATGGGAGAATGATGCTACTTATTACTTATCATATCTATATAACTGTGCATGCTTCTCTATTGTGAACCTGTTGTGTTTGTACTTCTCTTATGTCTATTGGATGTATTATTACTTGGGTGTTTTGTCACAAATTTGACAAAGGGGGAGATTGTAAGTGTTATGGTCTCATACTCCTTTGGTTGTCAAATTTTGATGTGTCAAAACATCTATCTGTGTCTTGTGCTTGTATGATGATTTATATGAATTCAAGACACTGCATAAACACTTCAAGAAGCTACATATTGAAGTTCAAGAAGCTACATGTTGAAGTCTCAAGAAGCTACAATGTTGAAGTTCAAGTCTTAAGAAACAACTCATGACTTCAAGACTAATAAGCAATGCATGAAGTAGTTGTTATGCTGATGAAGATCTCAAGTTTAAAGCTACAACAAGTTCAAGATCTCAAGCCTGATATGGTTCAAACAATCTACATTCGTTGAATGGTTGAAGTTCAATGTCCATACGACATGGTTCAGGTTTGAATGACCTTAGGTTGACCCTTTAAGTAGGTCACTTTGGATACATAAATCAAATGTTTGTTTTACATAAGTTTGGTCTATTCTACGACCAGTCCTAGCTCTTGTTCGACCAGTCCTGGCATTGGTTCGACTAGTCCAAGAAATTCCACGACCAGTCCTAAGTAGTTGAAGATTTTTCGGAATTTTTGGTACGCCCACGACCAGTCCTGGAGGTCCTTCGACCGGTCGTAGGTGTGGCTTTGACTCGTCCACGACCAGTCGTGGAGCTACGACTCAAAGTCCAGCAACGTAATCTATGGTCCTACGACCAGTCGTAGAGATCCACGACCAGTCGTAGGTGACTCACGACCAGTCGTAGGCTACTCACGACCAGTCGTGGAACGACTTTCAAAGATCGCGCTCAATATTTCAAAAATCTGTTAGAGCTACGACCAGTCGAAGGTTTCTAAGACCAGTCGTAGGAACGATTTTTGCTTTTATAAATTGAACACGAAATTCAGAGTTTTCACACTCCAACTCTATTCAATTCAAGAATTTTCAAGTGATCACTCTGAGATAAGTCTGTGTTTATTTTAAGCTACATTGTACTTATTTAATATTCCTTTTTGCTAGCTTATTTAATTTGATTTTGTTTCTATATTCCAATCTTATTTGAAAAGAGGAATTATCTTATTCCTTCTTCTTGGAATCAAAATCAAATATAGCTACGCCCAACAAGTTAAATCTAAAATCTATTAGAATTTAGAACCTTATGAATGTGAGTATTCGAAATTGAACTTTGACATTCAATCATCTACTCCGATTGGTTCTACCGGGCTGCTAAGAAAAGGAGAAATCCAGGTATTTTACAATTCTGTAAAATTTATTTACTTTTGGTTTTGTTTGAGGTTAAGCCAAAAAAATCTCATTGTACTGGTTTTGTTTGAGGTTGAACCAGAAAAATCTCATTGTATTGGTTGTCTGAGGAGAACCAGAAAACTCAGAAAAGAGGGGTTTTTGAATTATGTAAGCCCAAGTGAAAAAGACACAATTGTAAAGGTTTTTGGTGAACCTGTGAAAACCTATTTGATAGTGAACGCTAATATCCCCTGTGTGAGGATATTAGGAGTGGAGTAGCTTTATGTGTGGCTGTTGAAAGACAGTTGGTGAACACACAGGCGAACCACTATAACTCTTTGTCTTGTGGATTGAATGCTTGCTTAATTTTCATATCTTTTATCATTCGATTGTGTGGAATGTACAAGTGGATGTGAATGTTGTAACTATTTACATTTCAAGCAAGTGTGGGGATTGTTGTAATAATTTAGATCTATACTTCTGCATTTAATTTCAATTCCTTACTATTTTATTTACTTCTATTAAAATTGAGTCCTTGATCCAAAAGATGTTCTAGAAATAAGGTTGTCCTACCATAAGCCCTTGTTTATTATGGTGTAAGGTTGTCCTTAGAACTGAATTTGTATCAATCTCTCAATACTTATTTATCAAGGTGATTTAAATTTAGCATTGTGAATTGATTCATAATTGTAAGGATATTGGCTTATTCTATTTCCGCTGATTTTAATTTAAATTTGGCATAGTCCTATTCACCCCCCCCCCCTCTAGGACATATAGCTTGGCCTTTTCAGGATGATGTCGTAATGATACAGCAAGTTGACAATCAGGTCAATGCGCACCGTTCTGTTTCCTAAGTCCATCGGGCAATCCTTACAAAGCTTGGTAGCATCAGATAAGGTCCCTATCGCAGTAAGGACTCTCACCCTAACCATAGGGGTAGTGTTCAACCCCAAACGCCTGACTGTAGAGCATGACACTATCGAAATAGTGGACCAGGTGTCCACCAATAGGAATACAGGTGTACCTTGAATGTGGGTAGTGACTTCAAAAGCTAATGGCACTACAGTTGCTATCTCAGATGCTCCAACTATTAGTGCATGTACACGTGCTTGTTAAGGATGATTTGGTTGCACTGCCATAGGTCATTGAGGCAGCCTATTTCGGGATACGGGAGGTCGATTGAATGGCGGTGCTGGTGGCATATACCGCAAGGGTGGAGCTGAAATAACATGTAGGGGCTAGCGATTGATCCTTTGGGTCTTGGTCTAAGAGAGTCCTTGTTTTACTTTATGTCTAAGGTAGGGGTTAATAAATATCTTAATATGTCTATGGTCAAAGATCATCTTAAAATGGTTTCTAATAGTACCAAATTGTATATGTATATCACCATTTCAATCTTATGACTAGTGGGTGATGAGAAAACTATACTTCAGTTTCATGAACTTCAAGAGGGAAGGGAGAATCAAGAGTTTTAAAATATTTCATAAGTTTGGAATGTTGACAACATAAGGCCGCTGGAAAGGAAAGAAGAGGGACATCTCCTCGACGCGGTATGAATCTTGAATTCACAAGAGAATAAGAAACTTATAATATTTTATTGTAGTCCACCTCTAACATGAGCTTACGGAGTATTTAACTATGAAACTCAATCCTACTCAAGGGTCCTAATTTAATTGTACCAAAAACAACTTAAACAAAAATATATGTATATATATATGTATATAATCGAATTTAATCACAGAATGATTCCTAGTATGATTATAAATAATTCCTAAATAGACACCAAATACTAAACTTTAATATGAAAAGATATGACTAGTCTATTGGCAACTCCAAGTTGTAAAAAAAAAAATAATAATAATAAATAAAAATAAATAAAAAAATTCTGGTTTCAACCCTTCTATTATTTATAACATATTTGTCACCTTTAGTTACCATATTATTTTTATAATTTTTATAGTAATCCATTGTTAAGCTTACTTTTATTTCATAAATTTTTGTTTCATTTGAAGTTCCATAAAAATTATAAAAATTCGGGAAGTACTAGTTGCCCAAGACTATAATGTCTTTATTCCTTGTAACATTTTCTATAGTTTTAGTTAGTGAAATATTTTTAAAATTTTTATGGTGGTTTATCATTAGGTTTAAAGTCATCCCACAAAATTTTAGTTCATTTAGAGTTGTAGAAAAATTATTAAAATTCTAGAAGTTGGATAATTGTCAAAACATCCTAGATTTAACTATATTAAAATTTGTATTTTATTTTTCACTTATTTTTATATGAAACTAGACTTAATAATCTTCAATATGGCTTTTGAATCACCTAAATCAGAGTTATATCGAGGGAGATATGACTTTTTGAAGTTGATAAAAAAACTCAGAAAATTACAGAATCCGGGCGGTGCACCGCCGCGCCCCGCTGGAGTGGCTGGCGACACGCCGCCATCCGGGCGATGCCGCCGCAGCCCTCTGGTGGTTCTGCCACTCGATTTTTTTGAATCAAGTGTATCTTGCAAACCAGAATGACATATATGAATTTGGGGTAAGAGAAGCTGATCTATCCAAATAAAATATTTATTTTATAAAATTCCATAATTTTAATGGTCAAAAGTCCATTTTATTTACATTCTTACTATTTATAGTAAATTTTAGTTTAATTATAGTTCTTCATCCTTTGATCTTTAGGATTTGTATTTAATATGAAAATACCTAGAAGGATTTGAAGAATAAAGTGGTAGAAGGTGAGATTTTTTATAGAAATGGGTTGGGTCCACTTTCTGTGGTCCAACGGGCATTTATTTGCGCCAACTGGATCCATCCCAGGTTCAAAATTCGTTAACTGACAACTCAAACCCGTCGACTGATGGCCTAAAGGTGACTGAGATTAATTCGCGTGATCTAGGATGCGTGCGGGCTAAACTACAGTATTCGATCTCGCCTGTCGGCGAAACTTTAGGATCCTACGATCATTTCTACATTTCATCACCCCCTTCCTAATTTAAAATGTGTCAGAGTGCATCGTGTTACCATAAGCCAGGTCCAGTTTAATCCAAATCATGCTCTGATACCAGCTCGTAATGCCTTGAAATTTGAGGGTCGAGCAAAGCACAACTCCTGAGATCCGTCACATCACTTATGCAACATAGATAATGATGTTTAAATGTTGTCCATATTAGTGAATTAAACATGAATGGGATTACACTAAATCAGCATATCATACTCCAGAGTTAACATAATTAGGCAAGCAGAAGACTGAGATAGATATAAAAAGTAAGTGTTTATCAATCCCTATAGTATGAGTATGTTACCAGGCTAAATAAACACATGTATGATCCCAAAATTTACAAAATATCAAGTGTAAATGTTCATGTAATGCATAACCCTGTAATCCTAGCAACATAACTCTGGGTTTACATAAACCCGCCCGAGAGTTATACGTAGGAGAACTCCTATTCGTCAAAGAAATCCGGCTCCATCGCGTAAGTTTCATCGTCATCTATAGCTAAAACAAAGTCTGGTTGGTGTTTTAAAACACCATCCCAGAGTGGGAGTGAGTGATCAACTCAGTAGTACTATAAGGCAAAGGTTAACATGTTACCAATTCAATCAAGTAGTAATGATAAAGTAGTACAACAATCATGTCCAAAGTACACTTGTTAATGTAGGGATGGTATGTTGTAATGATGCATGCTCTCTCCTACACTCCCTCAACGACTTCATCTTATGATCGCGCATGACAAACTCCCTAAACGTGCGCATCCTCGCCAAAGCACATGCAATGCGGTGCATGGTCGTGTTAGTCAAGTGATTGATTAGGCTTATTAATACAGCAGATTCGGGAAGCTAAGGTACCTCCCTTTATATCATTAACCTAAACGAGGATCCATCTAAGGTTGTCAATCCTAGTTAATCACATACGATAGGTAAGTTGTAGGGCATCACCCCCAATGAAAGCAGTGGATAGGTAAGTTTAATTGATTATACTCGAGGTCACTATGGGAGGCTCGTCACCTGAACGTAGGCCGATAGCTCGAATACAGTGTCCCATACACCACCATATTCGGCTCACGAGTTTGGATTGCTCACTGGTCACTATAGGGAGGCTCGTCACCCCAGCATAGGCCGACAGCTCGACCACGGTATCTCATACACCACCATGCCTGGCTCATGAGTCTTAGCGGATCGTGGTACCATGGTTGAAATGGGCTGTTACATCGGTAAGTGGTACCTTAAATTCAAGCAGTAGCGTCCATACATGGTAAACACACAATAGGCCAATCGGGTTATTTGACAAGTTCGATTCGTACAAGCCTACGCTGAATTAATCAACATGGAGCACATGAGCACTCCTCGTGGCCTAACCACTGTTGACAATCACCGTACGGCTCGGATTCACCGAACATAAACATTGTGGTGAGACTAGTTCGGCCACTTGATCCGGAACCTTTACCGATTACCTGGACTATGTAGTAGTCCCAATCGCACTTAATTGCAATAGGTAATCACATATGATAGTCATAACAACATTTAACAACCAATTCAAATATAATTCTCATTTGAACATTTTAACAAGCATATTGAACATGTTATCATACATAGGCATTTCATCCATAAATCACGTAGTAGCAAGATAGATTACATTAAGGAAACTGTAACTATAGATAAGGTAATTGAGAATCTAATCTCAACACCCTTATTAAATGAAATTCATCAAACAATTTCTCATTCAAACATTTTATCAAACACTTAGGATACACATTACTACATAAATCACCTAAATTAGTTATAGCGTATATTATGGAAAATCCCTTCACAAAGGAGTTGCCATACATACAACAATCATGTATTCTAGGTTAATAGTTATGGCAAGCACAAATCATAATTGTAATTTCATTCAAACATTTCAACAAACACATGAAATGCATTATATAGTCACATAGTTCACACCCATGTATAATTTATCGAATACAACGTAATGAAGATCATATGGTGGCAATCAAGTCAAACATAAATTATTAGCTGACATTGAAAGCCTTGAAAATCATAACCTAAACGTTTATAGTCTACACCTTTCGTCGGTTTGCTCGTTTTGAACTCGGTTCAAACACTACGTCCCCGTTTACTGGACAACGGCTACGTAAATCACAAAAGAGGTTAGCTATTTTGTCGATTCCTCTTTTTGGATTCCTAAAACAAGATTAGGGTTAGGATTTCTTACCCAAATCACCATCGAAAAGGTTCGTGTAGCTAGATGTAGAGGCTATTCAATGCATGGAGTAGCAGGAAAGAAGTACTACAGCAAACTCGAAAGATCTCCCTTCACTTCCCACTCTTTTCTCTTCTTTTCTCTCTTCTCTCTCCTAGGGTTAGAGAAAATTTGCATGGGATAGGAATGGGGTGATTTAAGGGCCTTATGTAGGCTCAGAAGTGGTGTAAATGAGTTAGGGCCATGGTATACTTAGGTTATATCCAAAAGACGTCTGTTTCGGACAAACAGGGCTCATCTGAAGGTCCATTACTCGCATACAACATGGTGCAAGTTCCCTGAGATGGATCTAAGCCAGGCTTTGATTTCGGTTTGATCAGATTAACAGATTGACCATGGAGGACCCGTGTCAATTCAACGGTCATCGTCACTCGATCAGGGCCACAAGTATATGGATATGAGCAGGAAAATTTCACTGATCCACTGGTAAAGTTTGGTTAGAATCTGACGGTCTGAAGTCTTCAATTTCGCTTACAAGCGAACCGCCCAATTGACTTAAGTTTTGGTTCATTTTTTAAAGATATTCGCATTTCTCACACACTTCGTTCAAGGCTCAAGTTGTGCATTTATGGCTACTATTTGGGCTCGATTCCCACGATGGTTTTCAAGCCCAATAAGTCGGTCATAACCTTATAGTTTCGCAGTAATCGGACTTTCAATGCGCAGTCCAGGTCCAATACAAAGTTTTAATGTGCTCTCAAGAGCAACTGGGTTTTGGGATTGCTCCTAGGTTTTTAGGTAATGTTGAGTTAGTGATTTTAATGGGTTTTATATCTTACAGTTCATATAGATAGTGGTTTGAGCTAATTCACTGATTATTTTAGTTTAGTACTTAATAATTTTAATCTAATTTGTACAGAATTCAATCCTTAGTGATTTCTGCCTGAGGTGGTACTCGGGTCGCTGTATGGATTTTTCTAAGACGTTACAATTCTTTATAAAGAAATTCCCTTGCTTTTTCTTCTTTCATTTCATCAAATGCTTTGAGCTCGAGACCAGAGACTAGATTCTCACCATTCGTTCCTTGAGATTGCAACTCCAAAAAGCATCATTTTACTCCCTTGATATGGGGAGAAGACAGCCACTCAGTGAGGGGTTGGAAAGTTGGCGTGGTTTGTACATTTAAGTTACAACTGGTTTGTTGTGAGGCTAGAAAGATTTGTAGGTTGGTGGCCCACTTGTTATCCATTCAAGGTGTATTTTAAAACATCCATATTGATGGCGATCAAATGGGTGATTGAAAAGAAGATATTGTTAGACGTATAGCAAAATCCGATGGTTTGTGCCATTTGGTAAGTGTAATCTTTGGGCTGTGGCCCACTCTATATTAATGAAATTTTATTCTTATGTGTCCTTTCTTTTTTACTTTCATTTTCTTTATCAATGTACCTGTTTCTCTTAGAACTGGTTCTAATGAGAATGCCTGAAAGCCAGCTAGGTGGGTGTACCCTGACCATAGGGCCCACCTTTATAATATGTTGTATATCCACTTCGTCCATTCATTTTCCCAGCCTATCTTAGGATATGGTTCTAAACATTAAGCATATTCAAATCTCAGATGGACCACACAACAAGAAACAGTGATGATTGAACGCAAAGCCCGTAATGTTTATTTGCCATCCAACTTGTTGATAAGGTTAATGAACTAGATGAAGCGAAGATATAAAGATTAGCTTGATCAAAGAGGCCAGGAAGATGCTTATTGAGTTATACTTAATAGATGAGCACAGAAGGCCCAGTTCCTGATATGGCAGATCTGCTAATGGAAAGCCATGATGTCGAAGAAATGTTTGATGAGATATAAGGAAGGCTACTGAGGTTAGTCTTCTTATGTAATCAATTTGATAGCTTCACGATTTCAAGTATTAATCTACTATTTTCAATGTCCATAAAATGGTAAAATAAATATTTGGTTAAAGTTGTTGGTTACATTGTGGGGAAAGCACAAATTGTTCAAAAAAAATCCTGAATAAAAGAAGTATGGTCTAAGAGTCTTTAAAATATCTATCAAGCTTGATGAATGTTGTTGGTCAAGCATCTAGTAAATTAACATTACAAATTAGTGGCTTATTCCTGATATGGAATATTATTCTTTCAAAGAATAAATCCTTTTGGATCTGTGTTGATTGAAATGTGAGATCTGTTCTTTCATCTTTCTCTGTCATAGTTTTTTATCTGAGAATTTTTTACTACATTGTAGACATATAGATCTTGATCTTGATGTTGATTGTTGGATCTTCTGATATGTGGATTTTATTGAAATGTAGGGAGTGGTATTTGTTTCTGTTATTTTGGAATGTACTTTGAATTGTGCAGGTTTTGGATATTTTTAGAGATGAATTTGTTTGGATCTGTGATTTTGATGGAAATGTGAGGTCTGCTTCACCAGATCTTCTTTTTAATTGTTAATTTTTTTTTAATTATTGTTTGGAATTACCAACTACAAGGTATGGATCTTGATATTGACTTTGACCATTGGATCTTCTGATCTGTTAATTTTTTTTTGAAATTCTGGGATTTCGAACATTGGAACTTCGGATCTATGAATTTTTGCCAAACTTTTGATGTTTAAGTGATTTTTTTTAGTACATTTAAGATTCTATATTGAAATTTTTAGATTTTAGATTCTATTGTACTCTAACATATGGAAGTTGAATTATTTTAGATCCATTATTTTAATTTGAATGCAGATCTATTGTTATACCTTACTTTCATTAATGTGGAGCATGTTGTGCTTACAATTTTATTTTTTTTTATTTTTTATTATTTTTTTTTTTTTTTTGCAATACTTGTATGCTTTGATGAAGTACCCAACCAAATCTCTATCTTTTTTGTTGATGCAAATCAGGGTGGAATTGGTCCAGCTAGCTTGTATGCTGAGGATCTAATTGTCTGGCTGTCTTGGAAAATGATGGAATCTAATTGATGCAAATCTTTTCTGTTATGATCATATTGGAAAATGATCTTGTAAATATTTGAAAGGATCCAATATGCAAATCTTTTCTCTTATGATCATATCCAAGGGAGCTGCTTGCATGTCTGGTTGTCTACTTGTTTCTTTTTGCCAATTGTCTTTATTTGATGGAAGTGGTGTTCATGTATGTAGGTGTAACAACCCGGATTTTTCCCAACCTGGAATTAGACGTCCTTAGGCAATGGGTCGCTCCTAACACCTTATTAACTCGGCAGAACTGAATCCCACAGTTTAAAATCACTTCTGAACCCATTTCCTTCACAAATCCCACCCTTCACCACCTTGTTCTTTCAAATTTTCTAAGCACTTTCATCCTAGACAAAATCTTAAACTAGCTAAGTAGTATAACTTGGATCACTTTATATACAAACTACAAAGGCCCAGGTACCACCTCAGACAGAAATTACTCAGGACTAAATCCTTTAGAAATTAGGCGAGAATTAGTTAGTGTTAAACTAGAGTGCCTATGAAATTAGCACCAATCGCTTTAAATACGATCTGCAAGACCCAAAACTTGTAGAATCATTGACGCAAGGTTGCCCTAAAATCTAGGATCAATCTCACTACCCGGCTGCTCTCGGGAGCATCTCGAAACTTCATATCAGATTTGGACCGCATGTCGGAAGTCCAATTAACACGAAGTTAAGGAATTAGGACCGCCTTACTGGGCTTGACAACCATCTCGGAAATCAAATCCAGATAGTGTCCCATGGCTGTTCGCTTGAGTCCGGAGCGAGAGAGTGTGAAAACACTTGTTTTCTTTACAAAATAAATATCTTGAATAGTAATCTGGCACGTGTTCCTTGCGCATCAGTTTTAAGCAACCAGACCGTCAGAATCAGACCAAATTACACCCTCGGATCAGGAGAAATTTCATAAACATATCCACGTGCTCGGAATCTCCGATCGAGATCCGCTGACCGTTGAACTGAAACTGGTCCGCCACGCGTGATCTGAGAACCCTACTAGAACGAAAACTTAATAGAACGTAGATCCGGTGTTGGTGAGCTTAAGTCCGACCTTTGGCTCAAGGAGGCCCGCCAGAAGTCCTCCGTTGAGCTGAAACGGGACCACTTTAGTTATAACCTAAATATACCTTGACCTAGAGTCTATTTTGGTGAGATTTGGGGTTATATAAGGACCTTAAACCTTCTCTCATTTCAGCCATCCGAATTTGAGAAAAACCCTAGGAAAAGAGAGAGTAAAGAGAGAGAAAGTGAGAGTGAAGTGGGAGCATCTCCCTGCAATGTTTCCCTGCTGCTATACGTGTTTAACTGCCTCGTTCTAATCGCTTTCCCGGCGCTTCTAGCTCCGTTTCTAGGTAAGAAACCCTAACCCTAATCTGATTTGGGGCTTGGGTGGTTGTAGGTTATGAAATAGCTAACCTATGATGTTTTATAGGTTGCCAAACTGCCGTAGATGAAAGCTTAGCAAACCTATCGACTTCGTTACGATTCTACGACAAAAGGTGAGGACTTTAGGTGTATAGGTTATGGTTTTCAACGCTTTCAATGTCAGATAATGACAGATTCATGATCTGCATGTAATTTTACATGTACAAAGTGTTGTCTGTTTTTCGTTTCGATTAAAGATGAAAAATATGGAATTTTACATACTCTAGGTATTTATAGAAAATACCGTATACGTATAAATTTTGGAAATGTGTTTGCCATGATTATTTGTTGTATGAATATATGGTAGATAGATAAAATACTTATTTGGCAAAAAGATTCGTCATAATACATGTTTGCTAATATACACTATGTATGTAGAAATAGTGTATTGTAGAAAGTACCGTATATGTATATATTTTGGAGGTGTGTTTGCCATTACTATTTGCTGTATGAACATGTTATATATGTGTAAAATACTTGCTTGGCGAAAGGATTCGGCCTAATACATGTTTTACTGACATACACTATGTATGTTGAAATAGTGTATTCTAAGTGTTTGTGAAAATGCTTGTGAGAGTAAGTGCTTGGATAATGGTGCCTTGGATAGGTGTTGAGATAGGATTCTCAACTACCTTAGAGACCTGCATGATTTTCTCCATGTGGTTGTTTACTTTAACCGCTTATTTGTGAAACATATGTGTTTGTATTCTTGTTTATATAGTGTTTTACAACATGCTTTATAACATGCTTTATAACATGCTTTATGATATGCTTATTAACATGCTTGATTTACTTTGTCTATTATGCTTTACTATACATGTTCTAAATAAGGATGATTGAGTTTGGGATTATGTCTATAGTCCAGACAGTCGGTGCAAGATTTGAGATTGTGGTTGAGGATTCATGTCGCCACGTAGGATGTGTTTGACGAACCCGAGTCGTACTTCAGCTGGTGACAATGGTTAGGCCACACAAAGTGCTTATGCACTTTATGTCGTTCAGTTGATTGTGCACTCGAGCTAGTCAGGCCCGTCAAATAACCCGATATGTCTAATGTATGTCACCATGTTTGGTCACCACTGCTTGAACCTAGGGTACCAAACTTACCAGTGGAATCCTGTCAACCATGGTACCTCGATCCGCTAAGACTCATGAGCCAGGCATGGTGGTATGGGACACCGTGGTCGAGCTGTCAGCCTACGCTGGGGCCACGTGCCTCCCCGTAGTGACCAATGAGCAACCAGACTCGTGAGCCGATTATGGTAGTATGGGACACTATATTCGAGCTGTCGGCCTACACTGGCGTAGCCTAGCTGTGGTCCTCAGTCGGGTTGGATCCGGGTCCCATTCTCAATAAGTGGACTGGTCGGGCTTCGAAATAAACTGCCAGTTGGTAGGACGTTAGTGGAGTGACCTCGAGCATACTTTGAATCTGCGGTGAGGTGATGAGCCTTCCCGTAGTAACAGAGTATAAACTAAGCCTGTATTGATAAGGTGATGGGGGAGTGGTGCAACGATTCCGTATAATAGCCCTGACAGCCCTTGCAGCGACTAAGAAACACACCATCGTATGAGATTGTCTAGGACTGACGACCCTAGAATGGATCATGTTTGGGAATGATACAAGGGAGGTACCTTAGTTTCCCAATCCTGCTGTTTGAAATGGACTAATAAAAAAACTCGGTATTCATGCTCATCATGCATTGCATGTGCTTGGAAGATGTGAAGTACTGAGGGATGAAAGTATGCCGCGAACGAAGAGAGTGTCGCATGAGGGAGTATGTCAGTGAGGGCATCCATCATGGCTACATCCATACTTGCATTAATAAGAGTAGTTAGGAATGTTTGATTTTACTGCTTTATTATTACTGCTTGACTGAATTGATAACATGATAACTTATGCCTTATTGTTCCACTGAGTTAGCTACTCACTCCCACGTTACGGGACGGTGTTGTACACACTAACCAGATTTGTTGAGTTTCAGGTGATGGTGATGCTTATGAAGCAGAGCCGGACTATGGTGATGTGGAGGAGGAGTTCTTCTACATGTCGTTCTCTGTCAGGTTTATGAAGACCTGGTATTGTATTGACGGGGCTATGGTACTTGGGATAGAAGCCATTACTCTTACACATTTGGTATATTTTGGAACTATACTTGTAATTATTTGACCTGGTAATGTTGTCACACTCTGGAGACTCACCACAGTTTTTATATATTTTATATATCTATCACAGTCTTCCGCTTGCAATTTAACTGTCTCTGGAGTATGATATGTTGTTTTGGCTTAATCTCACTCATGTTCAATGTACTAATGCAGACAACATTCGATCATCATTCATTTTGTTGCATAAGTGATGCGTTTGAACTCGGGAGTTGAGTTTATGCTCGACCCCCGATTTTCAGGGCGTTACAGTAGGGTAGTTGTGCTACACCAAAAATCAGGCCATTCAAACTCTCAAGTGGGCTCCACCTGTTAGATGGGCTACAAGTTGTCACTGGTCCAGGTTCAGTATACACTCATGGTGCATGTGATGAGTGGTCTGGTAAGAGTTTACACAAAGCCATAGGGGCACATTCTTTCCACGGTAGTACTTTCAAAACCTAATTTTTCAGATCCTGTAGTACTTTCCATGGTAGGTTGCACATTCTTCTTGAAGAAATATACAATGTTTCATGAACATTTGCTTGGTCTGACAAACTGCATGTATGGGGACCACTTTTGGTGATCCAGATGATTTTATAGTGGGCCCATGGTGGATAAAAGATCTATAGCTACGGATTTTTCTCCTTTTTTTTGGTAGGGTAAATATACTCACCATTCTCCATAATGCCTTGTGTCCATTTTTCATGTAGTCTTTCTAATTTGCTTATGGCCTATGAATTTTGTAGGTATATTGGTTCAATTTTACAGACATTACTGCTCCTCATTAAACGACTTCCACCAAAGGTTGCTACTCTCATTTTTTAGCAGTTACAGAGGCATAAACTGTGTGTATAGATTTTCTATGAGGTTAGGGATGGATTGGTTTGTTGCATGGAAAGGAAAAAAGTTTGGATTTGAGATGGGTTTTCTAAAAAAAAAAAAAGTTCTACACATTGTTACTTGCTTCATGATTATCATTTCATTGTGGTTATACTATAGTCATTTCATGAACTATTGTTCAATTTAATAATCTTTCTATGCATCCAGGTTAGATATGCTATGCTAAAAAAACACTTGGCTCATATCCTACCTTTATTTCTTCTGTGAAGATTCCACAACAAGCAATCGGGGCAACCATCTAGCATCACATTTGCCAAAAATAAAAATAAAAATGGGTCTAATGTAAGTTCTAATAGTCCAAATACCCACCCTTGTGACTTTGGTGCTACTTATTACAAGAATATTATATGACATGGTTTTGACTCATGTGAAATCATGCTTCTACTATCATATTATTACAAATTGGTGTTTGTTGAAGGTTTATAAAACGAATTGCCATCTTGTATAGGCACATGGTTAAAGCTTTCCAATCTATTGTTGACATTACCTTCATTAATCACTTTGTACCGTGCAGATTAACCAGATCCAACAAGAAAATGAAAAGAATGAATCAAATCTTAGGGTGCACCATAGTGAAGAGCAACATGTCCAGCTACAAGATGAAAATGAATTAAGGGAGGTAAGTAGATTATGCGGTTAGTTTTACTTCAAAATTACCATAAATATTTTGCATTTACTAATATGAAATGCATGGTTATGTCATTTAACATTCTAAGCAATACCCAATTCATTTAATTTCTTTTTCTAATTAGTTGCTTCTTGGCAATCTACTATAAAACTAACCACTATGTACAAAGCATAGCTGGTATCAAGTCTCATGTATTCTGGGATTCAACTGTTTAAGGAAACAAAAAAGATTTTAGTCATGTATTTTGGGATTCATCTGTCGAAGATCATATCTTTGTTATGATTTTCTTTTGTTACAAAGAAGTAATTTTTGTGGAAGAGTTTAATAAATGAAGTAATTATCTCAAGTAACAGATAAAGACGAAAATTTCGACTGAGAGAAAAACTGGCGATTTTACCTAATTATTTTGCACCCTATCTAAGGTCTTAGAATGAACTCTTAGTTCAAAGGAATTTGATTCCCTTAGACTTCTCAATTTTCACTAAGTCAGCCATATGGGTCCCCATTTGATTCTTTTAGAAGAGATCTAATTGCTGCCTCTCACTAGTGGCTATTCTTTAGTGTGTGTGGGTAGAAAGGAATAACTGCTACTTCGGAAATATGAGCAACTTGACTTCTGGGGTTGTTTGTAGGGTTAACTTATGTTTGAGGGATTGCTTGCCTTAATGGCTATTGTAAGTTTCTTTTTCTGGTAGTTTCTATTGTATTTCTTTTCCTTCTTTGTTTGTTTGTTTGTTTGGTTGGTTTTTTTTTCCGTTTCTTTTGGCCTCTTAGCTTTGAATAAATTGTTTCTTTTCTGACTGAGATGGTGCGATTGGATATATGGGTCATAGAACCCTTTGAACAACCATAGAAGGAAGAAAAGGTGAAATAAGGCAAAAACATGTATCCTTCCATGTAAAGGCCTAGAACGCTTTGGTCAGTGGTCACCCAATCTGGTCCTTGAACTGCATTGCCCATCTCATTCTCTTTTTGGTACCTCAAGAACAAGAAATTTGGTTTTATACTTTTAAGGCTGCAGTCTGAAACAGTCTTGCAATTTCCATGCATGTCCATAAGAATTGGAGCTTTCCTTTAAATGGTTGGAGGGTTTGATAAGTCTTCTCTTTTTGTCTCTTAATTGGCACGACTTTGCAGACGTTTGAGAAGGCTTGGAAGGAAGCATAAAATTTTGTGTTGCATGCATGAAATTGTTTCACTTACAAAAGTTCAATCATGGAATTCCCATGATTGCTTGACAAAAGTTCAATGACTGAGTGCACATCTGCCACCAACCCTCCTTTAACTGCACTAGGAACTTGCTGATGCATTGGACTTGGTGGAGTTTACTAGAATAAAAAAAAAAAGATTTGGTTTTTTCTTTTCAACTAAAAATTGCTTTGGTTGTGTTGACTATTGATTTTTCCAATGTTGTTTTACTTGTCTTCACCTTACAAAAGACATGATTCTTCTATTTCAGTTGCCTAATTCACTCCTTTAGTAATATTAACCTTTTTGCCTATTATTTGCAGTTTAGTTAGTTTTAAGTTGCTAAGAATCATATGATTGTATGAGTTGCTTATACTAGTACTTATAAGCAAAAATCTTTTAGCTTTTGTTTTTCTTCTTAATTCTGAGGTGCTTTCTTCTCATCTAATTTGGTAGTGGTTTTTTCATGTAGTTTTAATCTGAAATTATCATCTCTGTGCCTTTTGATCCATAAGCAATCATGTTGGCCTGTTATCCTGGCTTTTAATGTTCCTTTGAGCAACATTTTGTGTTATTATTGTAGGTGCACTTTCTCCTTCCAACTCAGTTCCCTAAGTAACAATCGACTTTGATGCTCCAAAGTTCTCAGGTAATGACAATGTTTAACTTTTGAAGCCCACAATGCACCCACGCATGCCATCATCACATGGCATCTGAGATTTGTACTAAGTTGGCCATTCTTGTGTGGCAACCTGACTGAAGATCAAGGTGGCCATCTCTGTATGAAAACTGCCAAAGTGTTCACGTGTAGCCCCAATGGATTCAAAGCCTAGTGCCTTGCAGATGGTAATGGAATGGTGGGATTTACAAAACTCAATTTTTGGTGGGGGATCCTTGCAGAGATGTGAAACTCTGGTTTAAAATAGCATCATGATACACAATGTTGGGGTCTATTGTGCTTTACTTTTAATGGCAGTTGTTTTTTGTATTTTTATTCAATGTTTGTTGATTCATTTAAAGATTTAGACCTTAAGTTTTAATATTTTTTTAGATGTACTGTAAAAATTCAGTTATCTGTGCATTTTTAATCAGGTATCAGGGACCACATAATCTCAAAGTCAATGTGTGCATGTGGGGCCACATATATCCTTACAGATAGCCTGATACCTATTAAGACACTCAGGGAGACCATCAACTGTGTCTTAGAGTCGACAACCAGTAGTACTCTGGAAAATGCTGGAAGCTTATCAAATGTTCAAGGTTTGCATTTCACTGAAGCATGTCTCCTTCAATTTATCTGATTCAAATAATATTTCTAGTGTGATAATCTAAACCCACATGTTTTCCTCAAAGAGCAATTCATGCATTCTTTCTGCTCCTATGAAGGAAGAACACATACCACCTTCTCGTAAAGATAACACTTCGAATAGAAAGTTCGATGAAGAGAAGCTTACCATTGGTAGTCTCCATCAGTCCTTGGAGAGAAGTAAGATGATGACAAATACCACGAAATCAGAAGTGACAATGCAGCCTATAAGTGGGCAAGAACCAGCATGGTGGGGGGTTGTTCCTTCTCTAGCCAAAGAGAAAGTCCAGCAAAACCTGCCCATTGGAGGTCCAGGTGAATAATTTTCACGCATTGAATTCGATATTAAAAATTGTTTTGTTTTGGTTTGTGGGATAGTTTTGGCCCCAGTTAGGTTAGCCATGCTCACCTGGGAATTAGGAGCATGTTGAGGCCTAGCCATTACCAGCCAATTTTAAATGAAATAACAAGCTTAAATATATATCAGCTGGGCCTTAAGTGAGATGTATATATCTAAAATCACCATGATCTATCAATTAATAACCATCCATTAAAATATGTATGCTTGTAGTGGTACTTTAGCTATAGATATCTTCTTCTTCTTTTATCCATTAAGGCCCAGTTGGAGATTGATTATGGTCCATTGGAACAGGTGGTCACTGATAACGAGAAGGCTTCCAGGGAGGATGGAACATGCATATTAGGAGGAAGTTGTTTAGCCGTGGAGTTGATCCCTCCACCCACCGACCGATCCATGAGCCAAGAACAGTTGCACCGGTGCCCGTACCTCAACTTGGAGTTGTGCATCAGCCCACCTTCGTATGAGCAGCCAGCTAAGCCATTGAAGAGAGGGAGGATCCTTTGCTTTACATGTAGCTTGGGTTTGCAAAAGAATAAGGATTGTAGCTGTAGTGGGTTCCTAGGACTCAAGACAGGAATTGTTGGATTATAGAAGCCTGGAAATGAAATGATGTTGGATTGAAATTGGAAATTGAAATTGAAATGTGTACTAGAAAAGAGAGATGAAGGAAAAGATTATTATGTGTGTGAATCATTCTATTGTCTCTTTCATCTATTTGTGTAATTATAATACAAGTAGATTACATACCCCACTCTCTCTCTCATACAAGCAATCATATAATACAAGTAATCATTCAAAGGGTTTTAAATTGTTCCTAAATTTCCATCCTAAAATTTGACCATTGGCAACATTAAGAAGGGCTTAAAACCGTTTCTAAAATTTTGTTCCTAAAATCTGAACGTTGGCACTAGAACGGTTTAAAACCGTTCCTAAAATTCCATCTCTAAAATTTGAAATGGTACCCAAAACGGTTTTGAACCATTCCTGTTTTTTTACAATGCCTCATTTAGGAACGGTTTTAAACCATTTCTGAAGCATTTAAGAATAGTTTAAAACCGTTCGTAAATGACGATTTTAGTGTAGTGATAAAGGCTTTCAAGCCAATAGAGGGTCCAATCACATAGGCTACTCAAGATATATAAATAAAGCAACTAGCCTATAACATTGTGAACTTATGTGTGGAATGTGTTACCTATCAATCTTAAGCATTCATCTAATCATACATAAATAATCAAGCATTTAAACTTATATAATCATGATTAAATCGATGCAAAAATGACAATTCCAAACACAAGGATGTATAGTGGTTCGGCTACGTGCCTACTTCACTCCCGACAACCGCACTCTCTCCTAAAGTGTGTCGGATTTCACTATCAATGGTTTTAAATCAGGTTCACCATAAACATTTACAGCCCGACATAAAGGACTCTTCAATTTATTCTCTATACACAAGCAAAGGTCCTACACTAAGAACCTACGTTTAGGTCCCATGGCCAAGGTCCCACACTAGGGACCTATGTTTAAGCCATACTGGCGAAGGTCCTACACTAGGCACTTATGTTTAGGCCACACTGGCCAAGGTCCCACACTAAGCACCTACGTTTAGGCCACACCAACCAAGATCCCACACTAGGCACCTAATCGAGTTTGTGGATAGCAAACTTTTAGCCTCAATCCTACACAAGGATAGAGACTAACTTGTGGATTTTTAACAATGACACTTGTTGGAATGAGTCCTCTTTTATAGCTTGTTTTGGGTTGCTCGATCTTCGCTCTCTCGTGCTTGAATTAGCTCCCCGATGCTCCCCTGATCACGATGTTGTGGTTTTCCTATTATTTCAACTTCACAATTAAGTACATTGTATATGATGTTCCTATTAAAGTAACAAGGTAATGGGAGTGGGTTGAATCTCTTATCAAAGGTTATGAATGGATTTCCTTAGTGATCCAACTAATGGATGCTCTAGAGTATCATGAAGACTGAGGATTTGCTAATGGGTTTGGTCTCTATACTCTAGAACAAGCTAGAGATCATGTTCTTCATAATAGGAGCTTTTAATGCTCATTGAAGTGAGAAATCATAATGAAGAAACACGAATCTCGTGTGGATAAAGATAAGTGAGATAAGCTTGGGATACACTAGAGACTCTGAAATGCCTAAGTCCACACTTTTCATAAAGTTCTGGGTCCTATATTTATAAAGAAAAAGTTCCAATGGATCTATAATGGCTACTTTTCAGTTCTACCGAGTGAACCTTCGGTGGCACCGAACTGTAGTTAGTAACACCGAAATATCTCTTGATGGTACCGAATTAGATCCTGAAGTTGCTGGATGAAATTTGTTACTTTCAGCGGTACTGAATATTATACATCGGTAGGAGTCGGTGGGACCAATAGTCCAGTTCGTGGTACCAAATTAACTTCAAATGTTGTTAGATTGTTTTGCGCACTTTTGGTAGCACCTTCTCCAACCTATTGTGAGACAGTTTTTCTTGTTTGAACTTTTATCTAGCAATTCATTCAACAACTTTGAACTTTCTAAAGCCAACTCTAGAATGATGGTAAATATACACTTAGAATGGATTGAATAGATGATCTAAGTAGGTTTTCCTATTATGGATCAAGGTCATCTATAGGTAAGATCAAGATCGTAGAAACTTCTTTGTACTTTGAACTTGTAGCTTGGGCATTTACTCTAGTTGCATCATCGGTCTTCATTTGCCAAGGACCCATCCGACTACTTGACACAGCTAGTCACATGATTGACAAACATGTGTGCATGGTGAGTGCACTAACAATACTGATGCAAACTGGGCAGAAAATATTGATGATAGAAAATCTACTAGTGGTGGATGTTTCTACATAGGTAACTACTTAGTATCCTAGCTCAGAAAGAAACAAAATTCAGTATCTCTTTCTACAGCTGAAGCTGAATACATTGCAGCTGAAAAAGCTTACACTTAGCTGATTTGAATGAAAAGAATGCTAGTTGATTATGGAATTACGTAAGAGACAATGACGCTATATTGCGATAATTCAAGCGCAATTAATATTTCAAAAAATCCAATCCAACATTCTCGTATGAAACATATCGATATTCAATACCATTATATTCGAGAATTAGTTGAAGACAAGTCTATTATGCTTGAATACATTCAAATTGAGAAGCAACTTGTAGATATACTGACCAAACCGCTTAATAGAAATCGATTTTCCAATTTAAAGCTTGATATTGGTTTGTGTATTGTTAAATAATTATCTTGTTTATTTTTATGCATTGTTTATTTACTTTTATTTCTATTAAATGCATAAAATGATAATAATGATAAATTTTAAAATAAATAAGTCAAAAAATCAGATTTTGTGATTTATCGACCAGTTGATGTACATACTTGACCAATTGAGGACCATGCGATTTCACTTCAAAAAGGGGGGGGGGGGGGGGGGGGAATTGCTTTTTCTATTTCATTTTTCTTCATCTTCCTCGACTAGCCGGTGCCTCACTCGACTAACCCATCACCCAATTCTTCCAATTTCCTTCTAGTTTTGGTAAATCTTTGCTAGATAATCTCTCTTGGGTGTTGTATTCTTGATTTGAAATCCTCTTTGAGGTAGGTTTTCTTCATAAACTGATCTAGCTTCACTCCTTTCACTTTCTTCGATATATTTCTTGTGCAAACCATAATGGAGTCTCGATCAAAGAAAGTGGCATGTAAATGTTGTGGTAGTTCATCATCTAGATCGACTCCACTAGGTGTAAGAACCCTCGGGCCACCGAAGAACATTCAAAGCACGTTAGGGATTTCCGCATAAGGGATATAATCATTAAGAGATCAGTTAATCTGGATCACATTTTGCCATTTGGTCTTGTTCCCATTCTCACCGAAATCGGTTGGGAACACATTTTTTATTAGGGCGGAATGGCTTACTATTCCATTACACAAGGAATGTATGCTTCCATATGTGATGTGTCTCTTAAAGATCTCACATTCACGATTAAATTCGTTGAAGGAACATTCACAGTTACTCGCTACGTTATTTCGGCATTGACTGAAATTACAATTGTGGACGACGACATTCCTATTGCTAATTTAACTAACAAAATGACCAATACTGAAAGACAAGCGATAACATGTAAATTGTGTTGCTTTAATGCCGATGGAAGTCGGGTAATGCCCTCCCTGCTAACCAAATGCTCCCTAAGTATTGAGTTTTACATAGGATTTTTACCTCCAATGTTTATCCTAGATTAGGGAATAAGTTTGAACTTACTCCCTTATGGCTCGAATTCTTTATTCTGTTGTGTCTAGTATTCAAGTTTGTCTTCCTTATTTAATCTGTTGCATCATTATTCAGTTTCGCTTGCATCCCAAGCATGGTTCTATTCGGTTCGCATACCTTACACTTGTCTCTCTTTGCACTGTAATGTCAACATTCCATCATCTGAGGCACCAGAATCAGAACTTCCTTTTAATAATGCTAACTTGAATAAGATGAATTTGAAACCTCTTCCTGGCTAAAGTGATGAAGAGGAGGAAGCACAACAACCAGAAGATACAACCATGGATGATCTTTTTAATGAATTGGAGGAATCCGATGATCCAGATGATCCCAATTATCAGCCCTCTCAGGTTGATGATCGTCTCAAATCTTTGGAGGAGAAGGTTGAAGTACTACATATCATGCCCCAAATCTAGGGACGGACAGCTTCCGTAATGTCCCGAATCCGGCACTTGACTTCCATACAATAAGTCCCGAGTTCGGCGCACCATAAGGAAGATTTTTTACTATTTTTTAAATAATAATACCTGAGCATGATGATCCGTAATCACAATACTAAGCAATAATCTCCATTATAAATCCTGATGGTTACAAGTACAATGTTTTTCCAAAAGGTATATAATGTTAATATTGTCAAATCCAAGTCACCAAGTCACAAAATAAATACAATACATCGAGATAGCTATGTCCTCCAAGTTACTCCTGTCCTGAAAAAAAAAATGAGAAATAGGAAGCTTAGGCAAAAAGCCTAGTGAGTACACTCATGTGTGTGTAGTGTACATGTCATGTCCCAAACTCAGAAACTGGGCTCACAAAAATCTCAATCGCCAAATCGGCACTGACAGCCTCCATAGTATCCTACCATTGGCTCCCGACACCCATATGCCAGATTCCGATCCTGGGATCCTACAGGAGGATTTTTAGTACAATTTTTTTTGTAAAGGATCATAACCACAAGCTAAACAAGTCATAGAAACATTATCGCCACATATCCACTAATAAAATCATTCGAGTACAATGTTGAAAGGGAAATATGTATATGAAACAAAAACACCAAAGCTCTAGCACACGCTCCTGTGTCAATGCTGCTGCGACGTAACATCACCTACACGCAACGGTCATGCATAAGCTTACAAGAAGCTTAAAGGGTGGTATATGTGTGTGCAATGTATGTGTCACGCATATAAATATCAGAGTAAGTGGAAATACTGGCAAGTCCATAAATACCATCAGCCTTATCCATGTTATGCGATGCAAATACATAATAAGCCAATGTCATATACAGAGGATGCAATGCAATGCAGAAACATAGTAAACCAAATGTTATATGTTGAGGGTGCAATGCAATATGCAATGCAAAAGAAATGACAAAGCTAGAGTGTGTAGTCGGGATGATAGTACGTGGTATCGTAAGCTGTGGGGTTCATCACAAGAGACTTCTATCCAAACTAGTCCCATACCTAAATTTAGATAGTTACACTCAATGTGGTAAACACCTGATCTTAGGTTAGTCGAGCGCCCAATCCAAATCCTGGCCATTGCGAGATACATATAATGATTTGGTTGCGCACCACCAGCCCGAGTGGATAGTGAATGAATAAATGAATGAGTCAAATGCTGAGTACACAACTCCTACTCAATTAGTCCACATATCAGTACCGTACATCTCTAGGATCATCATCGGTGTCAAGTACACTCAACACTAGTTGCCGCCCTCCCTAGCCACGCAGCCCAGTGAGTGGAAAAGACCTCACTACCCACCTTATAGTCTGCCAATATCTACCCGACACGTCGATTGCGGACCCATTTCTGAGCTGCTCAAACTCAGCCTAGCTTTGCCCCCTACCCTCGGGTGGATAAGGCAACATCCCCTTCCGACCGACCCCAACACAGTGGGAGACGCGGCCTACTAGTATTCGGCACTCGGGCACTCATGTTTCCACTCGGTCTAGACGTTGGAGCATCCCCTGGCCATGGGGGTTTAGGGACTTTCACCCAAGGACATCCAACGTGCCCAAGTGGTAGAACCAAACATTTCTAGTGTCCCATCTGGCCATTCACGATATACCTGTTGAGGCCACAATCCTGATTTTGCTAGGGCGCAAAGTGATCATGTCACACAAAACATGAATCATACCATCCAGTCATCCATCAAACCTGCGCATATCGCGCGATCATGTGTGGCAAATCTATCCCACAAGGAGTCCCACAAACATCTCAGCCCAATGGCATATGCTATAATTAATCATCCCTCATAACATGCATACCAATGATGCGTATGAGCATGAATTATAATGTTTTACTAAGCATGTTCTCAGTATGTCGATCAAGTCACACAAAATGCAAGATGCATGAGTCATACCATCCAGTCATGCATTAAACCTATGTGTACTGCGCGATCATGTGGGGCAATTTCGCCTCACAAGGAGTCCCATAAATATCTCAGCCCAATGGCATATTCTATAATCAATCATCCCTCATAACAGGCATAACAATGATGCGTATGAGCATGTATCATGATGTTATACTAAGCATGTTCTCAGTGTGTCGATCATGTCAAACAAAATGCGAGATGCATGAGTCATACCATCCAGTCATGCATCAAACTTGTGCATAACGCGCAATCATGTGGGGAAATTTCACCTCATAAGGAGTCTCATAAACATCTCATCCCAATGACATATATTATGATTAGTCATCCCTCATAACATGCATACTAATGATGCATATGAGCATGTATCATGATGTTTTACTAAGCGTGTTCTTAGTGTGTCCTATTAGACTAAGCACACTAGCATGATTATCATATGTAAACAACAACCGACCTAAACACAAGATGGGGTCCACAAAAGGACGACGGATCTAATCCAAAACATCGAGATCAAATCTAAACAATGGATATACCAACATGATACCACAGATTCTTCCATCTATGGCAAGGGGTGAAGAAGCACTCGCCGATAGATAGTGGACGGTCTAGATTTCATACTACATCAAGGATAGACCTCATGGGGTGAGTTTAATGGGCATATAATAAAGAAAGTCAAGAGGATGAGACTAAGTACAGTAAGTGGGCTTCCTCACCCACTCTATCATGTAACAACTGGGATTTTCTATGGGGGCCCAATATGAATACAAGGTGGGCTTTGGTTGGGTCCATACATCTAGGATTACATGTCCTTGCAAACGGATTGGGTAGCCCGCCCATCATCTAAGTGGGCCTTGGGTTTGGTCACTGAGCTTGGTCAAACACATGTATCTAAGTGAACCACATTTCCTAGGGAAGGCCTGGTATGACCACAAGATGGGTACCAATGTTTGAGTAGTCCTACGGAATATGGTGGAAAACATCATTATCAGTGGGGGGGCCTAACGGTTTGGGTTAACCCAACAAGGTAAGGTGGGAATCATACCTTTCTTGAAAACAAGTTTGATAAACTAAACAAACAGGTTAAACTACTAGAAGATAAGAATAGACTTCTTTTTTAATGAAAATCATACACTCTTGTTTGATCTAGAAGAATCCAAGAAGATGGCCAAGATAAATTACAAGTTTTCCCAAAGTGGTGAGAAGTTAGAAAAACTGTTGGGAATGGGAAGACCTGGAAGGGATAAAAGCAGCCTAGGATATGAAAAATTTAAGCCAAAGGCTGGAAATGTAGCACCTAGAACTGAAAAATTGGCTGCTTCTGGAAGCAAAACCAGAACAACTCCAGTATGTCATTTGTGTGGTGATTCAGGTCATTATAAGTTTGAATGCACAATACCTAGGAGGACTAAACCTAACTCTGGTCAGAATCATGTTAACGAATTATCAACCAGAGAAACACAGAACTTCAAAAGTCCTCTTAAGGATATGGATAGAAGCAATGCCCTTGCACCACCACCCAAATCGATTAACAAAGTAAAATGGGTAAGGAAGAATTAGTTCAGATCATGCATTAGAATCTGAACCTGTGCTCAAATGAGGAAACATTTTTTTGCTAAGCTCTCAATGCTATATCTGAGGTTCTTTACCTCAAACTTCTTGTGTATAAACACTATTATGCTTATAAATTTTGAGTTGTACAAAATTTGGTATTAGTTCTGTAAATACAAGGGTGGAACCTTTCCTTCTTGATGGCTGTCAGTCTAAGAATGAATGAACAAATGTTGCAAATCAATATCTCATTCTCGATCAAATCGATCAAGTATCGATATCATCGATGTCCTTTAGAATATGAATAGTCATATGACCAAGGATGACATCGAAAACAGACTCGATAGAATCAAGCAGCAACTTCTCGATGGCATCGAAACAGTGATCGATAATATCGACAGATGCCACCCGATAAAAGTCAGCAGAGTGAAAAAGGGGTTTTATTTTCTCAAGGGTTTCTCGGTCACCTTCTCTGCTCGATCCTCTCAACCAAATCACAAGAAGCCACGTCGGGCTACTCAAATCGTTCCACAAATCCGGTAATACCCCTCTAACACATCAAGAGTCCATCTCTTTTTGGATATTTGTCATTTTTGTCATGTTTCCCAAATCGTTCTAGATTCTATCTGTTCACATGGGAAAAGACAAAGGGAAAGCATCTGGACAAGGGGAATCTTCGAAAACCTTCCGACAAAAGATGCTTGCTTCTAAGGCTAAAGCAAGTGCTTCCGGACGTGGGATCCCCACAAAGCAACGCTCAAAACATGGTGGGTCCTAGTCGGAAGAGCAGACACCTCCACCAGAGCAAGTCAATCCCGTCTTGAAAAGATTTGCAGGAAGGAGAGTCATTCCCGAAAGGAAAGTCGACAGAAGCTGCTTGATTCCATATAATTTGGAACCTCTATTCTCAGCCATAGATTGGTCACCAGTTCTCGACTTTGGGGGATCATATCAGCTTGAACGAACTTACCATTTCTTTGCTGCCTGCCATTCTCCAACATCTGATCCTCCATCCATCTCCGTAACTGTAGATGGTGATGATGTGTTGATCACTCCAGGGTCTGTTGCAGGAATATTCAATCTTATCTTATCTCCTGTAGGAATCCCTGATATGGACATGGAAGACCTTGAAGTTCTGTCTACGGTCACTAAATCTCTCTGCCATAATCATGATGTCCAGTGGTACCAAGGGAATGCCATGAAAGTCAAGTTCATGGAACCACGTTATCAGGTCCTGCATGGTATTCTTGCTTCAAATATTTACTCTAGAGGCTCTAACAGATCTGACCTCACTGGGTTCATGACTATAATAATCTATTCAATCACCGTTAGGTTCAAGATTTGTCTGCCTACCCTAATTATGTATCAGTTGGTGTACGCTTATCAAAGGGCTAGGGACATTCTCCTACCATATCCCTGGATCATCAATACAATCTGCAATACCATAGGGTTCCAAACTACAAATGATCAAATTCTTCCACTCCAATCCTTCAACAAAAGCAACATCCGAAGGATGGATCTGAGGTTTCATAAATACCCTGAGGAGCCCCTGGAGGAAGGAATTCAAGTTGAGGAAGAAGGCAGGTCTGGTGACGCCCCTATGGGAGGGACTGGGATGACTGAAGAAGCTGCTTCTGAACCCCAATATGCTCCATCAACATCAACACCTGGGCATGCAAAGAGGTTTAAGCCCCATCCAGACAAGCTTGGCACCATTCAGCATGATGTCTCTCAGCTTAGGGAGTCAATGAATGAGAGATTTACTGTCCTGGAACAGATGATGCTAAGCGTACAGCAAACCATCCAACAATTGGTGGACATGATAACTTGTCGTCTGGACAACACAGCACCCTCTCACTCCGCTCCATGATGATGATCACACCATGCTATCACTTACACTTCACTCATATCTCTGCGTACGAATATTAGTATCTTTTTGAATATTCTACGTCTGTCTGAGTGTATGTGATAACTAACTAATCTAAAGAATCTGACATTGGTTATTTTGTATATGTCTATAGTTGGACTGGACATATTTTTTTTGGGTTGGTTCTGATAAGATAAACTGTTAAAGCTACTGCTGTCGGTGGCAGTATATGTTTGGATATTTTGGATATGGCTAAGTATAATTCTTATTTTTACTGTCATGATTATGTCTTGAGTTTCCCTGGTTTATCTAGTTTCTGATATGAAATACATGTGATATCTCTAATGAATATTCTATCTGATGTGCATTCATAAATTCTAAAATTGATGTTTGCTTAAATTGAGTTAACTATTATACATCAATTGTTCTGCTTCTTCCTGTTCGGTTCTCCCAAGTAATTCACTCTTCAGTAAATATCACTTGATCTATCTTTGTCAATGACTGACAAAAAGGGGGAGAACAATTGCAAACACCCCGAATGAAAAATTGTATATCTGTTAGATGCTGTGCAGGTATTAAGAGGAGCAAGCTGCAACAAGAAAGGGGGAGTTTACAAGTCAGGGGGAGCAGCTACTGGTTGTGTACATGGGCTAGAAATTATAAAATTGTGTAAAAGCATGTACATACAATTTAGAGTGTGGTTGTCTAGAGTATTCTAGGGTGTTTCGGGGATTTTATCACGTAATTGACAAAGGGGGAGATTAAAAGTGCCCTGGTTTGTCAAGTTACGTGAGTGTTGAGTCAAATTGACTACAGAGCTTGATAGGAAGATCAATTCAAGCGTCTGCCTCAACCGGATGTGTGCAAGCTCGCCACAGGTAAATCTAAAGCCTCACATCCCATGACCCAAAACACCAGGTAAATAAAACCCTTAAAAATAAGTTCGAAATCATAGGGTTTAAAGGTGAGAAAACTTTTTTCAAAACAGGAAAATCTCTAAGTTTTTCTTGCCTTGTCAATTTTATTGAAACACCCTCGATATGATTGACCTGCGCTGTCATATCCTTGATGCTTCATCGATACCATCGAAAAGAGAACCAAATATGTCCAACAACTTCACAATTTATCTGGACGAATTATCGATGTATTGATACACCTCTCGATATCATCGATACTCAAATCTCAAGCTCATCGAAAGTGACTCGATAAGATCGACAGGCAGATTTTCGGCGCCCCTATTTATTAATGAAAATTTTAAATTCTTTCGATATATCGATGCTCTTCCAATATGATCTGAAATCAAATATCGATAAAATCGGAAGTCCATCGATGATATCGATAGTGGGCACACTTTTCTTCCAGCAGATATTTCAGGATGTTTTTAACATTGATCGAGGGCCATTCGAGGAAATCGATATTCATATGTCGATGATATTGAGGCCGAGTCAATTGCATCGATAATGGACACAATCTGTCCAGCGAGTTAAATGGTAAATCTATTAGATTTATCGATACATTGATACTGCCTTCGATATCATCGATATACAAATTCCAATGACATCGGCTGACCCTCGATCATATCCTAAAAACCTGTAATATTTCATGACAAGTCTCTCTCATTTTTCAAGTGTCGATAGATCGAACCTACCATCGATGGAATCGGAGTTTGAAATCTGATGATCTCGACAGTGGTTTCGATTCATCGACCGTCTGGCAAAAGGTTTCAAAAGTGTATGACATTGAGTTCAAGTCATCGAGCAGACCATCAATGCTATCAAGAGTATACGCTCGATGATATCAAACCAGCTCGATGATATCGAACTCAGTCATAAATGTGACCGTTTTATATCCATTGGAACCTTTTGCCTATATATAGAGGACTTGTCTATTATTGCTGGTAGAGAAAGAAGAGAGTGCTTTTGTGTGTTTCAACTTATATCTTATATCTAAAGCCCTTTCTCTCAAGGGAGTTCATCCTCCAATCCACCCTCATCATTGATATTCAATATAGTAGATTGGGGAATGAACTTCCGCATTCAAGGATCCTCTAGCTACTCCTTAATGGTAAATCATTATGTTGGGATGCCTTGAATGCATAAAATTGGAATCACTCTATCTTCCTGATAGGAAAACATTTTGAGAGTAGGATTTCATCTTGACCTTGACCCAACCCGAAGCCAAGTGCTGGTATATCATTTTATGTTGCGGATCAAGGGAACAGAAGACTCTTCGTCAACAAGGAGGAAGAGATCTTCGGCGTTGTGCTAATCGAGACTCATCAACTTATTTGTAAGTATCTGGAGTCCAAAAGGACACTTGTGATCATTCCTTTGTAGGATTAGGTCTTAACCCTTTGAAGTCCTCGTAGGAGGCCTCCGGCGGGAGTTACGTGGTGGGTGCGTTGTGTGGACCCTTGCTCTGTGCAGAGCATAAACATCTGGTTAGGAGTGAACCAGTAAAACTCTGGGTTTGAGGTGAACCATGTAGAAACCTCCAGTAGGGTCTTATAGAAGATCCTTAGCCAGTGTGCCTAAAAGTGGGTGCGTTATGTTGACCCTTGCTCGTGAGAGCATAAATAGTCAGCCTCAGTGTAGGTTGTAAAGGTTGAAGGTGAACCTGATTTAAAACCTTAGGTTTGAGGTCAACCACTGTGAAACCTCCTTATTGAAATCCGGTACACTCAAGGGTTGAGTGCGGTTACCATGAGTGGAGTAGACTGATCGTCGAACCACTATAAAAATGACTCTGTTTGAGATTGTTATTCTTCTGAGTGTGTGATTTATTGTATTAATTCCATATCTAAATATCTGATCACACCTCACACACCTACACAATCATATCCATCATGAACTAGATTGCATATTGTTTACTTCTCAAAGTAGTTTGTGATTGGATCCTCTACCGGGCTTGGAAGCCAGTAGAATTACATTTGAGTAATCCTGATAATTGCATGATCATAGGATTAGTGAAGTAGGATTTTTAAATAAATCATAAAAACTTTAAAAAGTCCTATTCACCCCCCTCTAGGACATATTAGCATATTCCGACTTCAACTAAAGCAGTCTTCACCGCAATTTCAATCAATAACACGATCAATGTGAGTTTTGCACTTGTTTTTTCGACTTCGTTCCTTCTCCACTTGGTTTTCTTAAATCTTGGGACCTTAAAATCTTCCATCTTTATCTCCTAAGATCCGTTCTTTGCCTTGGTGATCTTTAAGCGTCAAATCCATACTTTAGCACTTTTTCCAATCCAAGCTCTTAAATTCAGCTTGCAAAACAAACATGAGTAAAATAGGACATTAAGAAGTATCATGTTCATAAAACCAGGATATAAATGAGGGATAATATGCAATATTTGACCCTCAACACCTTGTGTAGGACTTATTGCCTTGTGTAGGCATTGTCGATGGCCTTATGTAGACACCTTAGATAACCTTGTGTAGGTTGTGAAGGTTTATGGTTAACCTAATTTAAAACCATTAGATAGTGAAATCTAGTACACTCAAGGGTTGAGTGCGTCTGCCAGGAGTGGAGTAAGCACGTAGCCGAACTGTTGAGGTCAAAATCTAGACCACCCTCCACACGATGCTGTGAACCTCAAACGGACCCTGGTCCTGCACAAAAAGGGTGAGCAAAGGAGACCCTGGCTTAAGCAGGGGACCCTTCAATGCCTAAGTCAGGCTAGGGAATCTGGGTTTAAGTTGCATAATGTAGAGAGAGGGTGTGAGATATTACGTACCTGTTGTAATGGGGTCCCCTGGTATTTATACCTGTGGGTCGGGCGGATCGTGTCCATCAATCTCGGCATGATCTACTCAATCAAGCGGATTTTGCAATCATGGAGATACTCCACAATCTTTGGATCATGTAGCACATCGTGTCTTAATGGAACATATCTTCAGCCGTGATCTTTAACCACATCCACATTCAGACTGGTTTCCCAGCTTAGTACTCAGAGTATCTTCATCCAAGCTCGGACTTCGTCTTATTTGAGTCCGTGGCTGAGCACTAGTAGTTGGGATTCATAGCCAAGTCATTGGGGTTGGAGTCTGTTGAATGAAGATGAGGACGAGGACGAGAGCTCATCTTAGCCAGCCTAGAGTTGTAGTTCAGAGGTTCGCTCGTGCCCGACGTGATGTTCTCCTTCCGAGGCCCTATTAATTGGTTCGGATGGCTTGGGCAGACCCTGGTTGACCTTATTCAGATTGCCCCATAACAAAAGCCCCCTACTCCCTTAGTCCAAGCTTGGACTTAGAGAGTAAATGCCTGGGGAAATGGGGCGACGCCTTTACGTCTCTGTTCATGATGACGGTTAGGATAATTAGAGTGTAATCACTACGGCGATTACGCTTCGGATTACGCGTGTAGTACGATGGCCGTAACTCTTCAGACTTCGACCTCTGAATGAAAAACACATGGCGATGGTTACGATTCATAATTGGCACAGCAAAGGAAACGATGTCATGTGCTCATAAAGAGGTGAGAGGCCGCCCGCGCCATAAATAGCATTTAATGCCAAGGGGACTCGGACCTGGGAATGCGAATTCGAGCTTATCGACTCCTTTCACATGTCCCCCGGTGTCAATGCCGAGCCGCCTCGACTTCGGGGACAGCTGTCCGCAATGATGACACTGAGTGATGGGAGGGTTATATAAACCCTTCTCGCTCTCATTCATATTCTCCTTCTGCATTCTAACTTTCTCATTTTTTTTTATTCCCCTTGCTCTTCTCGAATCGCCTTCTGCCAGAAAAGGGGTTTTTGCCACCGGATAAAGGGTTTTCGTCAATCGGAGAGGGGTTTTGTTCTGAAGAGGTCACCTGAGCAGAGAGAGTTCCTGCAAGAGTAAATTGCCTTTAGCACAGTGAGTCTTCCACCGCTTTAGCTTTTTTCTTTCAACACGTCGTGTAACTTTGATGAAATCCAAGAGGTCCGAGGAGCGGGGGCCGATTCTGAGCTAGATACCACCGACTTAAGGCCCGGGGAATCTAAAGGTCCCTTCGAGGCTATACCGCTAAACACATCAGCCAAGCAGACTATCGGTCCGAATGCCAAGAGCCAAGGCAAAAGACTGAAGAGGGCACTTAGAGATCCCGCAGGACGGTCGAAGGCATCTGTTGAGGCATATTTGAAATATTGATCCTACATTGTTTATTTTGTAGGTAAAAATCAAAAAAGCAGGATCAAGGGGGCATCTGTTAAGGCATAAAAAAAACAGAGAGAGAGAAAGACAGCAAGAATTCGTTGTGCGCAGATGACCATTATGCGCAGATGAGTGTTGTGCACAGAGAAGCATTGTGTGACGAAGGGAGTCAGTCCGCACAAAAGAATCTGCACAGTGGGGTCCGCACAAAAGAATCCACACAGTGGGGTCCGTACAAAAGAATCCGCACAGTGGAGTCTGCACAAGAGAATCCATACAGTGGTGTCCGCACAAGAGAATCCACACAGTGAGTCCACATAAGAGAATTCGCACAGTAAGTTCGCACAAAGGAGATTGCACAAAGGGGAATCGGCGCACAAGGGATACCACACAATGACTACGTAGCATGCTCGCACGTGTGAGAGGACTATAAATACCCCATGACCCCTCCAAGGGGGTCATTAGTATCCAATTGAGGAAGAGGGAAAGATCTCAAAATCGGAGAGAAGTAGAGTCCGCACTTGTTGTGCGGCGCACAACACTGTCGGCGCATAACATTGCCAAGCGCACAACACTACTGAGTGCACAACAGGCCCAGTGCACAACAGTGCTCAGCGCACAGCAGTGCCCAGCGCATAGTAGTGTTCAACGCGCAATAGTTTCCAACGCGCGATAGCGTCTAGCATACATCGTTTCCAGCATATAGTGTCTTAGTGCATGATGCACAATGCTGCCAAATATTTGTTTTATATAACAATTCATAAATATTCTAATTTAAAATCAAAGGAGAAGAAAGGATGTAAAAGAACTTTGAATGAAATAATGATGTGATTATCTTCTTCATCTTCTTTTGTCTATCATTAAATGAATGAAATCTCCAAATTGAATGCATTTGTTTCTTGTTTGAAACAAAATGGCAACTTTGCTGGGGACTTCTCATATTCACTTAATATTAACTTAAGAACTATATACAAGACAACAACTGTTTGGCGCCTATAAGGCGCCAAAATGGTGACTCTCAATGGGAACATCCTACCTTTCATGTCCAAAATAAAATATGACTTAATTAAAGTACTAACTTTTATCATTTTGTAATATGGCAAATTCAGGAGAAAGGATATTACAACCAACCAATCGATGGCAATCGTTCAGAGGAATACAGTTTTCTACTTCACTACGACAGGGTTCGTCGTAGAGTATGCTGATAAACAAACTGGATGCTGCAAAGAGAAAGCGGTGTCAAGCAAGCATATGGAGTCACAGGCAGCTGTTACAGTCGTAACTGCTTCGCCAATAGCACAGGGAGAAAGAGATGACTAGCTCGTCGTTACTCGCAGAAGGATGAGGACACGAAACATCACTGCGGCAAGAACAAGTTCACCACTGAGAAGAGTTAGAGGACCGATAACACGTAATGCTACTAGGAAGAACCCCGAACTCTCCCCTCCTGCAATATATCCCGAGCGAATAACTCCACAGTTAACATCACGTGACTTCCCGACTTTGGTTGCCCTAAGAGTCAGATGGACAAAAGAGCAAAAAGGTAAAGCATTACTAGTAGGCTCACCGATGTCTGTATCGCCCCAATCAATCAATGGCAATGGGAGCACAGAGAAGTCGAATGATACTCCATCTTCCCCTCTCTTCGTAAGTCCTATTACGACGATATATTCCCGCCCCACTCCAACTACAGCTTCGTCGAAGAGCGAAGAAGCTACAATACATATGGCCGGAACGAACCAGGAGAATATACCAACTATGGAGGACCGTATGAATGAAATGGTGGAAGCACAGAGAACACTAATGGAAGAGTGCAGAACTCTCAGAGAAGCCTTAGCTACTCTTGCACACAATGTAGCCCAAATAGTAGCTCCCCCGATGATGGGCACAATGAATGGGCAAGAGAACCAACCCGAAGGCTTTCAACCACCGGGGGTAGGATCACTTGGGTTTGTCCCAGCAGCGAGGACTGTGACACAAGAGGAGGTGAGACATGTTGTTAAGGAAGTTGTCAGAGTAGAAAGGGAGCGTGAGAATATTGGTCGTTTCAAATATCGAACGTCATACCCAAGAGAGGTAGAAGACATCCCGTTCCCAGCCAACTTCAAACATCCAGATTTTTAGAAATTTAATGGAGAAGGGTCACCGGAGGAACATTTAATGCACTTTATTACTAGTATGGGGAATTTCTCTACAATATCACATATTGCTTAAGATTGTAACGCCCTGAAAATCGGGGGTCTAGCATAAACTCAACTCCCGAGTTCCAACGCATCACTTATGCAACAAAATGAATGATGATTGAATGTTGTCTGTATTAGTGCATTGAACATGAGTGAGATTAAGCCAAAACAGCATATCATACTCCAAAGACAAGTGAATTAGCAAACGGAAGACTGTGATAGATAAATAAAATATAAAAACTGTGGTGAGTCTCCAGAGTGTGATAATGTTACTAGATGCATTATGAGTACAATTTCAAATTATACCAAGTTGTGGAAGTGTAATGTCTTCTATCCCAAACACCTAGCCCCGTCAATGCAATACCAGGTCTTCATAAACCTGTCAGAGAGCTACATGTAGGAGAACTCCTCCTCAACATCATAGTAGTAGTCCGGCTCTGCTTCATAAGCATTGCCATCGCCTGAAACTCAACAAATCTGGTTGGTGTGTACAACACCGTCCCGTAACGTGGGAGTGAGTGATCAACTCAGTGGAACAATAAAGCATAGGTTAACATGTTATCAATTCAGTCAAGCAGTAATGATAAAGCAGTACAATCAAACACTCCTAACTACTCTTATTAATGTAAGTATGAATGACATGATGAATGCCCTTGCCAAACCACCCTCATGCGACACCATCTTACGTTCGCGACATACGTTCATCCCTCAGTGCTCCACATCTACCAGGCACATGCAGTGCGATGATGAGCATGATTACCGAGTAGTTATTAGTCCTTTCAAACAGCAGGATTGGGAAACTAAGGTACCACCCTTGTATCATTCCCAAACATGATCCATTCTAGGGTCGTCAGTCCTAGTTAATCTCATACGATGGTGTGTTTCTAAGTCGCTGCAAAGGCTGTCAGGGCTGTTACACGCATTCGTTACACCACTCCCCCATCACCCTTTTAACGGTTCATCACTAAATTGATACAGGCCTACTTCATACTTTATTCACTGCGGCAAAACTCGTCGCCTTACCGTAAATTCAGAGTATGCTCGAGGTCACTACAAAGGGCTGTCAGGGCTGTTGCTCACAATCGTTGCACCACTCCCCCATCACCTTATCAATGTAGGCTGACAACACGAATATAGTGTTCCATACCACCATAATCGACTCACGAGTCTGGTTGCTTACTGGTCACTACGGGGAGGCACGTGGCCTCAGCGTAGGCCGATAGCTCGACCACGGTGTCCCATACCACCATGCCCGGCTCATGAGTCTTGGCAGATCGAGGTACCATGGTTAACGGGATTTCACTGGTAAGTTTGGTACCCTAGGTTCAAGCAGTAGCGTCCAAACATAGTGAACATACATTAGACAGATCGGGTTACTTGACGAGCTCGGCTAGCTCGAGCGCACAACAAGTTAGACGACATGAAGTGCATAAGCACTTCACGTGGCCAACCACTATCACCAACCGAAGTATGACTTGGGTTCGTCGAACACATCTCACGTGGCAAATGAATCTCAGCCACGAATTCAATCCCGTTACCGATTGCCTGGACTATAATCATAGCCCCAAACAAAATCAATCCATGACCAGAAGCATGTAGAGTAAAGAAGAATAAACAAAGTAATTTAAGCATGTCATAAAACATGTAATAAAGCATAATATAAACAGGGAATACAAACACCTATACTTCATAAGTGGTTAAATTGAACATGCTACATGGAGGAAATCATATACATCTCTAAGGTAGCTGAGAATCCTATCTCAACACCTTATTAAACTTAGTTCGTCATACAATTTTTCACACAGGCATTTTAGCAAATACTTAAACTACATACATCAACATTCATGACGTATGTTGGTCACATAGGTATAAGGCCAAATCCTTTCTCTAGGGAGTTACCCCAATTATAACACGCGTGTACCCACGATGGATAGTCATGGCAAGCAGGAATCCAAGTTCCATGTTCATTCAGTCATTTCCACAAACACTTGGGCTACACGTTTTAGCATATATAGTGTATATTGGCCGTGGCGTGATTTAGGGCAAATCATTTCGTCAAAGGGGTATCGCCAATACAACAATCATATATCCATGACAATTAGTCATGGTGAGTACGAATGAGAATTCTATACTCATTCAGTCATTTTCACAAACACTTAGAATACACTCCTTTAACATACATAGTGTATATTAGCAAAAACATGTATTAGGGCGAACCCTTTCGCCAAATAAGTATTGTATCCATATATAATATATTCGTACAACAAATAATCATGGCAAATACATTTCCAAAATTTATACGTATACGGTACTTTCTACAAATACCTAGAAGATGTAAAATTCCATATTCTTCATCTTTAATTGAAACGGAAAACATACAGCACTTTGTACGTGTACAATTGTATGCAGATCATGAATCTATCATTATCTAATATTGAAAGCATTGAAAAACATAATCTATACACCTAAAGTCCGCACCTTTTGTCATAGCATCGTAATGGAGTCGATAGATTCGCTAAGCTTTAGTATTTGGCAGTTTGGTAACCTATAGAACGAAATAGGTTAGCTATTTCATAACCTACAACTATCAGAACCCCAAATCAGATTAGGGCTAGGGTTTCTTACCTAGAAACAGAGCTGAAATCACCAGAAAAGTTATTAGAAATGAGTGGTGTAGCTTGTGTAGCGGCAGGGTAAAGTGGCAGGGAGATTCTCCCACTACTCTCTCACTTTCTCTCTCTTTTCTCTCTCTTTTCCTAGGGTTTTTCTCAAATTCGTATGGCTGAAATGAGAGAGGGTTTAAGGTCCTTATATATTCACTGGCACCCTTCAGTGTGGGCTCCAACTTCCCATCCATCCATTCGTGCGCGAGCTTACTGCACAATTGAAAGCGGGCCCGGGTCAGCTGGCTCCAAATGCCTGGCAAATCCTAGTCTCCACATTCATCATCTGGCACCGGGTGAAGAATCAAAGGCTGACGTCGGACGAGTTCTTGTATTTGTACATGGCTAAGTACGACGAGAATGAGTCGTCCTAACATTACTTCTCTGCCAGACCTCCATCTACCCCGGGTTTGGTAACTCGACTCCCTACTTCCAACAAAGATTGGAAGGGGAAGTGGTTTTGGGCCTAGGGAGAGTGGGAGGCCCCGGCCTCTGAGCTGGGCAGACTGTGAGCCCGGGTCCCTACCAAGTTCGCCAACCCAGGCGGGCACTTTTCATTTTGTCGAACTCTGTATGTTTGACTTGTCTTTTTGTGTTCTAACTGGTGCTTTGCTTCTACTTGTAGTCTAACCGAAAGGGGCTCCTGATCTCAATCCTCTCCAGTATAAGCAAGTAGCCAGGGCCAGAGTGTTCGCCAACGAACAATGCATTTGGTTCGAGCTCATTAACGGGGAGAACCTAGTGTCGTCTGGTTTCTACAGACTCCAACCTACTCCCTTTGTTCTGGGTAAGCGGGGTAAGGGTCCTCAAAGACTGTCCGTTGTTCTTCTGTAGATTTCACTTAGGCTATTTTTGCTTCTTTTCGGGTAGGAATGGAAGCAGGCGGGTCGAAAAGGAGGAGGCCGGTGGTGCCACACCCTCCGATGAGCATGGTCCTCGCTAATGAACCGAGGACTAAGGTGACGGCGAAGAAGATGAAGACTTCTGAAGTCGAGCCTGTCTTGGCTGAAGCTGCTCCCGCCCCAGTCGAAGTCGTGCCCGTCCCAGCCCCAACCCCTGCCCCTAAAGCGCAAGCCCCAGAGGCCCCCGTTGGAGCCAAGCCTATCACCATCTCGACTATGACTCTTGAGGGGCAAGCCTATGAGGTTTCACCCCCAATCTTTGCTGGCCCCCCTAAGATAGGGGGAGATGTTGTCGAGGAGACTCTCAATGTTAACGCCCCCACCCATTCCACAACCCGCCTCACTGCTGCCGAGGTCGAATTCTTGGCCAGCAAAACCAATCCCCTGGTCGGATACACTACCACACCCGAGGCTACGCCTCAAGCCTCCGATGCCAGCGGAGTCTGACAAGATGCCGAGCCCACTCCTCTAAAGATCTTCCCTCCTGGTTACCATATGGCTTTGCTGAATGATTGGGCGGCCAAGCATGTACCGGAGTCGAGTAAAGCCAGCACCCACTCCCGTAACTACACCAAGTTCATGAACGACTACACAACAGTCTGCTACCAGTCGCTGCCGATGATGGTGGAGGTTAAGGAAAGATTGAAAGAGATGGATTGACTTGAGGCGGAGAAGACCGAGCTCGAGGCAGAGAAGGCTGAGCTCGGAAGGCTTCCAGAGACTTCATCTACTGAACAGGAGGAGCTAAAGAGGGCTACGGATGAGGGCCGAGCGAGGGAGCTAGTACTCCAGGGTGATGTCAATTAACTCCATGCTCGCTTGGATGTGGCCGACCCCAAAGTCATGTGCCTGTGGGAGGTCGTTGAGCGCCTGGAGGCCTCCATTGAACGCATGGAGGGGGAGAGCGCGCAGCTCGTGGAAGACCTCGCAAGGGCGAAGCGTGAAGTGGCCGAGGGGTTGGTTCAGCAGAGGTCTGTTCTCGAGGCCTAGGCTACTATGGAGCTAGAGAAGCAGCGAGGGGAGCTCGAGACTCAAGCAGCCTGACAAGCTGTCGCGGCAGTGGCAGCTTATAAGGAGTCATCGGAGAGGGTCAGAGAGTTAGACAAACTGTATCTCTTCGGCTATAACACTGGCTTCGACACCTGCCTTGCTGAGGTCCGAAAGCTCCACCCGGGAATCGACCTCGATGCTCTTGCTGCGGACGAGGCCGAGGACGCAGCCATAGTTGAGGAACCCGAGAATGCCCCCTGTTGTCGAAGCCACCCCTGACGCTCAGCCCCTCAGCTCGGCAGCTGGTCCCTCTACTCGGAGGGAGTGAGATACTTTATATTTTTTTATCTTACTTGGGATGTTTATGGATGATAATTTTTTGGATGAATGGTGATTTTGTGGATGATGATCTTTTAGTCCCTCTGCATGATGATTTGTTGATGTTGAGAGCCGACCCCTTGAGGGGTCAACTCTCCACGAATAGCGTGCAACACTTAGTTGTTTTATAGATTTTTAACATATGATGAGCCGACCCCTCCTTTAAGGGATCAGTTCACCTACGAGTTTCGTCTCTGCATATGAGAGGTGACCCTTTTGTAGTTTTTCATGGATTAATAAGCCAACCCCTTCCTTAAGGGATCGGTCCGTTGAGTTCACCTACGCTTATAAGAGGTGACTCTTTTGTTGTAGATAAACCGAACAGGCAGACCATGAAGAAGGAAAGATGCTTTTGTTCAGAGCCTTAATAGGCTAGTAGCTCTGAGCCATACATTCATTGAGGGCCTTGAATGGTCAGTAATTTTTCATGGATAGTAGATCTTTAAGTTCTCGGCATTCCAGGGGTGAGGGAGCTAACACCCTTCGAGATCTTCCAGTTGGTAAGAGTCTGGCATCGTTGATCTGACCACGCGATAAAGCCCTTCCCAGTTCGGTCCGAGCGTCCCAGCCCCCGATTCTGCTATGTTCTAGAAGACGCGGAGGAGATCCAGGTCCCCTAGTCGAAATTGCCTCGTCTTGACCCTGGAATTGTAGAATCGCGCCACTTGCTGATGTCGAGCTGCGACTCGGAGTCTGGCAATGTCTCAGCCCCGTTGACCAGGTTGACCCGGAAGGGTGCCGAGTTTGTATGGAGCGACACTTGTGAGCATGCGTTTATGGAGCTGAAGGACCATCTCACGTCCGCTCCTGTCCTCACTCTTCCCTCTGGGAGTGATGGATTTGTTGTATTTACCGATGCCTCACGAGTTGGCTTGGGTGTTGTCCTGATACAGCACGGGAATCCGGTGGCTTATGCGTCTCGTCAGCTCAAGGTCCATGAGCTGAACTACCCCACGCACGATTTGGAGCTGACGGCAGTGGTCTTCGCACTGAAGGTGTGGAGGCACTATCTTTATGGGGTGAGGTTTGAGCTCTTCTCTGACCACAAGAGTTTGAAGTATCTGTTCTCTCAGTCCGAGTTGAACATGAGGTAGAGGCATTGGATGAAGCTCCTGAAGGACTATGATTTTGATCTCCAGTACCACTCGGGCAAGGCGTACGTGGTGGCAGATGCCCTCAGCTGTCAGCCACGAGGCCTGGTGGCGCACATGATGATTCAGGAGTGGAGGATGCTCGAGGATATAGTAGAGTATGACTTCGAGTTTGGTCTACAGTCTTCTATGGTTCAGCTATCGAGCATGTCGATTCAACCCTCTCTTATAGCAAGGGTGATCAAGGCTCACCAAACAGACGAGTCGTTACAAGATTACCGAGCAGAGGTAGCATCTGAGAGTCAGACAGATTGGCAGATTGGTTCTGATGGTGGACTTCGCTTAAGGGACCGATTATTTATCCCGGATATACCTGAGTTGCGCAGAGATCTTATGACCGAGGCACATCGATCGCGGTTCTCTATCCACCCTGGCTCGACGAAGATGTATCGCGATATGAGGCATCAGTATTTTTGGTCGGGGATGAAGCGCCAGAAATCCAGTTTTGTGGCCGAGTGTGACACATGCCAGCGTGTCAAGGCTGATCACCAAATACCCCCTGGTCTATTGCAGCCATTGAGCGTCCCGATGTGGAAGTGGGAGCACATATCTACCGATTTTGTTATGGGTTTGCCAAGGACACAGCGCGGTCATGACATCATCTGGGTTGTTGTCGACCGTCTGACGAAGTCGGCACATTTTTTGGCAATTCGTCAGACTTGGCATACGGACCGGCTCGCCAAGATGTTTGTTGATGAGGTCATGAGACTACACGGCGTTCCTGTCTCGATCGTTTCAGACCGAGATCCGAGGTTCACGTCTCATTTTAGAGGAGCTTCCAGAGAGCGATGGGCACTGATTTGTAGCTCAGCACCGCGTATCATCCGCAGACCGATGGTCAGACCGAGAGGGTCAACAAGATCCTTAAGGATATTCTTCAGGCCTGCGCGATTGACTTCTTGGGTAGTTGGGATGGGCACCTGCGATTGGTTGAGTTCACGTACAACAATAGCTATCAGGTGACCATTGGCATGACTCCTTTTAAGGCATTATATGGAAGACCGTGCAGATCTCTAAGTTGTTGGAACAAGGTTGGAGAGTGCCGTCTCTTGGGTCCCGAGCTTGTGCAGTAGACATCAAAGGCTATCGATATCATCGGGCAGAGGATGCGCACAGCTCAGAGCCGACAGAAGAGTTTTGCTGACCGTCAGCGTCGTCCCTTGGAGTTTGTCGTTGGGGACCACGTATATCTTAAGGTCTCACCCATAAAGGGTGTAGTTTGTTTTGGAGTGAAGGGGAAGCTTGCCCCGAGATTTATAGGACCTTTCGAGATCACCAGGCGCATTGGCGCCTTAACCTATTGGCTTGCCTTGCCACCTTAATTGTCTGGCGTCCACAACGTTTTCCACGTCTCTATGTTGAGGAAGTGTGGGTCAGGCATCGTTCTTGTTATTGATTGGCAGCCGTTGGAGGTTCGTGAGGATGCTTCTTACATTGAGTAGCCAGTTTGTATCCCCGATCAGAAGGAGCAGGTCCTACGGACCAAGGTCATCCCCTTAGTGAAGGTGCAAGGGGGCCATTATAATGTGGATGAGACATCTTGGGAGCGTGAGGCGGAGATTCGAGAGCACTATCCCCATCTTTTCGATGTTTAATTATATGTTGTACTGTGTTTTGATTATATATGATGATAAGTTTCCTATTCCCTTATGAGTTATGTTGAGTCGCGATGGTAGTGTAAATTTCGAGGATGAAATTTTATTAGGTGGGGAGAGCTGTAAGACCCGTATCCGAGTCCGTACTGTTCCGTCGAATCCCGCGATCCTTTCCGTCGAATTTCGGCAACCTGCGACGTATAATCAACATTTGCGATCGACCCTAAGTTATATCCTTTAGAATTGAGTCGGCTTAATCTGAGACTTGTACCATTGCAACCGCACCATCGCCGCGGTTCCGACGCCGCGACTCACACACTGATCCAATACCCTAACCGAGAGATGTGGTCTGGGCGTTTGCAATCCCAAGAGAATCTCTACAACATGTCACATCCATCAATCAATCAATCCCATCAAGGGTCAAGTACACCATCACCTCACACTCATTTCCAAGCAACCCCATAAGTCAAAAAGTTCTTACACAACCCATTCCTTTCTTACACAATCTACCCTAAAAGTCAACAAAATCTTACACAACCCATTCCTCTCTCACATCCATCACTCCATCCCATCTCTCTTTCTCTCTTTACAACCCTCTCTCTCTCATTTCTCAACACAACTCCCAAGCTAACAAGAGCATCACACGTCCAAGCTCTTCCATGAGAGAAAAGTGCATGTGTGGCCCACTTTTCATCCCAAAAATTCCTCATCCTAGCCCTTCATTTCTCATCCTCTTCATCAAAGTGAGACACAAGGAGATCAGCTTTCCAACGGACCAAGAGGATTGACGGTAGGTGCTTTATAGGATAGGTTTTTCATGTTTTGATGATGGACCAAGTGAGGCCTACCGATCAATGGTATGGATCTCACTTGGGACCCTAAGATGTGGCCGATGGCCCACCTTGATCTTCATGATCATTCCATGATGGGGCCATTCTCCATGGACCCCATCATGATGTTTATTTTCTAGCTTAAAATGGGTCATCTAGGCCTTACATCTTGGTGGAGAAGGGATCTCCACCGTTGATCTTTGATTTGGTAGTCCCACATGCAATGGGAACCACTTGATGTATGATTGGATGCTTGAAATGGAGGGCCCATAGTGTCGGGGTCCCTCCATCACGCGTGTCCCTCTTTCTCTCTTTTTCTCTCCCTCGCTTTTTATTTACTTACTTTTGTGTGTGATTATATGGCCGTGTGGCCCACTTGGATGGACCCCACCATGAAGCATATATTGGATCCAATCCATTTGTAGGTGGGGCCCACTTTATATGTGTGTATGTTCCACACCACCCATCATTTGGTGGCCCACGTGGGAGCTCACCTGAAATGAACAACAGTCCAGCGTCTAAGGACGCTGGACGTTAAAATGAAAACACAAATATGAGCTTGTTTCAAAGCTTTGGGAAGGGCTATTTGTATAGGCCTCACCTTGATGAATGGATTCAATCCACGCCGTCCATCCTATTTACCAGCTTGTTCAAACCCCAAGTATAGGGTTGTGATGTAGTAATAAACTCGGTAAGATCGAGGTCGAATCCCACGAGGACTGGTCGTCACAATTCAAATCTGTGATTCTCCTTAACTAATTCAACAAATAATGGAGCAATTTACTAACACAAATCTATGAAAAAAAAACAATTGAGAATAAGGAAGAAAATTCAATCAGAGAGAGCACTAGGACTTTCGAATCCACCCCTAATCATCCTAACCTTTGTTTTGTCCGTTAATTCACTTTAATTTAGATTGATCTAACTTATCTAGAGAAAGCACAATCTGTGTCCTTAATCGGGCATACAGATTGTCTAATTCCTTCAAGCAATGCCATGAATAACATATCCCATGTCCAAATCGGGCATATGGAATATGCAGTTCAGTAAAGCACCCTGCTTCTTCCTCTACAGGAACCTGTTCATGATCAAATACAAGCACCTAAAATAAGCATCCAGACCACATCCATCCATAGACTCTGATCAAAGTTCATAGATGGAGAAGTATAGAATTTTAAAACAATCAAGCACACTAGGGGAAGAAACAAATCAATTTAATTAAAGTAAAATCAACATAGAACAAAGGGTGTTCAAATTAGGGGTTTCATCTCAGCCCTAGCTGAGAGATTAGTGACCCATAAATTCCATTAAACAGATGGATAAATAAAAATTCGTAAAAAGAAAAATCAAACCAATTTTTCTCTCTCTTCTCTTTCTTCTCTCCCTTGTTGTAGATCTGGAAATCCTCCAATTTCTGAATGCCTTTCCCATGTCCAAGACTCCTTTTTTATAGTTGCTGGAAGGCTAGATCAGTGGCAGAGTTGTAACAGGACATGGAATGGAAATTTTCGCACCCATGATCGGTGGACCCCATCGAAGTGTTTTCTGAAAAATCCACCCCGTCCATTGGATTCAGGACGAAATTTTAGTCAAGAATGGGTGGTTTTGAACGTCCATTAACGTGGCCCAGAGAAGAAAATACAGAAAGATCCGATTTGAACGTTGCAGGGCAGCCCGTTTGTGGCCTCTGTATCATGCACGTGTGTACGCATGGGAGTGGAATATCAGCATGGGTTTGTAGTGCTCGCGGCCCTCTACACGATGAATGGCTCGGATCATCCGGAAAGGTGACGTGTGGGGCCCACAGCGCTTCGCAAAAACAGCCCAGCGGCGTCCTCGCTGCCGCGTAACAGGGACGCCGGTTCCTTTTCGCTGCGAAAATGGTGGGGCCCACTCCTCTTCTTAAATTGAAAATCCACTCCGTCCATTCGACTCCCAACTGAAAACCGTCCAGGGATGTCCGGTTTCAACTGTTTTCGGTGTGGCCCACCAGATTCTTCGTTCCACCGTCCAACCGACATTTGAACGGATAGATTTTACTCCGGATGACCGTTTGAAATTCGGCCACCTAGGCAATGTTAATGGTCTTCATTTGGACCTGATGAACGGCCCGGATTGACGTTTGGATGGACGGTGTGGACCCACAACTCCGACGATGGATCGGCTAGCTTTAACGCTGGCGCGTGAGCTGCGGAGGGCACGGGTCAGCGGTCACTTTGACCGGCTGGTGGTCCCATGCACAGCGGCTGCGCATGTGCATGGTGTACATGCCTCTCGTGTGGGGTCCACTATAATGTTTATGCGAGATCCGCACTGGCCATCCTTTTCTTCATATAATATCAACCGCCAAACTCAAGTTTGTGGCAGTTCCGAATATCAGGTGGGCCCAGAATCAGAGATTAATGGGCTGATCTGTCCGTTGGCCCACTTTCCGAGATCTTCAGTAGATGAAATTTAATATGTACGGTTAATTTGTGGCCCCCATCACATGTATAAAGTTTTGAGCTGATCAGATAGAGGGAACCATGTGATCTTGCATTCTGGACCCTTTTCGGGCCCCTTTGGCTTGCTTTCCTCAAATCCCAAGCGTGTGAAATCTTCGTTATTGGTTCTTTGGAGTCCATCCCGTGCTCTGGAGAATTTGGATCATGAAATCCATGCCGTTAACATCAATTTTCAATTAACACTCCTGATTTCATCCTGTGACAAAAACATAATTAATACACCCCATTAAGCATTATCATATAGGTAAAATCATGCAATAACTGGGGTCTAATATGCAATATTCGACCCTCATCACAACCCCCAACCAGCATTTTGCTAGTCCCGAGCAAAACATGCGAAAAATAATTTCGGAAATAAAAGACAATTCCTGTAAATTCAAGTGACTTGTGAAACAGATAGTCGAGATGTGATCATTCTACGATTCATGCATGGTGAGTGGAATTTTCTCCTGGAATCAAGTTCACTATAAATTTCATAAACAAGTTCAAACTATTAAACCATGAATTAGAATAATTCGAAAACATTGAGTGTCATGAGTGTATAGTGTCATCTCAGCTTTCAACCATTAAGAGATTCAATTGTCAATTTCATGATATCATTGGTAATTAACAACAGAGCTCATGTCACCCAAAACTGGAACCAACACTTGCCTTATAGATTAACCTTTTATTCTACCACCATTTTTTTTTTTGATGGAATAGTACACCAAGGAGGAGAATCAAATCTGCACCTATAGGGAGCAAACCTATGGTGAAAATTTGTCGCCTAAATCTTTTCTCATGTCAACTATGAGGAATCGAATCTTCATCTATAGGGAGCAAACCTATGATGACGATTATGCGACTTATTCTTTCAATTCTTCTTTAAGACTGATGCTAAAAAATTTTGTTTTTCAGGCTGGTTCCCTTCATGCTTAGTGATTACCATGCTATCAATTAATATCGAACTGAAAACTTAATGTGTAAACGAGATCTGATATGTGAAATCATGGATCAATCAATGTTTACAACTTCTAATCATAGATTAACCATTCAAACTTCAGTGTGAAATCTGCCAGACAACCGAATCTAAGAGTCATAAATTTCTCACATTCTGAATCTTGTAATTTCAAAATCACAACTATCCTTCAAAATCACTTTGAATTCAATAGAAATTCCAGAAAGATTTTTAAAAATTTTCACAATTTTTGCTCAAGACCAAGAAAATACTGATTAGGTAACCTAATCTCCCACCCCCAACCTAAAATCTACATTGTCCTCAATGTAAAAGAAATAAGCATGCAATGTACATGAGACAACGAAAAGGAAAGAGGAGTAGGGAAAGATAGTACCTGGATGGAGAATCAAGAAGCTCTCAAAAATATCAGCGTAAAAAGCGAGTCAGCACAAGAGAGAAATCAGTAAAATAAAAGATCCTACCTATACCACTTTCGCAGGTGCTCTCGATTGCATTTAGCATATGCAACAAGCCTTTAAACCCCTAGGTTACCCCTAGTGGACGAGTTGTAGTCTCGTGAGGGTTTGCAGTAATGTTACCCACAAACATTGAACTAACTAACAAGGAAAAAGAAATCAAATGAAATGCTGGGTTACCTCCCAGGAGCGCTAAGTTTAACGTCTTCAGCCAGATAAAAAAAACGGACCATGAATTCATTAATCTTTAAGACCAGGGTCCGCCAGAGAACTTACCTCAACACGTGGTTAACCAATCCCAGACAAGTGATGTGAGTTCCCATGAGCTGTGCTATCTGCAATGAGGTAACTGACACTGTCGTCAAATAATTTAAGGACTTCTGCTCGAACAACTTCTTCCATGTTAGGATCATGCTTCCTTTGTATTTTACGTGACATTTCCACAGCATGATCCTTTCATACAGTGGGGCATACTCCTTGTATTTCTGCTATCTTCCATTCAATTGCTGCCTTATATGTTCGAAGAACATTAAGCAACCTGTTCTCTTTTGCCTTCTCAGAGTTAGAAGCTGTGCTGTCAGGAAGAGTCTCAGAGGGATGAAGAGGTTCCACTTTCGCTCTCCATTTTTCAGTCTCCAATATAGGAGTAGAGTCAAGCAGTGCATTGACTTCGTGGATGGGACTATATATGTCAAAATCCGTGCCATGTTGTGCTAAGCAGGTCTTAAGTGGATCTTCAAAAGATTTACGGAAGGAGTCCTGCACTAGACTCTCGATCATGTCCACTTCAAATATGTCGTCCAAATCCGCGGGTTGTTGTCCTGCATTAAAAACATTGAGTTTAATATTCATGTTACCAAATGACAACTTCAAACTCCATTCTTGTAATTTATAATAGCATTAGATGTGGCCAAAAATGGACGACCCAAAATGACTGGGATCTGACTATGAGGATTCTGGACAGGCTGAGTATCGATAACTATGAAATCCACTGGAAAATAAAATTTGTCAACCTGGATTAGTACATCTTCAATAACACCCCGAGGCACCTTGACAGATCTATCAGCTAGTTGTAATGTTATTTTAGTTGGTTTCAACTCACCAAGTCCTAGCTGCTCATAAACCGAATATGGTAACAAATTGACGCTCGTCCCTAAATCAAGTAATGCCTTCCCGATTTTATGATCTCCTATGCCGCAAGAGATGGTAGGAGCTCCTGGATCCCTAAATTTAGGAGGGGTGTTATGTTGAATCATGGAGCTGAGCTGCTCTGTAAGGAAGACTTTCTTATGAACATTCTGCTTACGCTTTTGAGTGCATAAATCTTTAAGAAACTTAGCATAAGCAGGGACTTGCTTGATAGCGTCAAGCAACGGGATATTGACTTGCACTTTTTGAAACACGTCTAGGATTTCATCAAAGTTGTTTCTTTTCTTCATTGGTGCCAGACGTTGAGGAAAGGGTGCTTTGGGCACGTAAGGTGGCACGTCAGCGGCTCTTGGAGAGTCAGAGAGTTTTTGGACTTTGGATGCATTGGTGTATCTCTCTGCTTCACCTTGATTTGATTCATCCCTAGGTATCTCTATTTTGTTGTCAATCTGTTTGCCTGACCTAAGGGAAATGATCGATTTGGCTTGCTCATGGTATTGCCCTTGGTTGGAATTAGAGTCAATCTCATACTGTCCCTTTGGATTAGCCACAGGTTGGCCAGGGAGCTTGCCCTTCTCTCTCTCACTCAATGTGGCAGCTAGTTGACCCATTTGTACTTCCAGCTTGGCGATGGATTGTGCATTTGCATGTAAGCTTTGCTGGTTGGCTAGTAAGGTTTGTTGGGTGTCTTTTTGGAATTGGAGAGAACTCTGCATAAAAAGATGGAGTGTATCCTCAAGAGATGGTTTCCTTGATTGTGCAGGTAGTTGTTGATATTGCGGAAACTGCTGAGGTTGCATAGGAGGATGTCCAGATGGTCCTCCTTGTTGCGATCCTTTTGCCCAAGAAAAATTTGGATGTCTAGCCCACCCTGGGTTGTACGTGTTCGAGTAAGGATCGTTCCCAGGTTTCTGAAGGGTGTTCAAAGCATGAACTTGTTCAGAGAGGAATTCTGGGAATGCTGTACCAGATGGGCAAGATTGCGTAGGATGGGTAGGACTAGAACATATGGCACAAGCATCGGCTTGAGTTGTGTGTGGAGGTCCATTATGCAACATCAGAGCATCAACCTTCTTTGTCAGGCAATCAATCTTGGCATGGAGATCTGGTGTGACTCCTATCTCATATATGCCACCTCTCTTTTGTGGTTGGGAACTTCTTTCACCTCTATCTGAATAGTCCCATTGCTGGGAGTTTTCACACAAGGTTTCAAAGAATTTCCACGCTTCGATATCGCTCTTGGTCATGAAGGACCCTCCACTGGTGGCATCAACCATGCGACGGTTCTGGGGTGTCAGACCGTCATAAAAGTATTGCACTTGTTGCCATTTCTCAAAACCGTGGTGTGGACATTTAAGAAGCAAGTCCTTCCATCTTTCCCAGCATTCATGAAAGTGATCTCCCTCTTTTTGTGTGAAATTAGTGATTTCTCTACGGAGAGCATTAGTTTTGTGAACAAGGAAGAACTTGTTTAAGAACTTCCTAGACAATTGGTCCCATGTAGTGATAGACCCAACTTCTAGAGAATTCAACCATGCTTTCGCCTTATCCTTCAAAGAAAAAGGAAACAGGCGTAGGCGGATCGAATCGTCTGAGAAGTTTTGGAATTTAAAGGTGGAACAAATGTCTAGGAATTCTTTCACATGATGATATGGGTCCTCCTTGTCTAACCCATAAAAGGAAGGCAACAACTGTATGACCCCAGTCTTGAGTTCAAAGTGTGCTGCCGTGGTGGTGGGCAACACTATGCATGAAGGCGCATTGAATTGGACAGGAGCTGAATAATCTCTAAGAGTTTTAGTTCCATTCTCTTCTGCCATTTCAACTGGGATGTCTTTCAATCTTCTATGGAATGTTCTTTCTATTTCAGGATCAAAAGGTGCTAGTTCTTCATCTAGAGATCTACGTTCTATCATAAACTAAGCAACAACCTAAGAGAAAGAAAACTAGAACTAGAAATTATGCTATTCAAAAACAAGTTAAAACTATGTAAGTAAGAATGGAAAGAACCCAGAAAAGGAGATGATTGATGTTAAGAAGCTTCTCCTCACTTAGTAGCTTTCTTCCTTAATTCCTGAAAATAGAAACAAAACAAATCAGGTTTCCTAAAATAATGACAGAAAAATCCTAAGCAACGGTTAATTTCTAAAAAGGAAAGAATAAAAAGCTAAAAAGGAAAGAAATCCTAGAATTAGAAAATTACTAAATGTAAAAAGCTAAGTACGTTTCTAAAAAGGAAAAAGAAATTTCTAAAACTAGAAAATTTACTTAAGAGAAAAAAATCTAAATCAAAAAATAGAAAATTTAAAAATTTACAAGAAATTCTAGAATTAGAAAATTTCTAAAAGGTAAAAACCAAAAAAAAAATAATAATAATAATAAAAATTAGAAAAAGTAAAGAATTAGAAAGGGATTACCAAATTAGAGGTTTATCTCAGGACCCTACAAAACAAGAAATAGGTTAATAAAGAAAGGAACTCTAAGTTAGTAAAATCTTAAGCTATGAATTATGATAAGAGAGAATCCTAAATTCAATTTGGACCGAAACAGTCCCCGGCAACGGCGCCAAAAACTTGTTCAAACCCCAAGTATAGGGTTGTGATGTAGTAATAAACTCGGTAAAATCGAGGTCGAATCCCACGAGGACTGGTCGTCACAATTCAAATCTGTGATTCTCCTTAACTAATTCAACAAATAATAGAGCAATTTACTAACACAAATCTATGGAAAAAAAAAACAATTGAGAATAAGGAGAAAATTCAATCAGAGAGAGCACTAGGACTTTCGAATCCACCCCTAATCATCCTAACCTTTGTTTTGTCCGTTAATTCACTTTAATTTAGATTGATCTAACTTATCTAGAGAAAGCACAATCTGTGTCCTTAATCGGGCATACAGATTGTCTAATTCCTTCAAGCAATGCCATGAATAACATATCCCATGTCCAAATCGGGCATATGGAATATGCAGTTCAGTAAAGTACCTTGTTTCTTCTTCTACAGGAACCTGTTCATGATCAGATACAAGCACCTAAAATAAGCATCCAGACCACATCCATCCATAGACTCTGATCGAAGTTCATAGATGGAGAAGTATAGAATTTTAAAACAATCAAGCACACTAGGGGAAGAAACAAATCAATTTAATTAAAGTAAAATCAACATAGAACAAAGGGTGTTCAAATTAGGGGGTTCATCTCAGCCCTAGCTGAGAGATTAGTGACCCATAAATTCCATTAAACAGATGGATAAATAAAAATTCATAAAAAGAAAAATCAAACCAATTTTTCTCTCTCTTCTTTCTTCTCTTTCTTCTCTTTCTTCTCTCCCTTGTTGTAGATCTGGAAATCCTCCAATTTCTGAATGCCTTTCCCATGTCCAAGACTCCTTTTTTATAGTTGCTGGAAGGCTGGATCAGTGGCAGAGTTGTAACAGGACATGGAATGAAAATTTTCGCACCCATGATCGGTAGGCCCCACCGAAGTATTTTCTGAAAAATCCACCCCGTCTATTGGATTCAGGACGAAATTTCAGTCAAGAATGGGTGGTTTTGAACGTCCATTAACGTGGCCCAGAGAAGAAAATACAGAAAGATCCGATTTGAACGTTGCAGGGCAGCCCGTTTGTGGCCTCTGTATCATGCACGTGTGTACACATGGGAGTGGAATATCAGCATGGGTTTGTAGTGCTCGCGGCCCTCTACACGATGAACGGCTCGGATCATCCGAAAAGGTGACGTGTGGGGCCCACAGCGTTTCGCAAAAACGGCCCAGCGGCGTCCTCGCTGCCGCGTAACAGGGACGCGAGTTCCTTTTCGCTGCGAAAATGGTGGGGCCCACTCCTCTTCTTAAATTGAAAATCCACTCCGTCCATTCGACTCCCAACTGAAAACCGTCCAGGGATGTCCGGTTTCAACTGTTTTCGGTGTGGCCCACCAGATTCTTCATTCCACCGTCCAACCGACATTTGAACGGATAGATTTTACTCCGGATGACCGTTTGAAATTCGGCCACCTAGGCAATGTTAATGGTCTTTATTTGGACCTGATGAACGGCCCGGATTGACGTTTGGATGGACGGTGGGGACCCACAACTCTGACGATGGATCGGCTAGCGTTAACGCTGGTGCGTGAGCTGCGGAGGGCGCGAGTCAGCGGTCACTTTGAACGGCTGGCGGTCCCATGCACAGCGGCTGCGCATGTGCATGGTGTACATGCCTCTCGTGTGGGGTCCACTATAATGTTTATGCGAGATCCGCACCGGCCATCCTTTTCTTCATATAATATCAACCGCCAAACTCAAGTTTGAGGCTGTAACATCCCGGATTTTCGCCAACCTGGAATTAGACGTCCTTGGGCGATGGGTCAATCCTAACACAGGTTTAACTTCCCAAACGCTCAATTAAAGCCTCAAATCCCTTTTTAAACAATTTTCTTCACAAATCCCACCCTTCACTACCTTGTGCTTTCAATTTTTTCAAAGCACTTTCGCCCTAGACACTATCTTAAACTACCTAAGTAGTAAAACTTGGATCACTTTATATACAAACTACAAAGGCCTAAGTACCATCTCAACCAGAAAACAATTAAGATTAAATCCTTTAGAAATTTAACAAAGTTAACTAAGTGTAAAACTCGATTAGCCATGAAATCCGTTGGGATCGCTATAAATACGATCTGCAAGACCCAAAACTTGCAAAATCAGTGACTCTAGGTTACCCTAAAGTTTATAACCAAACTCTTTTCCCGGCTACTCTCGGGAATGACTTGAAACTTCGTATTAGGTCTAGACCGCACATCGGAAGTCCGATTAACACGAAGCTAAGGAACTAGGACCGCCTCACTGGGCTTGACGATCATCTCAAAAATCAGATCCAGCCGATGTCCCACGGCCATTCGTTTCGATCCGGAGCGAGGGTGTGTGAAAAACACTATTCCTTTTGAAAATAAATATCTGGAATAGTGATCTGGCACCATTCGCTTGCGCATCAGTATTAAGCAACCAGACCGTCAGAATCAGACCAAATTACACCCTCGGATCAGGAAAAATTTCAGGAACATTTACATGTGCTTGGAATTTCGGATCGTGGCCCACTGACCGTTGAACTGAAAGTGATCCGCCACGTGCGATCTGGGAATTCGATCGAGTCGAAAACGTAATCCCTCATAGATCCATGTGTGGTGAGCTTAAGTCTGACGTTTGGCTCAAGGAGGGCCACCAGAACCTCTCTTTTGAGCTGGAAAAGTGACGAAATACCTATATTATCAGTAACCCTTGAACAGGAGTCTATTTCGGTGAGTTTTGAGACTATATAAGGACCTTAAACCCTCTCTCATGGAAGCCATACGAATTTGGGATTTGAGAGAGGGAAAAGAGAGAGTAAGTGAGCGATAAGTGGGAGAATCTTCCTGCCGTCGTTTCCTGCCACCACACGGGCTGCACCATCCCTTTCTTGACGCTTTTCCGGCGTTTCCGGCGTCGTTTCTAGGTAAGAAACCCTAACCCTAATCTGTTTTGGGGTTTAGACTGTTGTAGGTTGTGAAATAGCTAACCTATTTCGTTCTCTAGGTTGCCAAACTGCCGAATACGGAAGCTTAGCAAACCTATCAACTCCGTTACGATTCTACGACAAAAGGTGCGGACTTTAGGTGTATAGGTTAGGGTTTTCAACGCTTTCAATGTCAGATAATGATAGATTCATGATCTGCATGCAATTGCACATGTACAAAGTGCTTTCCGTTTCCTGTTTCGATTAACGTTGTAGAATATGGAGTTTCACATACTCTAGGTATACGTAGAAATACCGTATACGTATTTTTTTTGGAGAAATGTTTGACATGTTTATTTAATGTATGATTATACTATATATGGATAAAATACTAGTTTGGCGAAAGGAATCGCCGTAATACATGTTCACTTGTAAATGCTACGTATGTTGAAATTGTGTATTCTAGAAATACTGTATACGTATAAATTTTGGAGATGTATTTATCATGATTATTTGCTGTAATAATATGTTATACATGGATAAGATACTCGCTTGGCTAAGGGATAGCCCTAATACATGTTTTGCTAACATGCACCATGTATGTTGTAATAGTGTATTCTAAGTGTTTGTGAAAATGACTAAATGAGTATGGAATTCTCATTCGTGCTCGCCATGACTAATTGTCATGGATTCATGATTTATGTATTGGCGATGCCCCTTGACGAAAGGATTTGCCCTAAGTCACGCCACGGCCAATATACACTATATATGCTAAAATGTGTGGCCCAAGTGTTTGTGGAAATAGCCGATTGAATATGGAACTTGGGTTCCTGCTTGCCATGACTATCCATCGTGGGTGTACGTGTGTTATGATTGGGGCAACTCCCTAGTGAAAGGATTTGGCCTAATGCCTATGTGATCGACATATGTCATGTATGTCGATGTATGTTTGTTTAAGTGTTTCTTGAAATGTCTGAATGTGTAGTAGTTAGCAAATTGTAATGTATAAGGGTGTTGAGATATGATTCTCAACCTCTTTTAACTATGTGTATGATCTCCTTTGATAGTTGTGTGATTAGGAATTGAACATGTACAAACTCATGCTTGTGTTGTGATTCATAACATGCTCAACTGCTTTATGATTTTAACTATGTAATGCATATGTTTAAATTTATATTTACGTTGTATGATCCGTCATGGGTGATGGGGGAGCGGAGCAACGAGTGCGTGCAATAGCCCTGGCAGCCCTAAACGGATAATACCAGACCTTGACTGTATGAGTTGAATCTTGATCCATTACTGCTTTATCTATCTGCAATTGATTGTGTTTGGGGCTATGCTTATGGCCCAGGCAATCGGTAACGGGATTGAACTCGTGGCTGAGATTCATTTGCCACGTGGGATGTGTTCGACGAACTCGAGTCGTGCGTTTCCTGTCGGCAGTGGCTAGGCCACACGAAGTTGTTTATGCACTTCATGTCGTGCAGCTCAACGGGCGATCGTGCTAGTCGAGCTCGTCAAGTAACCCAATCTGCCTTATGCATGTTCACCCTGTTTGGACGCTACTGCTTGAACCTAGGGTACCAAACTTACCAGTGAAACCCCCTTTTAACCATGGTACCTCGATCCGCTAAGACGCATGAGCCGGGCATGGTGGTATGGGACACCGTGGTCGAGCTGTCGGCCTACGCTGGGGCCATGTGCCTCCCCGTAGTGACCATTGCGCAACCAAACTCGTGAGCCGAATACGGTGGTATGGAACACTGTATTCGAGCTGTCGATACTTACGGCGAGAGCCGAGTACGGTGAGACCTGTGCTCGTGCTGACGGGCGACGAGTCCTCCGTAGTATCTTCGAGTATACTCCAAGGGTCTGTGATTGGCGACGAGTCTTTCACAGCAACTAGAGTATGAGTTGAGCCGAGTACGGTGAGACCTGTACTCGAGCTGACGGCTAGTGATTGAACCGAGTACGGTGAGACCTGTACTCGAGCTGACGGCCAGCAATTGAGCCGCATACGGTGAGATCTGTATCCGCGCTGACGGGTGACGAGCCCTTTGCGATGCCTTCACTATGCTTCTCAAACCATAATATCGTATGAGATTAACTAGGATTGACGACCCTAGAATGGATCATGTTTAGGAATGATACAAGGGAGGTACCTTAGTTTCCCAATACTGCTGGTTGAAATGGACTAATAATAACTTGGTAATCATGAGCATCATCGCACCGCATGTGCTTTGTAGATGTGGCGCACTGAGGGAGTTAAGCATTCGCGAACGTAAGATGATGTCGCTTGAGGGTGGTTTGGTAAGGGCATACAGCATCATGTCATTTCATTCTTGCATTTAATAAGAGTAGTTAGAATTGTTTAATTTGTACTGCTTTATCATTACTGCTTGATTGAATTGATAACATGTTAACCTATGCTTTACTGTTCCACTGAGTTGATCATTCACTCCCACGTTACGGGACGGTGTTTGCAACACCAACCAGATTTGTTGAGTTTCAGGTGGTGGCAATGCTTGTGAAGCAGAGCCGGACTACTTCTATGATGATAGGAGGAATTCTCCTATCTGTATCTCTCTGGCAGGTCAATGAAGACCTGATATTGTATTGATGGGGCTATGGTACATGGGATAGGAGGCATTACACTTCCTCACATTTGGTATATTTTAGAACTGCACTTGTATTTATTTAACCTGATAATGTTATCACACTCTGGAGACTCATCATAAGTTATATATTTTATCTATCTATCACAGTCTTCCACTTGCAAATTTAACTGTCTCTGGAGTATGATATGCTGTTTTGGCTTAATCTCACTCATGTTCAATGCACGAATACAGTCAACATTCAATCATCATTCATTTTGTTGCATAAGTGATGTTCTGGAACTCGGGAGTTGAGTTTATGTTCAACCCCCGATTTTCAGGGCGTTACAAGATGGTATCAGAGCATGATTTGGATTAAACCGGACCTGGGTTATGGTCACACGATGCACACTGACGCACTCTGACTTAGGAGGGAGCGACGGAATGTAGAAACAGTCTTAGGCATCCCTGTTCCGTCCAACGGCTAGTTCACTGAAAACGAACGCCGAAATCAAGTATGTATTCAACCATGGTCGCACGGGTCGACCTTAAAACATTTCTAGGTTGTCTAGTGAAGGGTCTAGATCACCATCCATCTCATCCCAATCATTGAGAATCAGTAAAATGTGTGCGATCAACGTGATGAGGATAACTACTTCGAATCCTTGGAGCTTCTCTGGACTCCTCCCAGAGACTTCTCGAATCTACAAGAGGAGAAAGCAGAAAATAGAAATAAATTCTAATAAATCCGAAACTGATTAATGAATGACTAAAAACGAGTTCACCACCCTTTAAATAAGGATACCAGGTAATGGGAAAGAAATCAGGAATAAACTACAACTAAAACTTCTAGAATTCGCGACTTACTATGGGTCGTGATGTCTACTAGTGGGTAAAGTTTTCAGTCAAAAATAGTAAGTGTCCTAAACGACTTCACCAAACCGTTTTCCTAATTATTCTAAGTCCTTTGCATGAGGGGCATAACTCTTAAAGCTCGACCGATGAAGAGTAATTAAACAAAAACTACTATTTTAGCAAAACGAAATTGAAGCGTGGAAATAACCGTCAATCGGAGGGTTTTCTCGCAATTCCGGGCTGCGCAACCCGATATAGCGGGTTGGTTGGCTTCATTAGCTCGTTCTACCCCAAATTCATATATTTTACGTCAGATAACTCATTCCGGATTGCAAGTTACGTCCGGTTTGACCCGAAACTACCCGAAATTGAGCGAACCGGATTCGGGGGCCTCCCCACTTAAATCCGATGGGACCCAGGGTCGAACCAGGGTGCGTTTGGCACCTTGGGACCATGGAGAACACACCCCACCCGCGGTGGCAGCCGACCGGCCACCTTGGACCGCGGTGGGACCGCAGTTCCGGCGGTGGACCGCGGTCCGGTGGCCCACCTGATGTGGGGCCGGGGCTGGGGTTGGTCGGCCCGACCTCCCCTACCCCTTGGTGGGTGCGGTTTGGCCTGGGGTTTAGGATATTTAGATCTGTAGCCCCCCTCTATCTCAAACGCCCCTCCAATCTCTCTTTTCCCCCTATTCTTGCTGTTTTCTCTCTCGAACCTCCACTCCAATCGCCCATTTCGTTGTTTCCTGTCCAACCATACATCACTCCATCGTTTACAGCCCTACCTATCCTCCTACCCTCATCATTCTCTCTCATTTGAGCTCCTACTCCCCTCATTTGGAGCTCAAAAACGTGTAACCTCTCTACCCAACCCATCTCTCCACTTTCCTTTACAAATCCCTGTTCTTTGGGCCTCTACAACCACAGTTTAGACCCAAGTTCGTGGAGGACCAAAAACTCCAGCCCCTTTTCTCCCTTTAGGGCCCGTTCGGCCAACTGCGTTAGGTGAGTAAGGTGGATTGAATTGTAAAAGTAATAATAAATGTATGTGTAAAGTCTGGTTCCTAGATGGGTGTATCCCATGTTTTCCAATACCATGTTTGGAGGGTGTGCAATTAAAAGTAAATTCCGAGATTTCCTTTCAAATAACACTTAGAAATTCTGATTCCTGGGATTTGGAAATCCCATCTCACACCTTCCGACACCAGGCTCATTTTCCAAAGCCTATACCAATAATTTTGATCCCCACCCACCCTCCTACCAACCATGTCACTCCCAATCCCGAGGTAGGATTAGTAATGCGGTCACATTTAATACAACTTAAGACCACTGGCCAAATAGTGTTGAAGTGATAAAGTCCCTTGATATATATTAACCCACCACACTCTGATAGCTTAAGCTTTTAGAGTAAATGGTTGTTTGACAATATGGCCCATAGAGTTTGGACCTAGAGCAGTGCTTTGACAGACCTGACGATATAGGCAATCCAACCAGAACCCCCTTAGTTGGTTTGAGCATATGTGAAGTGCTCGAGCGTAGCTACATTCATGTTCAGACAACTCAAATTCCAAACAAACAAACAAACAATTTCCTTTCTTTAAAATGGTATGAAATCATGTAGTGTAGAAGCATAGGCTTTGGATTACAACTAGGGGATTATGCTACTCATACGTTGCGACTAGGCACTAAAGAATGTAAAAGATTCATTATGCTAAAAAAATATATATATATATAATAATAATAATAAAATAAATAAATAAATTTCGTTTGTTGGCTTGATTAGGTTGGAGCGAGACCCCGTTCCGTTGTTGAATCCCCTTAATACTTTAGGCTTCCTTAGTAACTCTTAGGGAGCTTGTTTGACGCAGAAACTATTCACGATTAGAGAATTAATGTTAGGTCAAATCAATACGACCCTTAGAATTGCCTTCTCAAAGACTTGGTACAATCGGGAACACGGAGTAGAGAAACTATCTATAAGCGAGGTATTCGCGGTTTGAATTGAATTCTCAATCCTGGTTGTGACCAATGAACTCTGATCAGAAGGTCGGAATCGACTAGGATTAAGAAATGATATGGCAACTTTCTGTCTTCGCGAGGCAGAAGGTCCATGTATCTGATTCTAACCCACTATACAACTTTCCTTCCGTGTTGGCTCGACCACTTACAACCAAAAGTTTATAACTTCATCTTTGCGAAGTGTAAGAATATATAGCCAATAGAGATTTTTCCTTTTAGGCCCAAGGAATTACCCAAATGGGCAACGAATAGTTAGGAATTAGGTCCCAAGTTACATGCCATGTCGGCATACTTTTTATGCATATGAATGTAGAAAGATAGCCTGCCTCTTAGGCTTGACATGAGTACATAAGGTAGGTCGGGACCATGATACCCCCTTTCTATAATCCTAGGTACCAAGACAGATATAGTGGGAGACCGCATTTCATTTCATGTCAAGGATAAGTCTTAAATTACACCTTGTTCCGACATACGGATCAGGACATAGCTCTTGAGCCTTGAGGGTGAAAATAAAATTTTAAGGGGGGTAGGACATGATGAACCTGCTCTAGTTAGGTCACCTAATACACCTCTTTGACCTGGGTGGCGGAGCAGAAACATGGTGGACCCTACCCCACTGGCCCAGGATCGAATCGGTGCTCAATGAATACGAACATTATAGAAGTCCTAGCAAGTTCTACTATGAGAACCCGTTTTAGGATGATTTAGTAAGATTTGATTCACCCTTTCCTTGGACATAGATAATATCGAGGACTCTCTTAGACTAAGACCTAAAGGGCAACCTTAGAATAAACAATTTGAGCCTTTCAATGATGGACATTCCCTACTCTTAGAGAGTGATCGGACTACGGAGTTACTGAAATATACAACTGCGAAACATTCGCGGCTTGACCCAATTCTCAATCCTGGGTGACTACCAGCGGACTCCCTGCTTGACCGAGCAGAAGACCAGGATCTACTAGGACTGGGAAGGGATACGATGAGCCTTCTACCCTAGTCAGGTAGATGATCGATGTATTGGGATCGAGCCCACTATTATCGTCTCTCCGTGTTGGTCAAATAATGAAAACAGCTATCTTACTCTAAATTATGGGAATTATCGTTCAGGCTCCAAATAGGTAAAGAAATAAATTGTAGCAAACCATCAGGGTATGAGCAATGGATAAAGAATTAAGTTTTAAGGGGGGTAGACTAAAATGAACCAGCTGGTATATACCCTACCACGCGTGGAAACTTGGAATCAATAAGTCTTAGGCGAATGAAATAATAGAAATCTTCCCTTATTACCCTTGGCCAATTTCGGGGACGAAATTTTGTTTTAAGGGGGGTAGATTGTAACATCCCGGATTTTCGCCAACCTGGAATTAGACGTCCTTGGGCGATGGGTCAATCCTAACACAGGTTTAACTTCCCAAACGCTCAATTAAAGCCTCAAATCCCTTTTTAAACAATTTTCTTCACAAATCCCACCCTTCACTACCTTGTGCTTTCAATTTTTTCAAAGCACTTTCGCCCTAGACACTATCTTAAACTAGTTAAGTAGTAAAACTTGGATCACTTTGTATACAAACTACAAAGGCCTAAGTACCATCTCAACCAGAAAACAATTAGGATTAAATCCTTTAGAAATTTAACAAAGTTAACTAAGTGCAAAACTCGATTAGCCATGAAATCCGTTGGGATCGCTTTAAATACGATCTGCAAGACCCAAAACTTGCAAAATCAGTGACTCTAGGTTACCCTAAAGTTTATAACCAAACTCTTTTCCCGGCTACTCTCGGGAATGACTTGAAACTTTGTATTAGGTCTAGACCGCACATCGGAAGTCCGATTAACACGAAGCTAAGGAACTAGGACCGCCTCACTGGGCTTGACAATCATCTCAAAAATCAGATCCAGCCGATGTCCCACGGCCATTCGTTTCGATCCGGAGCGAGGGTGTGTGAAAAACACTATTCCTTTTGAAAATAAATATCTGGAATAGTGATCTGGCACCATTCGCTTGCGCATCAGTATTAAGCAACCAGACCGTCAGAATCAGACCAAATTACACCCTCGGATCAGGAAAAATTTCAGGAACATTTACATGTGCTTGGAATTTTGAATCGTAGCACACTGACCGTTGAACTGAAAGTGGTCCGCCATGTGCAATCTGGGAATCCGATCGAGTCGAAAACGTAATCCCTCATAGATCCATGTGTGGTGAGCTTAAGTCTGACGTTTGGCTCAAGGAGGGCCACCAGAACCTCTCTTTTGAGCTGGAAAAGTGACGAAATACCTATATTAATTAGCAGTAACCCTTGAACAGGAGTCTATTTCGGTGAGTTTTGAGACTATATAAGGACCTTAAACCCTCTCTCATGGCAGCCATACGAATTTGGGATTTGAGAGATGGAAAAGAGAGAGTAAGTGAGGGAGAAGTGAGAGAATCTCCCTGCCGTCGTTCCCTGCCACCACACGGGCTACACCATCCCTTTCTTGACGCTTTTCCGGCGTTTCCGGCGTCGTTTCTAGGTAAGAAACCGTAACCCTAATCTGTTTTGGGGTTTAGACTGTTGTAGGTTGTGAAATAGCTAACCTATTTCGTTCTCTAGGTTACCAAACTGCCGAATACGGAAGCTTAGCAAACCTATCAACTCCGTTACGATTCTACGACAAAAGGTGCGGACTTTAGGTGTATAGGTTAGGGTTTTCAACGCTTTCAATGTCAGATAATGATAGATTCATGATCTGCATGCAATTGCACATGTATAAAGTGCTTTCCGTTTCCTGTTTCGATTAACGTTGTAGAATATGGAATTTCACATACTCTAGGAATACGTAGATACTAGAATACCGAAATACCGTATAGTATTTTTTTGGAGAAATGTTTGACATGTTTATTTAATGTATGATTATACTATATATGGATAAAATACTAGTTTGGCGAAAGGAATCGCCGTAATACATGTTCACTTGTAAATGCTACGTATGTTGAAATTGTGTATTCTAGAAATACTGTATACGTATAAATTTTGGAGATGTATTTATCATGATTATTTGCTGTAATAATATGTTATACATGGATAAGATACTCGCTTGGCTAAGGGATAGCCCTAATACATGTTTTGCTAACATGCACCATGTATGTTGTAATAGTGTATTCTAAGTGTTTGTGAAAATGACTAAATGAGTATGGAATTCTCATTCGTGCTCGCCATGACTAATTGTCATGGATTCATGATTTATGTATTGGCGATGCCCTTGACGAAAGGATTTGCCCTAAGTCACGCCACGGCCAATATACACTATATATGCTAAAATGTGTGGCCCAAGTGTTTGTGGAAATAGCCGATTGAATATGGAACTTGGTTCCTGCTTGCCATGACTATCCATCGTGGGTGTACGTGTGTTATGATTGGGGCAACTCCCTAGTGAAAGGATTTGGCCTAATGCCTATGTGATCGACATATGTCATGTATGTCGATGTATGTTTGTTTAAGTGTTTCTTGAAATGTCTGAATGTGTAGTAGTTAGCAAATTGTAATGTATAAGGGTGTTGAGATATGATTCTCAACCTCTTTTAACTATGTGTATGATCTCCTTTGATAGTTGTGTGATTAGGAATTGAACATGTACAAACTCATGCTTGTGTTGTGATTCATAACATGCTCAACTGCTTTATGATTTTAACTATGTAATGCATATGTTTAAATTTATATTTACGTTGTATGATCCGTCATGGGTGATGGGGGAGGAGCAACGAGTGCGTGCAACAGCCCTGGCAGCCCTAAACGGATAATACCAGACCTTGACTGTATGAGTTGAATCTTGATCCATTACTGCTTTATCTATCTGCAATTGATTGTGTTTGGGGCTATGCTTATGGCCCAGGCAATCGGTAATGGGATTGAACTCGTGGCTGAGATTCATTTGCCACGTGGGATGTGTTCGACGAACTCGAGTCGTGCGTTGCCTGTCAGCAGTGGCTAGGCCACACGAAGTTGTTTATGCACTTCATGTCGTGCAGCTCAACGGGCGATCGTGCTAGTCGAGCTCGTCAAGTAACCCAATCTGCCTTATGCATGTTCACCCTGTTTGGACGCTAATGCTTGAACCTAGGGTACCAAACTTACCAGTGAAACCCCCTTTTAACCATGGTACCTCGATCCGCTAAGACGCATGAGCCGGGCATGGTGGTATGGGACACCGTGGTCGAGCTGTCGGCCTACGCTGGGGTCATGTGCCTCCCTGTAGTGACCATTGCGCAACCAAACTCGTGAGCCGAATACGGTGGTATGGAACACTGTATTCGAGCTGTCGATACTTACGGCGAGAGCCGAGTGCGGTGAGACCTGTGCTCGTGCTGACGGGCGACGAGTCCTCCGTAGTATCTTCGAGTATACTCCAAGGGTCTGTGATTGGCGACGAGTCTTTCACAGCAACTAGAGTATGAGTTGAGCCGAGTACGGTGAGACCTGTACTCGAGCTGACGGCTAGTGATTGAGCCGAGTACGGTGAGACCTGTACTCGAGCTGACGGCCAGCAATTGAGCCGCATACGGTGAGATCTGTATCCGATCTGACGCGGGGTGACGAGCCCTTTGCGATGCCTTCACTATGCTTCTCAAACCATAATATCGTATGAGATTAACTAGGATTGACGACCCTAGAATGGATCATGTTTGGGAATGATACAAGGGAGGTACCTTAGTTTCCCAATATTGCTGGTTGAAATGGACTAATAATAACTTGGTAATCATGAGCATCATCGCACCGCATGTGCTTTGTAGATGTGGCGCACTGAGGGAGTAAGCATTCGCGAACGTAAGATGATGTCGCTTGAGGGTGGTTTGGCAAGGGCATACAGCATCATGTCATTTCATTCTTGCATTTAATAAGAGTAGTTAGAATTGTTTGATTTGTACTGCTTTATCATTACTGCTTGATTGAATTGATAACATGTTAACCTATGCTTTACTGTTCCACTGAGTTGATCACTCACTCCCACGTTACGGGACGGTGTTTGCAACACCAACCAGATTTGTTGAGTTTCAGGTGGTGGCAATGCTTGTGAAGCAGAGCCGGACTACTTCTATGATGATAGGAGGAATTCTCCTATCTGTATCTCTCTGGCAGGTCAATGAAGACCTGATATTGTATTGATGGGGCTATGGTACATGGGATATGAGGCATTACACTTCCTCACATTTGGTACATTTTAGAACTGCACTTGTATTTATTTAACCTGGTAATGTTATCACACTCTGGAGACTCATCATAAGTTATATATTTTATCTATCTATCACAGTCTTCCGCTTGCAAATTTAACTGTTTCTGGAGTTTGATATGCTGTTTTGGCTTAATCTCACTCATGTTCAATGCACGAATACAGTCAACATTCAATCATCATTCATTTTGTTGCATAAGTGATGTTCTGGAACTCGGGAGTTGAGTTTATGTTCCACCCCCGATTTTCAGGGCGTTACAGAGGCAGTTCCGAATATCAAGTGGGCCCAGAATCGGAGATTAATGGGCTGATCTGTCTGTTGGCCCACTTCCCGAGATCTTCAATAGATGAAATTTAATATGTACGGTTAATTTGCGGCCCCCATCACATGTATAAAGTTTTGAGCTGATCAGATAGAGGGAACCATGTGATCTTGCATTCTGGACCCTTTTCGGGCCCCTTTGGCTTACTTTCCTCAGATCTCAGGCTTGTGAAATCTTCGTTATTGGTTCTCTGGAGTCCATCCCGTGCTCTGGAGAATTTGGATCATGAAATCCATGCCGTTAACATAAATTTTCAATTAACACTCCTGATTTCATCCTGTGACAAAAACATAATTAATACACCCCATTAAGCATTATCATATAGGTAAAATCATGCAATAACTGGGGTCTGATATGCAATATTCGACCCTCATCACAGCTCATTTTAGGCATTGAGCCAAAAAAATGAAGCTGATCCAACTTTCTAGTGGGTCATACCTTAGTAAATACTGATTCTCACCATTTAAAGTCACTTGAATCTTTCTACGTGCCAAAATATACCCAGTATTGGGCTTGATTGGTTGGTAATGGACTGTGGAAGCTATTGGGTGAGTCAGATTCACCTGATGTGGGCCCTACCATGGAAAAACCATGAAATTTCATTTTAAAAAAATAGTATTACATGCAGCAGACGCTACTGCTGCCAGCCTGCGTCATGCTGGCAGGTGGATGACAGGGTCCCACGGTCCCCAACCGTGGGCCCCACCATGATGTATGTAGGTCATCCAAACCATTCACTAGGTGGGCCCCTCCCTGGAGTGGGCCCCCTCCAAAAATCAGGCCCATTCAACGCTCAGGTGGCCCACATCATAGGAAACAGCGGTGATTGGACCGTCTACCATTGAAACCCTTTTTGGGTCCACAGAAGTTTTGGATCAAGATGAAATTTGTTTTCCCTATTCGACCAGGTCCGTGGGACCTTATCAACGGGTCGGATGGCTTATAAACATTAAGGTGGGCCCCACGTGAAACCCACAATGATATATGTGTTTTATTCCCACCGTCCAGGCAGACGGTGAAGCCCACAGTAATGTTTGTGTTTTATCCCCACCGTCCACCCTGGACGGTGGGACCCACCCCTCTGTGTGTGTGTGTGTGTGTGTGTGTATATATATTATAATATTGTATATATTATATATACTATATATAGATGATATATTATATTATGTATAATATACATGATGGTGGGCCCTCATGTGGACCCCCACCATGATGCATGTGTTGCCTCCGATCTGTCCAACCACTTGGCGAGCTTGTCTTATCAGGCTTGAGACTAAAAATAAGCCAGATTTATAGTTCAAGTGGACCCCACCTTGGTATATATAAGGACCAAGTGATTAAGCCCACCTAACCATAATTATGGCCCATTGTTGAGGCTCACCTTGATGTGTATGAACCCGTTGTTGAGGCCCACTTTGATGTGAATGTAAGGCCCATGTGATTAGGCCCATTCGATGTATTTGTAGCCCGTTGTCGAGGCCCACTTTGATATATATGAGGCCCATGTTACGAGGCCCATTGTGATGTACTCAAAGGCCCATGGGATATGGCCCATTGCAATGTACATAAGGCCCATTGATGCAGCCCACTTGATTTATGATGCAGCCCATTTGATGTATCTATGGCCCATGGGTCGAGGCCCAACGAGTTGTCCTTAGGGTCTATTGTAATGCGTGATTTCTCTATGGTTTGTGGCGGGCCATGCCTTGGGAACGATGTTGGTTTGACGTCCACATTATAAGTACAATGTTGGTTAAATGTCCGCATTGTAACTCTTCTTAGGGCCCATTGATAGGCTCATACTTGTTGATAATTCATCACTTTATAACATGCTTAGTATAGCTCCATGATTCATGCCCATACGCATCATATGTATGCTTTATATGAGGAATGTTTGATCATAGCATAAACCGTTGGACTGAGACATTTATGGGACTCCTTATGAGACGGAGTGCCCCCACATGAGCGCGTGGTACGCGTAGGATTTCTGCATGACTGACGGTGTGACTCATGCATTTCTCATTGTGTGTCGTGATTCACTGCACGCCCTAACGACATCAGGGTTGTGGCCTCCACAGGCACATCGTGGATGGTCGTATCAGATACTGGGAATATTAGCTCTAGCATTGTGGGCACTTAGGATGTCCTTGGGAGAAAATCTCAGAACCTTTTTGGTACCAAGAGATGCTTCAACGTTTGGATCGAGTAGATACACAAGCGCCTGAGTGCCGAATACCAGTAGGTTGCGTCTCCCACTGTGTCGTGGTCGGTTGGAAGGGGGTGTGGCCTTATCCGCCCGAGTAAGGGGGCTATAAGCTAGGCTGAGTTTGACCAACTCACAGAGTCCCCTATCGATGAGCTGGGCTGCTATCAGAGTGTATTGAGGTATGGCACTGACTGGGTCAGGCGGGATAGTGTGGTCTCTTCCACTTGCTTGACTGTGCAGCTAGGGAGGAGGCAGTCAGTGTGAGGTGTATTAGACCCCAGTGATATCCAGAGAGGAACTGTACTGATATGTGTACTTGATGAGGACTGACATGCTTACTTTGCATCTCGCATATGACATCTGGCTACATAGGCCTCGCATCGCATGGCCTTGGTATGGCCGATAGCATTCATGACTTGCATTACATAGCTTTGGTACAGTTGACAACATTCATGGACTAACCGCATATTTTCGCATTACTCTGATATTGTATACTTGGCACTTGCCTTGCACACACACCTACACCACCCTCTAAGCTTTTGTAAGCTTAAGCACGACCGTTGCATGCAGGTGTCGTTGGACAGTAGCAGCGCTGAGGCAGGAGCGTGTACCAGGTTGTTTTGGAGCTTTTTGATCACCTTGTATTTCCATTTTCGCATTGTACTTAAAGTTTTTGATATAGTGGATATGTGGTGATGTTGTTTTGTGACTTGGTTATGCTTGCGGTTATGATCCATTACAAAAAAAGATCCATTACAAAAAAAAAAAAATTCATACTGGAAATCCTCCTTGTAGGATCCCAGGATCGAAATCTTGCGTATAGGCGCTGAGAGCCGAGAATGGGGTACTATGGAGGCTGTCGGCACTGGATTCGGCAATTGGAAATTTTGTGAGCCCGTTTTCTGAGTTTATGGCATGACACCGTCTGACTCCGCGTCCTGGATACGCGAGAGAGCTGGCGGGGCCGCAGGAACTACCACAGCACCCGCGTCTGTCACTTCTACATTCGGAGTAGTGAATTCTACTATGAAATCGGCCACAACTTGGCCCTTGATTGCAGTTCTCAGACGATATTGGATGTCGAACTCCCCAAGTTCTATCGCCCACTTGGTCAGTCGACCTGACACCTCGGGCTTTTGAAGGACTTGCCTGAGGGGGGAGTCAGTTAGGACAACAATAGTATGCGCATGGAAGTACAGATGCAGCCTCCGTGCTGAGAAGACTAAGCTGAGTGGTAATTCCTCCATACTCGGGTACCTGGTCTCGGCGGGTACCATTGCTTTGCTCACATAGTAGATGGGGTGCTACCTACCCCCTACGTCCTTGACAAGTGCAGAGCAAACGGCCAAGGTAGAGACCGCCAGGTATAGAAATAGGGGTTCGCCCTCTTCCGACTTGGATAGCAGGGGTGGTGAGCCCAAGTACTGTTTCAGCTTCTTGAATGCTTGTTTGCACTCCGGGGTCCACTCGGCCTTCTTATGACCCTTCAACTATTGGAAGAAGGGGAGGCACTTATCTGTGGCTCTGGATATGAATCGACCGAGTGCCGCCACCCGATCGGTGAGGCATTGGATTTCCTTTATGGTCCGAGGTGAGCTCATGTCAAGCAGCGCCTTGATCTTCTCGGGATTTACCTCGATGCCCCTCTGGCTGACTTAAAACCCAAGGAATTTGCTGGAACTAACTCCGAAAGGGCATTTGGTGGGGTTCAACTTCATATGGTACTCCCGAAGAATCGAGAAAGTTTTGCCGAGGTCCGCAATGTGTTCGGACGTCTTGACACTCTTCACCAGCATGTCGTCAACATAAACCTCCATGGTCCGACCGATTTCCTTAAAAAAATCTGTCTCACAAGCCTCTGATATGTTGCCCTGGCATTCTTCAGGCCAAAGGGCATGACCCGATAACAGTAGAGACCTTTATCTGTGACGAAGGTCATCTTCTGTCTGTCTGTAGGATACATTGCGATCTGATTATACCCGGAGTAAGCGTCCAGGAAGGATAACAGTTCATGTTCGGTTGTGTTGTCCACCAGCTGATCGATCCGAGGCGGGGGGAAACTGTCCTTGGGGCAGGCCTTGTTCAGGTCTGAGTAGTCTACACAGACCGGCCACTTCCTATTGACTTTCTTCACAAGGACCACATTTGTAATCCAATCTGGATAATGCACTTCCTCGATGAATCCGACGCTGAGGAGCTTCGACACTTCATCTGCTATGGCCGAGTACCAATCGGGGTCGAACGCCCTCCTCTTCTGCTTCACCAATCTATGATCTGGGTCCACATTCATCCTGTGGACCATAACCTTGGGAGAGATTCCCGACATGTCTTCATGCGACCAGACGAAGACGTCCTTGTGCTGCTGTAAGAAAGCCAGCATCTGAGACCGCTGCTCAGAATTCAGTAACGATCCGAGCAGAACCGTTCTGCTTGGGTTGGCTTCTTCGAGTGGGACGATCACTAAGTCCTCCGTGGAGGAATCTTCTGTAGGAGCTCTGGAGTCGAGGACATTGATGATGAGGGCCTACTTTAGCGAACCCTTTCTCACTGCCACAAAGTAACATCACCAGGCTTCGCGCTGATCTCCTTGGAGGTATCTGGCTCCTCCCTCGGCGGGGAACTTCATCATGAGGTGATAAGTGGACACGAGCGCCCTCTTTGAATTAAGGGAAGGTCGGCCCAATATAACATTGTGCACCGATAGCAAGTTCACAACGAGGAAGTCAACCAAAAGTGTGACTTGATGCTACCCTTCTCCTACTGTCACGGGGAGGGAGATGGCTCCTTCGGAGATCACCTTATCTCCGGCAAAGCCATGCAAGGGGTCTTCACAGGTCAGAGGCGTGACCCGTCGATCCCCATTCTCTCAAACGCCTCGGAGTAGATGATGTCGGTTGAGCTTCCGATATTGACCAGGATGCGGTAAACCATCTTGTTAGCTATAGTCATAGCCACTACTAGGGCATCGTCATGCGGATGCTGAATTCTGCGTGCATCATTTTCTGTGAGGGTCAAACTGTAGGGGCTCACTCGGAGTTCTTTCCTTGGCCTTTCGATCAGGTGGATATAATGCTCGAGGTCCGAGCTCCGAGAGTAGGCTTTGTGAGCCCTATTCTAGTCACCTCCACCAGACGAACCGCCATAAATGGTGCGGATCTCGGTAGGCTCTTCCATAGTCTTACTTGGCTACTCTTCTCTCCGTGCCGACTTCTCTTCCTTAGTGTATCGTCGCAAATGACCCTTACGGATGAGGGTCTCAATCTCGTCCTTGAGATCCACGCAGTCGCTCGTATTGTGACCGTGGTCACGATGGAAACGGCAGTACTTGCGCTTGTCTCGCTGTCCTACGTTGGCCTTCATGCAAACTGGCCACTGCAGGAGTTTCTGATCCCTGATGTCTAACAGGATCTGTTCTGGAAATGTGTTGAGAGGGGGTGTAGGTGTGGAACTTTCTCTCAGGCCTCCTGCTCGGTCGACGATCGCGAGAGGCTCGATCGTCTAGCTTCTTGCTGAATGACTGAGGCTCTTCGTTCCTCGGTCTCTTCTCCTTGGACGACTGCTCAACAACTTGGACATTCTTGCAGGAGTTGGAGAACTCCTCGGCATTGGTGTATTTCTAAGCTCAGATGATGAGTTTGGCCAAAGTAGTCGGCGGATTCTTCCCAATTGAGAAGATGAACTTCCCCTCCCTAAGTCCGTTAAATATGGCAGAAAGTGTAATCTTGTCGTCGTAGTTGTCCACTAACAGCGCCTCTTCATTGAAGCGGGCGATGAAATCCTTCAATGACTCCTTGTTCCCCTGCCTGAGGGTGAACAGATGAGTAGTCGGTTTCTGACTCTTCTTACTAGAGATGAACTAGGTAAGGAATAATCCGCTAAGCTCCTCAAAGGAGCCAATCGACTTTGGCTTAAGCTACCGATACCAATTCCGAGCAAACCCGGAGAAGGTTATCGAGAAAGCCCTGCACATCATTATGTCTGAGGCCGACTAGATCTACATCCACGAACGGTAGAACTCCACATGTTTTGACAGGTCTCCAGACCTAGAGTATTGGATGACTAGAGGCATCCTGAACTTCCGCGGCATCACCTCATCCATGATTTCTGAGGTGAAGGGGGGCTCAGTCTCTTCCATCATCGCCTGGACTACAGCTGGGATGGACGCAGGCTGCTGATTCTTCTGCAATGTTTTGATCTGATCGTGAAGTTCCTTAAGTTGAGCTTCCCAAGGATTTTGGTTCTCGGCCACTATTTCTTAGGGAGCCTCCGCTGCCTTAGGCGCTCTGCCCTACTTTCTCCTCTCCAGCCGATGGCGGAGGTCAGTTGGGCTTAGAGCTGAAGTCGTGGACACATAGGATGGTTTCGCGTCCCAAACAGGTTCCTGGACTACGGCAGACTGGTTTTGGGACGCAAGGTTCTGCATAGGATTGGGAGCTCGAGCGGACTGTGCCTGGGACCCCCTGACCAGAGAACTAACTTGCTGCGGTCATTCCTCAGGTGCCGGGGTGGCTTCCATTATATTAAGAGGTGGCTACTGGTTTTGTTGCAATTTCATTCGGTTGATTTCGTCCATCAGCATCTGGACTTCGTTTTGTAACGCCTTGTACTTTCCTCCTCGGCTCCAAGTCTGCTGGGATGGCCGAACCGATTTGGTATGTAACAACGAAGAAGACTGATATTGTCTGTTAGGTTCGGGCTCCACTGTTATAACCTTCTTTTTTCCTCTCGTCATTTCTGATAAAACCTTCTAGCTTTTTGTTTGAATTCCCACAGACGGCGCCCAAAAATGTCGAGGTCAAAATCTGGACCACCCTCCACTCAATGCTACGAACCTCAAACAGGCCTTGATCCTGCACAAAAAGGGTGAGCAAAGGAGACCCTGGCTTAAACAGGGGACACTCAGATGCCTAAGTCAGGATAGGGAATCTGGGTCTGAGTTGCGTAATGTAGAGAGAGGGTGCGAGATATTGCGTACCTGTTGCAATGGGGTCCCCTGGTATTTATACCTATGGGTCAGGCGGATCGTGTCCGTCAATCTTGGCATGATCTACTCAATCAAGTGGATTTTGCAATCGTGGAGATACTCCACAATCTTTGGATCGTGTAGCGCATCGTGTCTTAATGGAGCGTATCTCCAGGCATGATCTTCAGACACATCCGCATTCAGCTAGTTTCCCAGCTCGGTATTCGGAGTATCTTCATCCAGTCTCGGACTTCGTCCTATCTGAGTCTGCGGCTGAGCACTAGTAGTCGGGATTCATAGCCGAGTCATTGGGGTTAGAGTCTGTTGAATGAAGACGAGGACGAAAGCTCGACTCGGCCAACCTTCTTCGGATGAGGATGAGGATGAGGATGAGGACGAGAGCTCGACCCAGCCAATATTCTTCGGATGAGGATGAGGATGAGGACGAGGACGAGAGCTCGACTTGGCCAACCTTCTCCGGATGAGGATGAGGACGAGAGCTCATCTTGGCCGGCCTAGAGTCATAGTTCAGAGGTCCGCTCGTGCTCGAGGTGATGTTCTCCTTCTGAGGCCCGATTAATTGGTTCGGATGGCTTGGGCCGACCCTGGTTGACCCTGTTCAGATTTCCCCATAACACGAACCATTATATATCGTTGTGTTAGGTAAATGCTTGATCTTACTTGTGTTTACAATGATTCATGTTATGTTTAAGTTATGCACACAAGATGTTTGATAAAATACAGCTTTCATATATTCAACTATCCTTGTTTTAATTGTGCTTGCTTTCAATTAATCTTACTTACATTCGTTTAAAAGTTAGTATTTGTATTAAGTAGGATTAATATTTTTGAAAAGTCATATTCACCCCCCTCTATGATACTTGGACATAATTTCATACTTCACTAGTGTCAATTTACCCGCAATTTCAGTGATTTGTTTCGTATTCATTCCTTCCTCGCCACCAGTTGCTCCTATGGAGAATGTATGCACTTGAAACAACACTTCGTTGAGTCATTTCATCAAACACTTAGCGAGCAACATCAATATCAAAATAACGGAGTCATCGAGCCGATTCAAGTTAAGGTTATATTCATGTTGAGTTGAGCTCCGGCGAGTTCAAACTCGGCTTGAAAATTTTTTGAGCTCCAAAACCAATCTCGACTCGATTGGAATCTATTTTTGAACTAGGCAAGTCAAGCTTCACCGAGTCTAGTCGAGCGAGTTGACCGAGTTAACTCGACTCCTGTACAGCTCGAAGTGATTGGGGAGTGTCGCAGAAGTTTCAACACAGAGGTCATTGTTACAGCTGTGTGGTGTTAATGCGTGCGTTAAAATAATAATAATAATAATAATAATAATAAATTTCTGTTCTGACACCAGCGCAGCGAGATCCTGTTTCTTCGTTATAACAGCAGAGGCGAGAGGATGAGCCCCGGTGGTACCGGTACCACCGGAAATGGGCTCCACGTGATGCATTCGAGAAATCTGAACTGTTCATCAGATTCTTCGCATCACTTTTATCTTAATACCGAAAATCATCCCAAACTTAAAACCAGGTTGGCCACAGAACGTGGGACAAGTTGAAAGGGGACGCCCAACCTTGATTTTCCTGAAGGGCATAACGTGTTATGTATACGGAAATCCATGCCGTATAGACCATCCATCTGCCTTCATTGAAGGTTCGTGACAAAACTTAGGCTGTTCTAAAAACCATGTGGGCCCCGGTTAGGATCAAGGGTAGGCGTCTCTTTCCACTTTATTCCCGGTTCCTGTAATGTGGTCCATTTGAGATTGCGATCTACCTCATTTTTCAACGCGGATCGCGTCTTACCCCGCCCGTCTCTAGCCATCAACGGGCAGTTCTGTTGGCGGCCCACTGTGATGTATCTGTTAATCCACGCCGTCTACCCTTCTCTCACATCATTTTAACTTTTGAAACAAAAATGAGGCAGATCCAACGCTCAATTTGACCACACCACAGATGACTCTTGCATTGTGTTTTGAGTATTCAATGCAACGGATCTTTACTCTTGCTCCGGTGGGTGGTAGACTCTCAGGAGTTTCAACACCCGGTCAAGGGTTCAAGCATACACGGGTGGTTAAATCCTACTACCGCGTGAGTGTGTGGGGTTGTGTGCGCGTGATAAAAAAAAAAAAAAAAAAAGCAACTCAAGCTTATTATTTGGTGTGGTACACTTGAGCGTTGGATCTACCTCAGATCTGTTCACATGCCTTAAAATGATGTGAGAGTTGAGATGGACTCCGTAGATTAGCAGATACATCACGGTGGGCCCTCTAACAGAACTGCCCGATCGTGGCTAGATACAGGCGGGCGTCCTCATTTTTTTTTTTTTTTGGTCTCATATCATAAAATGATCTGAAAAAATAGATGGACAACATGGATGAAAAACATACATCATGGTCGGCCCACATAGCACCGACCATCAACCATTGGCTGGTGGCAGGGGAGTAGTTGGGTTGTACAGGGGTAAGTATGGGCCGTGGGATTAGAAGGGATTAGGTGGGATGGGATTCACAAAACATTATTATTACCCATGGAGGGATTGTCCCCTGTTGCCATGGGGTAAGATTAATGTCATGTTGGTAATATGGTGGTACATTAAATGGATATACCCACCATCATTTGAAATTACTAAGAATAATACACGTGTTATATCTAAACTGTTCATTTGTTTTGTAACCTCATTTTATGGCATGGGCCTAAAAATGAGGTTAGATACAAAACTTATGTGGCTCCAAATAAGTTTTCAA